>MU223735.1:101475-146228 GCA_018584345.1 Thuja plicata
GAAAGATGGGGTGACTTTCAAAATTCAGTCACTAATAGAAGAAGGAGAGGTGAAAACATCAAGTCCAAGTGTGCTCATGGTTGGTGAGAAGGAGTTCTTGAAGACTCTAGAAGAAGGAGAAGGAGTTAGTTTTTCTTTAGTATTGAAGCCAAAATATGAAGTTGATGTCAAGAAATCAGAGATACCAAATGAGGTAAAAGAAATACTTGAAGAGTATAAGGATATTTGGAATGATGGCCATCCCACTCCCTTACCTCCTAAGAGAATTGTTAGCCACAAGATTGACTTCATACCAGGAGCTACCTTACCCAACAAAGATGCCTATAAGATGACCCCTCAATAGAATGAGGAAATAGCCAAGAAAATCAGAGGGTTATTAGACCAAGGCCTAATTAGAAAGAGCATAAGCCCATGTGCAATCCCTACTATTTTAGCACCTAAGAAAGGAGGATCTTGGAGACTTTGTACTGATTCTAGAGCCATAAATATAATCACCATTAGGTATAGGTTTCCAATACCCATAATTGAAGACCTAATGGATTGTTTAGGGGAGGCAAAGTACTTCAGCAAGATTGATCTTAAGAGCGGTTACCACCAAATCAAAATTAATGAAGGAGATGAATGGAAGACAACCTTCAAAACTATAAAAGGTTTGTATGAATGGATTGTAATGCCATTTGGTTTGTCTAATGCTCCCTCAACTTTTATGAGGTTGATGAATGAGGTATTGGTAGAATGCATTGGTAAATTTGTTGTTGTCTACCTAGATGATATTTTAGTTTTCAGCAGAACTAAGGATGGGCATATTAGGCATTTGAAAATTGTTTTCAAGAAGTTTCATGATGAGAAGCTAATGATCAATTTGGATAAGTGTGACCTCGTGAAACAGGAGATTGTATATCTCGATTTTATTTTGGCACAGGGTAACCTCAAAATGGACCAAGAAAAGGTGGATGCCATTCTAAGTTGGCCTACTCCCAAGGATGCAACTGAGGTGAGAATTTTTCATGGTTTAGCTTAGTATTATAGAAATTTCATTAGACATTTTAGTGGGATTTGTGCACCCATGTTAGACACCATTAAAGGTGGGATGAAGACAAAGTTTCAATGGACACCACAAGCTGACAAAGGGTTTGAAACACTCAAGGAGAAGATAGCAAAGCTTCCTACTCTAGTTCTTCCAAGCTTTGATAAGATTTTTAAAGTAGAATGTGATGCAAGTAATGTTTCCATTGGGGCTATCATAAGCCAAGAAGGAAGACCAGTAGCTTTCCATAGTGAGAAGCTAAATGATGCAAAGAAGATGTACTCTTCTTGTGAATTAGAGCTGTATGCTCTAGTCCAAGCACTCAAGAAGTGGAGGCACTACTTTTTTCTGAAGGAGTTTATAGTATATACTGATAACCAAGCTCTCAACATCCTTAACTCTTAAGACAAACTTAGTAGCAAACACCTGAAGTGGGTGGAGTATCTACAAGCCTACACGTTTAATATAAAGCATAAAAAGGGAGTACAAAATAAGGTTGCTAATGCATTGAGTAGAAGGCTGCTCATAGTCCAAGAAGTTCAGCTACAAAGCATAGGCATTGATAGCTTCAAAGACCTATATGCTGAAGATGAAGACTTTTCCCAAATCTACAAGGTATGCAAGGAGTTTAAAAACAACTTTCATGGTGAGTTTTATGAATATACTTTGCAGAATGATTTATTGTTTAAAGGAGGTCAGATTTGTGTTCCTAAAGGGTCTATGAGAGAGAATTTGATCCAATAAAAACATAATGGAGCACTTAATGGTCATTTTGGAGTCGGTAAGACTCAAGAGCTAGTCACTAGGTTCTATTTTTGACATAGAATGAATAGAGATGTTAGAAAAAATGTTGAGAGTTGTGTAGTGTGTCAAAAAGAAAATGGGACATCTTCTAATGTAGGTCTTTACCAGCCACTTCCAATCCGAACCAGACTATGGGAATGCATAAGCATGGATTTTGTAGTTGGTTTGCCAAGAACAAGGCAGGGATATGAAAGTATTTTTGTTGTTGTGGACAAATTTAGTAAGATGACACATTTTATGCCTTGCAAGACTATTCATGATGATTGTAAAATTTCTCAACTATTTTTCAGTGGAGTGGTGAGGATACATGGACTCCCACTTAGTATTGTTTTAGACAGGGACAACAAATTCATGAGCCATTTTTGGAAGACCTTATGGAAAAAGCTGGGCACTAACTTGTCTTTTAGATCTGCCTATCATCCACAGACAGATGGCCAAATAGAGGTGGTCAATAGGAGTCTTGGAAAATTTTTGAGATGCCTCACAAAGGATTATGGTCAAGCATGGGACCAACTCATTGGACAAGCTAAATATGCATACAATAATATAGTGAATAGATCAACTAGTAAGAGTCCTTTTGAAATTGTTTATGGCTTTCACCCAAGAGGGATTTTTGAACTTAGAGAATTGAAGGGAGGAATGCATGGTAGTGGATATCCTAAGGAATTTTCTCATTCAATGAGAGAATTCCATGAAAGTGTGAGAAAGAACTTGATTGAGAATGCTGAAAAGGTAAAGAAAAAGGTGGATGCATCAAAGAGGGATGTTCAGTTTCAGATTGGAGACTTTGTGATGGTACACTTGAACAAACATAGGCTGCAAAAAGGTGTCCCTCACAAGCTACAGATGAAGAGGCTAGGTCCATGTAAGATACTTTCAAAGTATGGAAACAACGCATACAAGGTGGAGCTTCTTGAAGACATTGGGTTGTCACTGGTTTTCAACATTGCAGATTTGATAGCATACAAAGGAAGAATTTAAGATGCTAATCAAAACCTTCAAGAGGTAATACAAGAGGTAAAATATCTGAAATTATCCCCTACTCCATCTATGACAATTGAAAAGATACTAGACTCAAGGGTCTACAAGAAGACTAGGAACAAAGAATATATAGAGCACCTTGTCAAATGGCATGAAAAAGAAGATGTTGATGCTACTTGGATCAGAGAAACAAACTTCAAGAGGTTGGGTATTGATCCAAACATGCTCAATCCAAGGATGGATTAACCTTTCTTTTGTTTGGGGGAGTATAGTGTAGAGAACACCTAGCTCGAACCCTTAGCTCTTTATTTATGGCATGTACTGACTCTAGCCAAGTCAATAGAGTTTGTGTGGACCTTAGAAGGTCATTTTTTTCCATAAGATGGATATGACTAGGTCAATCCATGTCTAGCTAGGTTTCTTAGTTGGTTTCCTAATTTTTGGTTAACACTGTCAGTTAACACTATCAGTTAACACTATCGGTTAACACTATGTAAGTTAGCAATGTTGGTTAACACTGCTGGTTAACACTGTGTTGGTTAACACTATGTCGGTTAACACTGTGTTGGTTAACACTATGTTGGTTAACACTATAAGTTAACACTGTCAGCTAATTTAGATTGGTGGTTGGTTTTACCTTACTGTTGCTTGGTAAAGTCAGTCGTAACGGCCTGTAAAATGTGGATCTTGTCTTTTATGGACAATATGGTCAGTTGTAACGGTTCTTGAAGAGATGCTTGCGAATATGTAGGCAGTTAGGGTCGTTCCAATGAGAGGATGGTTATTAATAACATCTCGAGCCTTCATTTTGGAGATCTAGAGGGTAGAGATTGAAGAAAAGAGAAGCTACAGGAAAGTTAGAGATTTACAGATTATTGTACTATTTTGTTTTATTTCCAGTAATGATAAGTTGTAGACTATGTGTTTAGTGGATATCAAGTTTCTTTGTGGTTCATTTTGCATGCAAGTAGATTAGTTAATTTATTTTCTATTTTGTAAGTTGTTAGTTCTTCACGTGTTCTAGGTTGTAAACAGTAATGGCCCCTCGAGATTCCTAAATCCATGGTGAGAGTCATGTGTTGGGATGGAACTCAAGAGGAGCCCTTGTACATAGTTTTCTTTTTGTTTTCTATAGGAGAAGCAACAACAAAGAGTCTAGATATCTTACCCTAGGAAAGCTTGGTAATACTCTGGTTAGGAAAGAGAATGAAAGCAATGTTCAGAAAACATTGAATAAGTGAGTAGAATGAATCTATTTGTGTAGGTTTAGCAAGAAGAAGATAAAAATCATTTCGATGGGGACTGAGTCTTGAAGAGGACATAAATTTGAGAGTGAATTAGCTTAGTTTAGGGTTCTAAACACCCTAAGATATCTAGGAGAAAGATCTCATAACAGAGCCAAGTTGGTTCCATAGCAGCAAAAAGACTTTTGTCCACATCAAACCAATTGCAACCTTTAGGTATTTAAGTTAAAAATATAATCTTAAAATAATTACATCGTTATTATATTTAAAAAAAATTTATGCTGATCCAAGTGACAGTCACTGAACTTAAAAACATAGTTTTTTCACACAAACCACTTTTCGAAGGAGAAGGAAAAATAAATTTAAATGAATTTTAAATTATTATTTTTTAAATATAGAAACTAGAAAGAAAATGCTAAAAGATCCTAGTTTACATAATCTTCAAATTCCTAATAGTTTTGTGGCAATAGGTGTTCGAAAGTGAAGTTTTTTCTCAGAATGTTGATCTTTGTGTCAAAGTTGGCCAAAAGGTGGGACACACTATTGTGGGACCACCCCACACATAACTCATTTTGTGTTTATCCTTTCCTATATTTAAGGTATGACTCACACTTTCAAACTACAAAAAAATAAGCAACAACTATCTCAAGATTTTCACCTATCCCAATAGCTGCAAAACTTGTCATACTGGCCTTTTTCTCTTGGTTATATAAAGTTAAATGTCAAACTCAAAAGGTTGGGAGGTGAGGGAATTATTTTCTAGGAAGCAAATGATTTTTAGATCAGAAATCTGCAACATTGCATCGGTGATGATGTCTCTTCTCAGATTCTTCCTACTTCCATTTCTTTATTTAATATATTATCAAATAAATTTGACTAACATTCCTATTGAGTCTTAGAATTACCACCCCAACTCAGGCATTGGGGATTTATAGGTATTCTATCCTAACAATTAAAACCTTCTCTAGTTGTGGGTAGACTATGATTGAGAAGACGTCTCCAAATTCTTGGTCGGTTCCTACTGAATTTGGGTATCAATTTATACTATCTTCTCCTAATTTTGGGAAGGCAAAGGAGAAACTCTAACTAAAATTATATGAATAAAAATTCAAAAGGTGATACACCAAATAAGATTCAGATCTCCCAAATCCTCAAACTAACATTCACTTAACATACCCTAATGATGTCTGCAATATCAACCACTATCCAATACATAGGCCAATTTGAAGGTCACTACTAGGGTTTAAGCACAAATACATGATGAAATGTGCACCTATACTAGGGTTTAACTACTCTAGGATGATTGATTTATAGCAGAAATCCTAGCAGTTGACTGCTCTGATTCTAGGGCTCTCATGTTTGCTGATATAGATGAATCACCATTCACTCCATAGAAATCCTCCTCTTGCCAATTGAGGAATACAGTGTCAGGGGTAGTAGTATCAGATTGTTGTTGAGTCTCTTCAGTGGATATAGTAGGTTGTGAATCCATCACACTTTGAACCATTAGGGCTTGATTGATCACTCCATTTGTACACTTAGACTGATTGTGGGGTTCATTACAAGGATAACACCATTCATAATCTGCAACAAAGTTATTTTGGCTAGGGACAATATCCCTAACAACATTAAGGGGTGTAGGATTGTAAGGTCTATAAGGCCTTTGGTTCTAGTTTTCCCTATTGGCATTCCTATTTCCTTGATATTACTACTTGTTACCTTGATAAATGGGTTGATTAGGCTGCTGAGATGAAGAACTAGCAAACGGATTCTGAGTATGGGCTATTGGATTTCTTTGCTGCCTTTTCAGGTTTACTAGTTCATTCCCAAAAGTTTGTACAGCAAGCTCTCAATCTTTTGCTGGCTATTTTTATGCTTTGTATTTCACTGGGAGGGACAATAGGCATTATTTCTTCACTTTTATAAGATGGAAATGGAGCTAATGGGTGAGTAACTAATGGCATATTGGATTGGATATTGGGAAAGAAAGGCATCTGTGGCCTAGGAGCTATCTTTCCTACCTGAATGAGGCTATTCTCTACCCTAATTGCAATATCAAAGGCTTGAGGTAAATAATTCCCTCCCATGGATTGGATTACTACCAAAATATCACTATTCAAGCTTTTAAGAAAATACAAAAATGCATATTCGGCAGAGGGTCTTACCATGGCAGGAATCCTATTCCAAGTCTTCTAAAATCTAAGATAAAAATAACTTAGTTCTTCTTGTGGGGGCCTTTTAATGGTAGTTAGTTTCTCCACCAAAGATAAATTGTCAGAATTATCCTCAAAAAACTTAGAAAGCCTCTCCCCCAAAACATCCCATGTAGCAATAGAATTTATTGGAAGAGTTCTGAACCAGTCAAGAGATTTACCTTTTAGTGATGCAGCCAACAACTTCAAAGCCACATCTTCCTCTCTGACATGATGGACATTGCAAAGAGATGCAATATCTCTAATGTGTTCAATGGATGTCACTTGACCTTCTCTAGTGAATGATGGCAAACCTTTCAAGGCAGCCAAAGGTATATTGTTGTGATTTACAATCCGGAGAGGACTACCTTGATCAAAAGGAACAAATGGCAGATTTCTTGCTATTCCTATAGCTAGTGGTACTTGTTTCTAAATAGAAGGTACAAAAGGAGGTTGGGTAGGCTGAACTACCTTCCTTTGGTAAGTCTTAAAATTCTAGAGAGTTGCTACATTACCACTTGTAGAGGCTCCAAGAATAGAATTATCTATAAATAAATTTTCAACACTAGGAAATTCTGATTGGGAAAGATTAGGAACACTTAGATCTTTAGAAAGACTGATTTCTTCAATAATAACCTCAAGTTCCTCTAAATTTGAGACTTGATTTTCAAAAATGGGGTTATCAAATAATGAGAAATTTGAATTCAATATAGTACCTCTCAGATCTTGTGATGTTCTTCCACCTCTGGATGATTTTCCTCCCCTTCTTCTTGACTATAATTCCTAATACAAAAATCCCTCCTTATTTGATCTTGTTGGAGTTCTACTCATTAAAATCCACACTGAGAGCTATTACTAAAATTAAAAACACCCATAGAACTAGTAGATCATAACAGAGAAGCAGTTCATGGTCTCACCGGGCGTGCCAAAAACTGTTGAGGCTTAGAAATTACCACCCCAAATCAGGCATTGGGGATTTATAGGTATTCTATCCTAACAATGGAAACCTTCTCTAGATATGGGTAGGCTATGATTGAGAAGGAGTCTCTAGATTCTAGGCCGGTTCCTATTGAATTTGGGTATCAATTTATACTATCTTCTCCTAATTTTGGGAAGGAAAAGGAGAAACTCTAACTAAAATTGTATGTATAAAACTTGAAAAGGTGATACACCAAATAATATTTAGATCTCTCAAAGCCTCAAACTGACATTCACTTAACATACCCTAATGATCTCTACAATATCACCCAATATCCAATACATAGGATAATTTGAAGGTCACTACAAGGGTTTAACCACAAATAGAAATCTTACTATCAACAACATGCATAATCTTACTATCTACAATCCACTAATCTATGCTACAGATGTATTACACTTGAATGCAGAAAATTGAATAGAATTTGAACAAATGATCACCACAAGATGTATGAAAAATGGGTCAACTATATTGTTCTCAAAATTTGTATGCAGTTACATGAATGAATCTCAAAATAATGGCAGGGAATACAAGCATCCTCTTGCACAAAATAGATATCACAAACATGAACCAGAAATGGATACAAAAGCATAAACAGGTAGCTATAGGAACAAGAAGTTCACTAAAAGCTCTACTCTCTACAATCTTGACCCCCCTAACATGAAGCCAAGGATCCACTATATAGCCCACATGGCTTAATTTTTGAAAATGTTTCCCCCCAAAATGCATCCACAATATCAAACTACTAAACCAGATGGCTTAACAAGTGTGCTAAATCAAGCCCTAAGTTTAGCCCCCCTAAAGTTGGTAAATAAAATATATCTTTTTATATACCCTACCAACTTTATTACATAACATTAGAATGTATAAACCCAAATACATAACCTCAAAATTCATACAATCCCAACATAACCTGACATCATAGGAAACCCTAACTCCACTAAGTCGCCAACAAAGCTTAACCCTACTCAGCCGACACCATACTATGGAAGTTGATGTAACTCCAACTTGATGTTTGATGACAGCTTACCATCGACATGACTACTCCTATTAAGAAGATAGTTTGTTGCATTTTGTGGCACAAAAGGTACCATCGTGGCTCTGTGGAGGGAATGTTGATGCACTGGGAACTATCATAGCATTTACTCCATTTGTTAGTGGACTTTAAACTTGGGTAAAACACAATGCATGGTGTTTATAGATTTCATTTGCATCTAGGGTTTTCTTCTCTGTAGTGCCGCCATGCTTGTTTGAACTGGAGTTGGAAGCCATAATCAATGGCATTGCATTTACTCTTGGAGTATGTGGAGAAAATTAGGCTTCTCAAGCTCTATGGGGAAAACCATGTGTATGCACTTGCTCTGCCATAACATATGGCGCATTTTTGTGGATTTTGATTTGGGATCTAGGGCTCTGTCAACTGCGAGTTCATGACCCGTGGCCTCCAATATGTGGGATACTTGCAGAGGTAACTTACAAAGCTTGATTTCTATTTTTTTTTCAAGCCATAACATATGGCATTTCTCTTTCTTTGAACTAAGACTCGAAGCTTCACACCCATTGTAAACTTGGAGTGAATCTGGGCCATGGTTGAGAGGTGCAGAGCAATCCATAGAACTTGGAGTTGAAACTAGGCTTATCAGCCACTGCTTCAGACTCATTCCCAGTCTATGGTGATCTTACATGTGAAGAAGTTGCGGCCTTCTCTGTTGATCTTATTTTTAAAAAAACTTGGGCTTTTCATCCTCTTTTGGTCTTTGCCCGCGGCACTTGGCCTCTCTAGATAAGTGATCCTTGCACTTTTTCTCACTGTAGTTTTAATGTGAAATTGAGGCACTGTTGTAGCCGATAACTCTTCTTAGAAATAAAAATGGGGTTTCTTTATGTGCTTTGTTTCTTATCAAATCCTCCATTGTAGCATAAAACACCACTTTATTTTATGTTTTGTTGTCACTTAGTTGTTTTTTTGTTAATTAGTTGTTCTGCTAACAACAAAATAGGAATACCCACATGGCTTTTTGTCGGCAATCTGTAAGTGAACTTGCAGATTTGCAAGTTTGTCAATATCTTGATTTGTAATAAGAACATGGCTTCCTTCATGACTATTTTTTTTATTAAAAGCATACCACTTAATGTATTTGAACACACAACACTGTAGTAAGCATAAAACATGTTCCTTTGTCAAGGCCGAACTCCCTTTCTTTGTTTTGTCTAAAAAAAACACATAAGATCTTCCTTTCCATTATGCTTACAAAGTTATAAAAACACAACCCAATTCAGTTTCACTGATAAAACTATGAGAATTTTTTATCAAAAATGGAACCACAACATGTTTAAAACATTATGAAGATGCTATTCCTCTTAGGGCAAAAACACACTACTCTTTTAAAAAAAAAAGCATATAAGATACTACCCATGGGGTTCAAGCATAGGCTCGTGACTCCCATGGGCCATACTCATAATGGGAAACCTAATTTAAACATGTATGTCTCATCCCCATGACTGTATACCCTGCATTGTTATCATGAATTTACATTATATCTCAATACAACAGTATAAGATGCATTTATCTAAATACCCTGCATAAAGATATTTCTTGAAACTTTATTTGAAGGCATGAAACTGTATTCCTTCGAAGTCCTAAATTATCACAGCATCTTTTGAACTCTTGGAATAGATAATCTCTGGTGTTTTGTCCATAATGTATCTATCTTCTATAAATGTTCATTTTATGAAAGCACACAAGCATGCTGTCATTGAAACCTTTGTTCTATGTTTTTTACTTACAGTTTTTTAGTAATTGTCACTTCTACTATACATCTTTTCTTTTTTACAAATCTTACTGTTTCAAAAAAACATAAACATAAACAATGGTACCTCATAACACATAAAATATGATCAATCACTAGGCGTGTGGTTTCAACATGGATCTTCAAAATGAACTCTTATACCCTTTCTACATTTGGTATACTTACTATAGAAGCATCTCTTTTTATTTCTCACTTGTATAATAACATTGAACCTCACATTCTTCCAATTCTGCATTTTTCTAGTTTATTAAAGATCTTTCTTTTCTCATGTGCCTCCTGTAGCATCACTTGTGTTCTTTCATGTATTTGCATCTTTTTCTCCCTTATGCATGTGAGCAGTAACCTCCAAAGATGTAAACATTTTTTCTTGCATGTAATGGCTTATGTGAAGTTTGAGCACGGGCTTGTGACATACACTACATTTCCTTTTTGCTTCCTGCATTTAGTTACACATCCACCTATTTGCACACATATCACCAATCAATCTGTTAGGTCAGCTCATAAAATTAATCAATTAATGTTTGTGGGTGAGTGTCATCCATGATTATACTCATTCATGAATGTTGGTTGATTTATTTGTGTTTCTTGAATTAACAAGTTGATCAAATTTTGAAAAAGGTTTCTCAGATAGGAATACTAAATCCCTTTCATTCAGATATATGGTTATAAAGACAAGAATAACATCCATCAAAGTGACAAAAAATAGAAAAAGGTTTCATGTTTAGAACAAGTCCCTTTAATACTATGTTTTAGATATTGTGGATGTATGTTTTCTTGTTACATTGATTTCATTAGGTTGATATGCAATATTAGAAGAATTATTTTTATGCTATTTGTGTTCCATGTATTTCTTAGATCCAACTGGATCTAACACCCCTCTTTCTCTCATGATGCAGGTTGAACCCTAAAAGACCTAAATGAAGATGAAGACATGGACCTGGAGACCTAGGACCTGAAAGACAACCATCAAGCAACCAACCACAAGGCAATGCCTGGGACTCCTACTCCATACTTCTATCATTCTTTCTATTCTGCAATGTACTATTTACTTCACATAAAAATAAATATGAAAAGACACTTGTAAATTACATTCAGTTTGAATGCACAATGTAATTGATCAATTATAAATTTGAAATTTTGGAATGTGACCAATACTTAGAGCACAAATGATAACTTTTGATAATGAATGTAATGATAAAATGTTAATTAATAATATCTGAAGGATAGTATTAATTAAACGCTTATAAATATGCAATCTTTCCCTATTTGTAGTTATCTTGAGAGATGTTGTAATTTAGGGTAACAATTTTGGCGACTTCTACTAGATGTCTTCCTGCTAGACATGACCTTAGACCTTATCCTAGGGAAACTGAGTTATAAAACCAAAACCATGGATGCAACCTTTATTAAAAGAAAATGCATCTAATCTAGACTCATGCAACCTAAAGACCTAGTGCTTGGACAACACTTATTGAAATGAAAACCTAAACTAAAACTAACCCTCAAAGCACATTTTGAGGTGAATTCCATTAACTGGAATTTTTAGAACTTCCCCATCAGTTGTGGCCAATTAATAAGAATTATTTTCCTTACAGGCTATGATAACAAAAGGGCCTGACTAAAAATGTTCAAATTTGTCATGCTGTCCTGGCCTGCTCTTAAGCACATCTCACTTAAGCACTATATCACCCTCCTTGAAATCTCTAGACATAGATCTCTTATCAAAAGCCCTCTTGGTTTGTGCTTGGTTCAATTCCATAGTATCCAATGCCCTTTTCCTTTCTTTCTCAAGCTATAATAAACCAACATACCTTAAGGCAAGGGGATCTCCTTCTTCAAAAAACAACATTTGATCAGCTAGTTGTAATGCTAGAAATTTTGTAGATATGGGAAATCTGGCCTCTTTTCCATAAACTAGGACATAGGTTGAATTCCCAATAACCTGCTTAGGTGTAATTCTATCCAGCCACAAAGTTTCCTTTGACTTAGAGTGCCAATCCCTCTTGTTCCCTTGTAAAGTCTTCTTGATTATTCTGATTAGGTTTATATTGGTATACTTTGTAAGACCATTACCCTATGGATAGTAATTAGAAGAATTATTTAAATAAATACAATTCTTGACAGCCCATTCTGTTATAGATGATCTAATAAAAGCTAGGGCATTACCTGATACTATTGACTAAGGAACTCCAAACCTTGTTATAATATCATCATAGAAATTCAAAATAGTATTTCCAGAAGATTCCTTTAGTGCAATGGCCTCAGTCCACCTAGTAAAATAATCTATGGCATTCAAGATCCATTTATGCCCTTCACTAGAATTAGGGTTTATTGGACCTATAAAGTCCACTCCCAACTTATTGAATGGCTGATCCACAATGACTGGTCTTAATGGTAATGCTTCCAACCTTTGTTTTCCTGCAAACATAGCATAATTTTGGCATCTTCTTGCCCATGAATGAGCATCTTTGAATAAATCTGGCCAATAATAACCAACTCTTACTATTTTCCAAGTTGTGGTCTTTGGGATGTAATGCCCTCCGCAAGATCAATCATGGAATTTAGATAGAATCTTGCTTTGATCCATATGATCTATGCATTTGAGAAACATACCAGAAAAATCTTTCCTATAAAGAGTATCATCAATTATAACATAAGGAATAGATTGTAATCTAAAGTACCTTCACTTGGCTTTGTCAAGATTCATTGGACATTGACCAGTATGAAAAAATCTGGTCATATCTGATAACCAGGATGTTGAATCATTAATTAGTACAAAATTACCTTGGGGCAAGATGGCCTCTTCAGTGGCTTTAACTTGATCTTCTCCTTCTGCCATCTGAGCACATAAGCCTTTGCCTCTAACCAGCTTGGTCACATGGATTTGCACATCATACTCCATGACTTTAGTTATCCATCCTGCTCTTTTTTCATTAACATCCTTATTCGATAGAAATTCTTTAATGCCAGGGTTTGCAATCATTAGATGTATTCTGTTCCTAGAAACCAGATGCTTAAACTTTTTCAAGGCTTTTATAACAGCTAGTTCATGTTTTTCTACAAAGTTGTATCTTTCTTCATAATCATTCATACCTTTCCTAAAAATGGCTACTGGTCGCTCCTATCCTTCCTCATTCTTTTGCACCAGCATTGCTGAAATAGTGTCAATACCACCATAAGAATATAAAACAAAATCCTTAGAGAAATCAGGATTAGTTAAAGTAGGGGCTGAAGACAAAACCTATTTAATCTGCTCAAAACTCTTCTTTCCTTCAGCAGTCCAGCTAAAAGGTACATCCTTTTTTAACATAGCAGTCAAAGGTTTCAACAAATCTGCAATATTAGGAATAAAACATCTAACAAAATTTATCCTTCCAATGAAACTCTGCAATCCTTTCTTATGTTTTGGCAATGATAGTTCTCGAATTGCATTAATCCTTTCAGGATCAATTGTTGTCCCTTCATTAGACACTTGGTATCTGAAAAGTTTACCTTCATGTACTACAAAATAGATTTTTTTGGGTTTCGGGAGATCCCAAACTCCTTGCATCTTTGTAAGACTTGTCTCAAGTGGCTTATGTGCTAGTTTGCAACCTTGTTGTAAATTGTGACATCATCAAGGTATACTAGAACAAATTTATACATCAAATTCTTGAAAGCCATGTCCATTGCCTTCTAGAATGTAGCTCCTGCATTTGATTATCCAAATGACATTCTCCTATAGGCCATTGTACCCCATTTAGTAGTGAAGGCAGTTTTGAATTGGTCTTCATCCCTTACTAATACCTGGTTATAGCCATAATAACCTTCAAGAAGAGAGAATCTCTCAAAATTGAATACATATTGCAAGATTGTTCCATAGAAGCAAGAGGGTGCCTATCTTTTAGAGATGCCCTATTGAGGTCCCTAAAATCAACATAAATTCTTATCTCTCCATTCTTCTTTCTCACAGGAACAAGAATTGAAACACAAGATGTATGCTTGATAGGGAATATTATGCGACCATTCAGAAGTTTATTCATTTCTTTCAGCGTTAAAGGTTCTAGCTTAGGATTGATAGGCCTTTGCCTTTGTCTAATGGGTTTAACATTTGGTTCTAATTCTATAGTATGTTGAGTTAATTGAGGATCAAATCCTTTTAAGTCTATATAATCCCATGCAAACACATCATTATATTCCCTAAATAACTTAATAAGCATTTTCTTCTCCTTAGGGGAATTAATGCTACCAATCTTCAAGCACTTGTCTCTGAATATCTCCACCTCTTCATAGTGATCTTCTTTGATTAGCAAGCTGGTTTTATTCTTTCTGAACTGATCATCAGAGTTGAAAGCTGACTCTAAGCTGACTAATCCCCTTGGAAGCTTATTAGTCTTCAATTGAATGATCTGATTTTCTATTTTCTGATTGGACTGGCCATTTTTAGAAGCTGAAAAGTCTTCTGTTTCAGTCATAAAGCTCAAAATATGTTCATCAATGTTAAACACATGCCAATTAATATCATTGTCTGAGATAGATAGCCTTACAACAATTTTAACATGTGAATGATCTAAGATCTGTCCTTCATTTTCTGTAATTGAAACATGAGCACCAATACCAGCCAACCTATCAGCATGCATATTTTTCCTTCTAGGTATGGAAATAAGGTTAAATGCATCAAAATTATCAAAAGTATCAGAAACTTTGGATTTATACAACTTTAAGAGATCATTTTTAACAACATTAATACCTCTCACCTATCTTAATATCAACTCACTATCGCCAAATTCCCTTAAGCATTTGATTCCTCTTTTCCTATCCCAGTCTAAGCCATGCATCAAGCTCTCATACTCTGCTATATTGTTAGAACATGGAAAAGATAACTTGTAAGTGGCATACAATTTATCACCATGAGGTGAAACCAACATAACTCCTACACCAATACCATCTTTGTTCTTAGATCCATCAAAATATAAATCTCATAGCTAGTTAGATAATTCAGATTCAGAACATTGATCTTTAATCAGATTAGGCATAATCAAATTAGATTCTAACATCACATAGTAACCAAAACCAGCATCAAACACATCATTATATTGATCATTTCTAGCTTCCCATTCATCTAGAACAATATCAGGATACTCTTCAGTTTGTGTGTTATAAGATGAACTCTCATTGATTTCATCTGGATCCATGATCACACAACTTGCATTTATAAGACTAGGATTATAAGGCTCTATGTGATCTTTGGCCGATAACTCTAATTTTATGGTCACCTTAGCACCATATCTAGTTCTTAAATACAGGTGAGACCAATTTGATGAGAAGTATCCATCTATTTTGGTTGTGAAGTCTCTTGATAAACATAGAGCAAAGTAAGGTGGCAGATCTATGAAAAAAATATCTTGGGAAATGGAGAATTTTGGATAGGAGTGTAAAGTTAAACTTTCATTTTTAACAACATCTATGGTCTTGACTGAAGAACCATCAAGCTAAAAAACTCCTTTCTCAAGAGGTTCATACTTTAAATCCAATAAATCAGCTATGCTCTTTGGCATGATAGTGCTAGTTGCACCCCTGTCAACCATACAATTATGTACTAATTTGTTTCCAATAATTAAAGAGACATAGAAAGGAGGAGGCTTAACATTTTCAGATTTCTTACCTTCCTTTTCTGTCATCTTCTGCATATTTGTTGAGTTTCTTTTAATTGGTATTTCTAAATGCTTCAAATCTGTGGTATTTTTACTCACTTGTGTTACTGACTGTTGCACTTTACCAATCTCTTTTTCTCCTTTAACCACTTCATTATGAACTATTGAAGGCTCTAAATTGGCCATCACCACTCTAGGATGATGATGTACAACTTGATGTGAAATTTTTGTTTCTTTAGACAACTCTTCTTTCAATGAATCAGTTTTCCCTAGAATAGCTAATGAATCCCACATAGAAATAGAAACATTCATCTTCTTCATATTATCAACAAAGTTATAGGGGACAACAAACTGTACCTTCTGAGGTGCCTTACTAATGGTCTGATTTGCTTGCTTCTAATACTGTGTTTCTTTGTTTGCATGAGTAGAGGCTCCCTTTAGGATTGAAACTGGTGGAATGGATGATGATTGATTTATACAAGCAATCCTAGCATCTGACTGCTCCGATTCTAGGGCTCTCGTCTTGGCTCTCATGTTTGTTAATATAGATGAATCACCATTCACTCCACAGAACTCCTCCTCTTGCCAATTGAGGAATGCAGTGTCAAGGGAAATCATATATGAGTGTTGTTGAGTCTCTTTAGTGGGTACAGTAGGTTGTGAATCCATCACACTTTGAACCATTATGTCTTGATTGAGCACTCTATTAGTAAACTTGGACTGATTATGGGGTTGATTACAAGGATAACACCATTCATAATCTGCAGCAAGGTTATTTTGTCTAGGGAAAATATCCCTAAAAAAATTAAGGGGTGTAGGATTGTAATGTCTATAAGGCCTTTGGTTCCAGTTTTTCCTATTGGCATTCCTATTTCCTTTATATTGCTGCTTTTTGCCTTGATAAATGGGCTGATTAGGATGCTGAGATGAAGAACTAGAAAAGGGATTCTGAGTATGGGCTATTGGAATGCTTTCCTTTCTTTTTAGGTTTACTAGTTCATTCCCAAATGGTTGTAGCAAGCTCTCAATCTTTTGCTGGCTATTTTTTATGCTTTGCAATTCAATGGGATGGACAATAGGCATTATTTTTTCACTTTTATAAGATGGAAATGGAGCTAATGGTGAAGTAACTAATGACATACTGGATTGGATATTGGAAAAGAAAGGCATTAGTGGCTTAGGAGCTATCTTTCCTTCCTAAATGAGGCTAGTCTCTTCCCTAATTGCAATATCAAAGGCTTGAGGTAAAGAATTCCCTCCCATGGATTGGATTACTACCGAAATATCACTATTCAAGATTTTAAGAAAATACAAAAATGCAGATTCAGCAAAGGGTCTTACTATGGAAGGAATCCTATTCCAAGTCTTCTGAAATCTTGATTAAAATCACTTAGTTCTTCTTGTGGAGCCCTTTTAATGGTAGATAGTTGCTCCACCAAAGACAAATTGTCAGACTTATCCTCAAAAAAATTAGAAAGCCTCTCCCCCAAAACATCCCAAGTAGCAATAGAATTTACTGGAAGAGTTCTGAACCAGTCAAGAGCTTTACCTTTTAGTGATGCAGCCAATAGCTTCAAAGCCATATCTCCCTTTATGACATGATGGACATTGCAAAGAGATGCAATATCTCTAATGTGTTCAATGGATGTCACTTGACCTTCTCCGGTGAATGATGGCAAACCTTTCAAGGAAGCCAAAGGTATATTGTTGTGATTTGTAATCTAGAGAGGACTACCTTGATCAAAAGGAATAAAAGGAAGATTTCTTTCCCTTCCTGCAGCTGGTGGTACTTGTTGCTGAACAACAAGTACAAAAGGAGGTTGGGTAGGCTGAACTACCTTCCTTTGTTAAGTCTTCAAATTATGGAGAGTTGTTGCAATACCACTTGTAGAGGCTCCAAGAATATAATTATCTATAAATAAATATTCAACACTTGGAAATTCTGATCAGGAAAGATTAAGAACACTTAGATCTTCAAAAAGACTGATTTCTTCAATAATAACCTCAAGTTCCTCTGAATTTGCGACTTGATTTTGAAAAATGGGGTTATCAAATGATCAGAAATTTGAATTCAATATAGTACCTCTTGGATCTTGTGATGTTCTTCCACCTCTAGATGATCTTCCTCCCCTTCTTCTTGACTGTAATTCTTGATACATGAATCCCTCCTTGTTTTTATCTTGTTGGAGTTCCACTCATTAAAATCCACACTGAGAGCTATAACTAAAATTAAAAACAACCATAGAACTAGTAGATCAGAACTCAGAAGCAGTTCATGGTCCCATCGGGCGTGCCAAAAACTGTTGAGGCTTAGAATTACCACCCCAACTCAAGCATTGGGGATTTATAGGTATTCTATCCTAACAACAGAAACCTTCTCTAGTTGTGGGTAGGCTATGATTGAGAAGGAGTCTCCAGATTCTAGGCCGGTTCCTTTTGAATTTGGGTATCAATTTATACTATCTTCTCCTAATTTTGGGAAGGAAAAGGAGAAACTCTAACTAAAATTGTATGAATAAAACTTGAAAAGGTGATACACCAAATAATATTTAGATCTCTCAAAGCCTCAAACTGACATTCGCTTAACATACCCTAATGATCTCTACAAAATCACCCAATATCCAATACATAGGCTAATTTAAAGGTCACTACTAGGTTTTAACCACAAATATAAATCTTACTATCAACAACATGCATATTCTGTAGAAGGATTATATTCTGTAATCTAGAATAGGAAATGATACAATCCACTAATCCATGCTATAGATGTATTACACTTGAATGCAGAAAATTGAATAGAATTTGAACAAATGATCACCACAAGATGTATGAAAAATGGATCAACTATATTCTTCTCAAAATCTGTATGCAGTTACATGAATGAATCTCAAAATAATGGCAAGGAATACAAGCATCCTCTTGCAAAAAATCAATATCACAAACATGAACTAGCAATGGATACAAAAGCATAAATAGGTAGCTATAGGAACAAGAAGTTCACTAAAAGCTTACTCTCTACAATCTTGACCCCCCTAACATGAAGCCAAGGATCCACTATATAGCCCACATGGCTTAATTTTTGAAAATGTTTCCCTCCAAAAGCCCTCCACAATATTAAACTACTAAACCATATGGCTTAACAAGTGCCCTAAATCAAGCCCTAAGTTTATCCCCCCTAAAGTTGGTAAATAAAATACATCTTTTTATATACCCTACCAACTTTATTACATGACATTAGAATGTATAAACCCAAATACATAACCTTAAAAGGCATACAATCCCAACATAACCTGACATCATAGGAAACCCTAACTCCACTCAGTTAGTAGCAAAGATTAACCCTGCTTAGTCGACACCATACTATGGAAGTTGATGTAACTCCAACTTGATGTTTGACCACAACTTACCATAGAAACAACTACTCCTATTGAGAAGATAGTTTGTTCCATTTCGTGGCACAAAAGGTACCATCGTGGAATTTTGGAGGAAATGTTGATGCACTGGGAACTATCATAGCATTTACTCCATTTGTCAGTGGACTTCAACCTTGGGTAAAACACAATGCATAGTGTTTATCGATTTCATTTGCATCTAGGATTTTCTTCTTTGTAGAGCTGACATGCTTGTTTGAACTGGAGTTGGAAGCCATAATCAATGGTGGTGCATTTTATCTTGGAGTATTTGGAAAAAATCAGGCTTCTCAAGCTCTGTGGGGCAAACCGGGGGTATGCAAGTTTTCTCTGTCATAACATATGGTGCATTTTTGTGGATTCTGATTTGGAGCTCAAAAGCTCAGGCTCTGTCAACTTTCATGACCTGTGGCATCCAATATTTGCGATACTTGCAGAGGTAGCATACAGAGCTCGGGTTCTATTTTTTTTCGAAGCCATAACATATGGTATTACTCTTTCTTTGAACTAGGACTTGAAGCTTCACACCCACTATAAACTTTGAGTGAATCTGGGTCATGGTTGAGAGGTGCAGAGGAATCCATAGAACTCAGATTCTAAACTAGGCTTCTCAGCAACTGCATCAGACTCATTCCCAGTATATGGTGATATTACATTTGAAGAAGTTGCGGCCTTGTCTGTTGATCTTCTTTTTTAACAAACTTGGGCTTCTCATCCTCTGTTGGTCTTTCCCTGCAACACTTGGCCTCTCTAGATAAGTGATCCTTACACTTTTGTTCATTGTAGTTTTAATGTGAAATCGAGGCACTGTTGTAGGCGATAGCTCTTCTTAGCAATAACAATGGGGTTTCTTTATGTGCTTTGTTTCTTGTCGAATCCTCCATTGTAGCATGAAAAACCACTTGATTTTAGGTTTTGTTGTCACTTGGTTGTTTTTTTGTTACTTAGTTGTTCTGCTAACAACAAAAGATGAATACCCACATGGCCTTTTGTTGACAATCTGTAAGTGAACTTGCAGATGTGCAAGTTTGTCAATATCTTGATTTGTAATAAGAACACGGCTTCCTTCATGACTATTTTTTTTCTTAAAATCATACCACTTAATGTCTTTGAACACACAACACTGTAGTAAGCATAAAACATGTTCCTTTGTCCAAGCCGAACTCCCTTTCTTTTTTTTGTCTAAAAAAAACACATAAGATCTTCCTTTCCAGTATGCTTACAAAGTTATAAAAAAACAAACACATTCAGTTTCACTAACAAAACTATGAGCATTTTTTTTATCAAAAATGGAACCACAACATGTTTAAAACATTCTGAAGATGCTATTCCTCTTAGTGCAAAAACAAACTGTTCTTTTTTTGAAAAAACATATAAGATACTACCCATGGTGTTCAAGCACGGGCTCGTGACTCCCATAAGCCATACTCATAATGGGAACCCTAATTTAAACATGTATGTCTCATCACCATGACTATATACCCTGCATTGTTATCATGAATGTACATTATATCTCAATACAATAGTATAAGATGCATTTATCTAAATACCCTGCATAACGATATCTCTTGGAACTTTATTTGAAGGAATGAAACTGTATTTCTTCGAAGTCATGAATTATCATAGCATCTTTTGAACTCTTGGAATAGATAATCTCTTGTGTTTTGTCCATAATGTATCTATCTTCTGTAAATGTTCATTTTATGAAAGGACACAAACATGCTGTCATTGAAACCTTTGTTTTCTATTTGTTACTTACAGTTTTTTAGTAATTGTCCATTCTGCAATACATCTTTTCTTTTTTAGAAATCTTACTTTTTCAAATAAACATAAAAAATAGTACCTCATAACATACAAAATATGATCAATCACTAGGCATGTGGTTTCAACATGGATCTTCAAAATGAACTCTTATACCCTTTCTACATTTGGTATACTTACTGTAGCAGCATCTATTTTTATTTCTCACTTGTATAATAACAATGAACCTCACATTCTTCCAATTCTGCATTTTTCCAATTTATTAAAGATCTTTCTTTTCTCATGTGCCTCCTGTAGCATCACTTGTATTACTTCATGTATTTGCATCTTTTTCTCCCTTATGCATGTGAGTAGTAACCTCCAGAGATGTAAACAATTTTTCTTGCATGTAATGGCTTATGTGAAGTTCGAGCACAGGCTTGTGACATCCACTGCATTTCCTTTTTGCTTCCTACATTTAGTTACACATCCACCTATTTGCACACATATCACCAATCAATCTGTTAGGTCAGCAGATAAAATTAATCAATTAATGTTTGTGGGTGAGTGCCATCCAGGATGACACTCATTCATGAATGTTGGTTGATTTATTTGTGTTTGTTGAATTAACAGGTTGATCAAATTCTAAAAAAGGTTTCTCAAATAAGAATATTTAATCCCTTTCATTTAGATATCTGGTTATAAAGACAAGAATAACATCCATCAAAGTGACCAAAAATAGCAAAAGGTTTCATGTTTACAACAAGTCCCTTTAATACTATGTTTCAGATATTGTGGATGTATGTTTCCTTGTTACATTGATTTCATCAGGTTGATATGCATTATTAGAAGAATTGATGTTATGTTTTTTTTTTCCATGTATTGCTTAGATCCAACTGGATCTAACACCCCTCTTTCTCTCATGATGCAGGTTGAACCCTAAAAGACCTAAATGAAGATGAAGACATGGACTTGGAGACCTAGGACCTGACAGACAACTAGCAAGAAACCAACCACAAGGCAATGCATGGGACCCCTACTCCATACTTCTATCATACTTTCTATTCTGCAATATACTATTTACTTGACATGAAAAGAAATATGAAAAGACACTTTTATATTACATTCAGTTTGAACACACAATGTAATTGATCAATTATAAATTTGAAATTATGGAATGTGATCAATACTTATAGCACAAATGATAAATTTTGACAATGAAAGTAATGATAAAATGTTAATTAATAATATCTGAAGGATAGTATTAATTAAACTCTTCTAAATATGTAATATTTTCCTGTTTGTGGTTATCTTGAGAGATGTTCTAATTTAGGGTAACAATTTTGGCAACTTCTGTTGGATGTCTACCTGCTAGACATGACCTTAGACCTTATCGTAGGGAATCTGAGTTATAAAACCAGAACCATGGATGCAACCTTTATTAAAATAAAATGCATCTAATTTAGACTCATGCAACCTAAAGACCTAGTGCTTGGACAACAGTTATTGAAATGAAAACCTAAACTAAAACTAACCCTCAAAGAAAATTTTGAGGTGAATTCCATTAACTGGAATTTGGAGAACTTCCCCATCAGTTGTGGCCAATTGATAAGCATTATTTTCCTTATAGATTGTGATAAAAAAAGGGCCTGACCAGAAATGGTCAAATTTGTCATGTTGTCCTGGCCTACTCTTGAGCACATCCCACTTAAGCACTAGATCTATGCTTGCTTCAATTCCATAGTATCCAATGCCCTTTTCCTTTCTTCCTCAATCTGTAATAAACCAGCATACCTTAAGGCAAGGGGATCTCCTTCTTCAAAAAGTAGCATTTGATCAGCTAGCTATAATGCTGGAAATTCTATAGATATGGGTAATCTGGCCTCTTTTCCATAAACTAGGACATAGGGTGAATTCCCAATAACCTGCTTAGGTGTAATTCTATCCAGCCACAAAGCTTACTTCAACTTAGAGTGCCAATCCCTCTTGTTCCCTTGTAAAGTCTTCTTGATAATTCTGATTAGGTTTTTACTGGTAGACTCTACAAGACCATTACCCTATGGATAGTAATTAGAAGAAGTATTTAAATAAATACCATTCTTGACAGCCCATTCTGTTATAGATGATCAAAAAAAAGCTAGGGCATGTTGACTGAGGAACTCCAAACCTTGTTATAATATCATCATATAAATTTAGAACAGTATTTCCAGAAGATTTCTTTAGTGCAATGGCCTCAGTCCACCTAGTAAAATAATCCATGTCAGTCAAGATCCATTTATGCCCTGCGCTAGAATTAGGGTTTATTGGACCTATAAAGTCCATTCCCCACTTATTGAATGGCTGATCCACAATGACTGGTCTTAATTGAAATGCTTCCAACCTTTGTTTTCCTACAAACATAGCATAATTTTGGCATCTTCTTGCCCATGAATGAGCATCTTTGAATAAATCTGGCCAATAATAGCTAGCTCTTACTATTTTCCAAGCTATGGTCTTAGGGCTATAATGCACTCCGCAAGATCCATCATGGATTTCAGATAGAATCTTGCTTTGATCCATATGATCTATGCATTTGAGAAGCATACCAGAAAAATCTTTCCTATAAAGAGTATCATCAATTATAACATAAGGAATAGATTGCAATCTAAAGCACCTTTTCTTGGCTTTGTCAAGATTCATTAGACATTGACCAGTATGCAAAAATCTGGTCATATCTGGTAACTAGGATGTTGAATCATTAATTAGTACAGAATTACCTTGGGGCAAGATGGCCTCTTCAGTGGCTTTAACTTGATCTTCTCCTTCTACCATCTGAGCACATAAGCCTTTTCCTCTAACCAGCTTGGTCACATGGATTTGCACATCATACTCCATGACTTTAGTTATCCATCCTGCTCTTTTTTCATTAACATCCCTATTCAATAGAAATTCTTTAATGCCAGAGTGTGCAATCATTAGATGTATTATGTTCCTAGCAAATAGATGCTTAAACTTTTTCAAGGCTTTTATAACATGTCGTACATGTTTTTCTACAAAGCTATATCTTTTTCATAATCATTCATACCTTTGTTAAAAAAGGCTATTGGTTTCTCATGTCCTTCCTCATTCTTTTGCACCAACATTGCTGAAACAGTGTCAATACCACCATAAGAATATAAAATAAAATCCTTAGAGAAATCAGATTAGTTAAAGTAGGGGCTGAAGACAAAGCCTGTTTAATCTGCTCAAAACTCTTCTTTCCTTCAGCAGTCTAGCTAAAAGGTACATCCTTTTTTAACATAGCAGTCAAAGGTTTCAACAAATCTGCAATATTAGGAATAAAATGTCTAACAAAATTTATCCTTCCAATGAAACTCTACAATCCTTTCTTATGTTTTGGCAATGATAGTTCTAGAATTGCATAAATCCTTTTAGGATCAATTTTTGTCCCTTCTTTAGACACTTGGTATCCAAAAATTTTACCTTCGTCTACTGCAAAATCATATTTTTTTGGGTTTAGGGAGAACCCAAACTCCTTGCATCTTTGTAAGACTTGTCTGAAGTGGCTTATGTGCTGGTTTGCAACCTTGTTGTAAATTGTGACATCATCAAGGTATACTAGAACAAATTTATACATCAAATTCCTGAAAGCCATTTCCATTTCCTTCTGGAATGTAGCTCATGCATTTGATAATCTGAATGGCATTCTCCTATAGGCCATTGTACCCCATTTAGTAGTGAAGGTAGTTTTGAATTGGTCTTCATCCCTTACTAATACCTGGTTATAGTCAGAATAACCTTCAAGAAGAGAGAATCTCTCAAAATTGAATACATATTGCAAGATTGTTCCATAGAAGGAAGAGGGTGCCTATCTTTTAGAGATGCCCTATTGAGGTCCCTAAAATCAACACAAAGTCTTATCTCTCCATTCTTCTTTCTCACAGGAACAAGATTTGAAATGCAAGATGTATGCTTGATAGGGAATATTATGTGACCATTCAGAAGTTTATTCATTTCTTTCAGCATTAAAGGTTCTAGCTTAGGATTGATAGGCCTTTGCCTTTGTCTAATGGGTTTAACATTTGGTTCTAATTCTATAGTATGTTGAGTTAATTGAGGATCAAATCCTTTTAAGTCTGTATAATCCCATGCAAACACATCATTATATTTCCTAGATAACTCAATAAGCATTTTCTTCTCCTCAGGGGAATTAATGTTACCAACCTTCAAGCACTTGTCTCTGAATATCTCTACCTCTTCATAGTGATCTTCTTTGATTAGCAAGTTGGTTTTATTCTTTCTGAATTGATCATCAGAGTTGAAAGCTAACTCTAAGTTGACTAATCCACTTGGAAGCTTATTAGTCTTCAACTGAATGATCCGATTTTCTATTTTCTGATTGGACTGACCATTTTTAGAAGCTAAAAAGTCTTATGTTTCAGTCATAAAGCTCAAAATATTTTCATCAGTGTTAAACAACAGCCAATTAATATCATTGTCTGGGATAGATGGCCTTACAACAATTTTAACATGTGAATGATCTGAGATCTATCCTTTATTTTTAGTAATTGAAACATGAGCACCAATACCAGCCAACCTATTAGCATGCATATTTTTCCTTCTAGGTATGGAAATAAGGTTAAATGCATCAAAATTATCCAAAATATCAGAAACTCTAAATTTATACAGCTTTAAGAGATCATTTTAAACAACATTAATACCTCTCACCTGTCTTACTATCAACTCACTATCCCCAAGTTCCCTTAAGCATTTGATTCCTCTTTTCCTATCCCATTCTAAGCCCTGGATCAAGCTCTCATACTCTGCTATATTGTTAGAACATGGAAAAAATAACTTGTAAGCGTCATAAAATTTATCACCATGAGGTGAAACTAACATAACTCCTGCACCAATACCATCTTTGTTCTTAGATCCATCAAAATATAAATCCCATAGCTGGTTAAATAATTCAGATTCAGAACATTGATTTTTAATCAGATTAGGCACAACGGAATCAGATTCTAAAATCATATAGTTACCAAAACCAGCATCAAACACATCATTATATTGATAATTTCTAGCTGCCCATTCATCTAGAACAATATCAGGATACTCTTTAGTTTTGTGTGTTATAAGATGAACTCTCATTGATTTCATCTGGATCCATGATCACACAACTTGCATTTATAAGACTAGGATTATAGGGCTCTATGTGATCTTTGGCCCATAAATCTGATTTTATGGTCACCTTAGCACCATATCTAGTTCTGAAATACAGGTGAGACCAATCTGATGAGAAGTATCCATCTATTTTGGCTGTGAAGTCTCTTGATAAACATAGAGAAAAGTAAGGTGGCAGATCTATGACAAAAATATCTTGGGAAATGGAGAAGTTTGGATAGGAGTGTAAGGTTAAACTTGCATTTTTAACAACACCTATGGTCTTGACTGAAGAACCATCAAGTTGAACAACTCCTTTCTCAAGAGGTTCATACTTTAAATCAAATAAATCAGCTATGCTCTTTGGCATGACAATGCTGGTTGCACCACTGTCAACCATACAATTATGCACTAATTTGATTCCAATAATTAAAGAGACATAGAAAGGAGGAGGCTTAACATTTGCATATTTATTACCTTCCTTTTCTATCATCTTCTGCATATTTGTTGACTTTCTTTTAACTAGTATTGTTGATTGCTTCAAATCTACAGTATTTTTACTCACTTGTGTTACTGGCTACTGCACTTTACCAATCTTCTTTTCTCCTTTAACCACTTCATTATAAACTATTGAAGGCTCTGAATTGGCCATAACCACTCTAGGATGATGATGTACAGCTTGATGTGAAATTTTTGTTTCTTTAGACAACTCTTCTTTCAATAAATCAGTTTGCCC
Organism: Thuja plicata; assembly: GCA_018584345.1. Lineage (NCBI taxonomy): Eukaryota > Viridiplantae > Streptophyta > Pinopsida > Cupressales > Cupressaceae > Thuja > Thuja plicata. The sequence continues at coordinate 128,171 of MU223735.1, forward strand.
TGGAATAACTAATGAATCGCACATAGAAATAGAAACATTCATCTTATTCATATTATCAACAATGTTATAGGGGACAACAAACTATACCTTATGAGGTGCCTTACTAATGGTATGATCTGCCTGCTTCTGATACTGTGTTTCTTTGTTTGCATGAGTAGAGGCTCCCTTTAGGATCGAAACTGGTGGAATGGGTGATGATTGATTTATAGAAGCAATCCTAGCAACTGACTACTCTGATTCTAGGGCTCTCTTCTTGGCTCTTGTGTTTGCTGATATAGATGAATCACCATTCACTCCATAGAACTCCTCCTCTTTCCAATTGAGGAATGGAGTGTTAGGGGCAGTCGTATCAGAGTGTTGTTGAGTCTCTTCAGTGGATACAGTAGGTTGTGAATCCATCACACTTTGAACCATTAGGGCTTGATTGAGCACTCCATTAGTACACTTGGACTGATTGTGGGGTTCATTACAAGGATAGCACCATTCATAATCTGTAGCAAGGTTATTTTGGCTAGGGACAATATCCCTAACAACATTAAGGGGTGTAGGATTGTAAGGTCTATAAGGCCTTTGGTTCCAGTTTTGCCTATTGGCATTCCTATTTCCTTGATATTGTTGCTTTTTGCCTTGATAAATGGGCTGATTAGGCTGCTGAGATGAAGAAATAGCAAACTAATTTTGAGTATGGGCTATTAGATTGGTTTGATGCCTTTTCAGGTTTACTATTTCATTCCCAAAAGTTTGTAGCAAGCTCTCAATCTTTTGATGGCTATCTTTTATGCTTTGCAATTCACTGGGAGGAACAATAGGTATTATTTCTTCACTTTTATAAGATGGCATTGGAGCTAATGGTGGAGTAACTAATGGCATATTGGATTGGATATTGGGAAAGAAAGGCATCAATGGCCTAGGAGCTATCTTTCCTGCCTGAATGAGGCTATTCTCTACCCTAATTCTAATATCAAAGGCTTGAGGTAAGGAATTCCCTACCATAGATTGGATTACTACTAAAGTATTAGTATTCAAGCTTTTAAGAAAAGACAAAAATGCATATTCGGCAGAGGGTCTTATCGTGGCAGGAATCGTATTCAAGGTCTTTTGAAATCTAAGATTAAAATCACTTAGTTCTTCTTGTGGAACCCTTTTAGTGGTAGTTAGTTGCTCCACCAAAGACAAATTGTTAGACTTATCCTCAAAAAACTTAGAAAGCCTCTCCCCCAAAACATCCCAAGTAGCAATAGAATTTACTAGAAGAGTTTTGAACCAGTCAAGATCTTTACCTTTTAGTGATGTAGCCAATAGCTTCAATTCCACATATTCCTCCGTGACATGATGGAAATTTCAAAGAGATACAATATCTCTAATGTGTTCAATGGCTGTCACTTGACCTTCTCTGGTGAATGATGGAAAACCTTGCAAGGCAGCCAAAGGTATATTGTTGTGATTTGCAATCCGGAGAGGAATACCTTGATCAAAAGGAACAAATGGAAGATTTCTTTCCATTCCTACAACTGGTGGTACTTGTTGCTAAACAACAGGTACAAAAGGAGGTTGGGTAGGCTGAACTACCTTCCTTTGGTAAGTCTTCAAATTCTGGAGAGTTGTTGTAGTACCACTTGTAGAGGCTCCAAGAACAGAATTATCTATAAATAAATTTTCAACACTTGGAAATTTTGATCGGGAAAGATTAGGAACACTTAGATATTCAGAAATACTGATTTCTTCAATAATAACCTCAAGTTCCTCTAAATTTGTGACTTGATTTTCAAAAATGGGGTTATCAAACGATGAAAAATTTGAATTCAAAATAGTACCTCTTGGATCTTGTGATGTTCTTCCACCTCTGGATGATCTTCCTCCCCTTCTGGTTGACTATAATTCCTGATATACAAATCCCTCCTTGTTTGATCTTGTTGGAGTTATACTCATTAAAATCCACACTAAGAGCTGTAACTGAAATTAAAAACAACCATAGAACTAGTAGATCAGAACTGAGAAGTAGTTCGTGGTCCCACTGGGGGTGGAAAAAACTATCGGGGCTTAGAACTACCAACCTAAATCAGGCATTGTGGATTTATAGGTATTCTATCCTAACAATAAAAACCTTCTCTAGCTGTGGGTAAACTATGATTGAGAAGGAGTCTCTGGATTCTAGGCCGGTTCCTATTGAATTTGGGTATCAATTTATACTATCTTCTCCTAATTTTGGGAAGGAAAAGGAGAAACTCTAACTATAATTGTATGAATAAAACTTGAAAAGGTGATACAAAAAATAATATTTAGATCTCTCAAAGCCTCAAACTAACATTCACTTAACATACGCTAATGATCTCTACAATATCACCCAATATCCAATACATAGGATAATTTGAAGGTCACTACTAGGGTTTAACCACAAATAGAAATCTTACTATCAACAACATGCATATTCTAAAAAAGGATTATATTCTGTAACCTAGAATAGGAAATTATACAATCCACTAATCCATGCTACAGATGTATTACACTTGAATGCAGAAAATTGAATAGAATTTGAACAAATGATCACCACAAGATGTATGAAAAATGGGTCAATTATATTCTTCTCAAAAGCTATATGCAGTTACATGAATGAATCTCAAAATAATAGCAAGGAATACAAGTATCCTCTTGCACAAAATTGATATCACAAACATGAACCAACAATGGATACAAAAGCATAAAAAGGTAGCTATAGGAACAAGAAGTTCACTAAAAGCTCTACTCTCTACAATCTTGAACCCCCTAACATGAAGCCAAGGATGCACTATATATCCCACATGGCTTAATTTTTGAAAATGTTTCACCCCAAAAGCCCTCCAAAATATTAAACTACTAAACCAGATGGCTTAACAAGTGCCCTAAATCAAGCCCTAAGTTTATCCCCCCTAAAGTTGGTAAATAAAATACATCTTTTTATATACCCTACCGACTTTATTAATTAATTCGGAAACAAAGCTTAACCCTACTCAGCTAACACCATACTATGGAAGTTGATGTAACTCCAACTTGATGTTTGACCACAACTTACCATCGACATGACTACTCCTATTGAGAAGATAGTTTGTTGCATTTTGTGGCACAAAAGGTACCATCGTGGCACTGTGGAGGGAATTTTGATGCACTAGGATATTTCATAGCATTTACTCCATTTTTTAGTGGACTTCAAACTTGGGTAAAACACAATGCATAGTGTTTATCGATTTCATTTGCATCTAGGGTTTTCTTCTCTATAGCGTCGCCATGCTTGTTTGAACTGGAGTTGGAAGGCATAATCAATGGTGCTGCATTTTCTCTTGGAGTATGTGGAGAAACTCAGGCTTCTCAAGCTCTGTGGCAAAAACCATGGGTATGCACTTGCTTTGCAATAACATATGGCGCATTTTTGTGGATTCTGATTTGGAGCTCAAAAGTTCAGGCTTTGTCAACTATGATTTCATGACCCGTGGCCTCCAATATGTGGGATACTTGCAGAAGTAACTTACAGAGCTCAGGTTATATTTTTTTTTGAAGCCATGACATATGGCATTGCTCTTTCTTTGAGCTAAGATTTGAAGCTTCATACCCACTATAAACTTGGAGTGAATCTGGGCCGTGGTTGAGAGGTGCAAAGGAATTCATAGAACTCAAAGTTGAAACTAGGCTTATCGGCCACTTCTTTAGACTCATTCCTAGTCTATGGTGATCTTACATTTGAAGAAGTCGCGGCCTTCTCTTTTGATCTTCTTTTTTAATAAAATTGGGCTTCTTATCCTCTATTGGTCTTTTCCCATGACACTTGGCCTCTCTAGATAAGTGATCCTTGCACTTTTGTTCAGTATAGTTTTAATGTGAAATCGAGGCACTGTTGTAGCCGATAAATCTTCTTAGAAATAACAATGGGGTTTCTTTCTGTGCTTTGTTTCTTGTCGAATCCTCCATTGTAGCATGAAACACCACTTGATTTTAGGTTTTGCTATCACTTAGTTGTTTTTTTGTTACTTAGTTATTCTGCTAACAACAAAACAGGAATACTCACATGGCCTTTTGTCAACAATCTGTAAGTGAACTTGCAGATGTGCAAGTTTGTCAATTTCTTGATTTGTAATAAGAACATGACTTCCTTCATGACTTTTTTTTATTAAAATCATACCACTTAAGGTCTTTGAAAAAACAACACTCCAGTAAGCATAAAACATGTTCCTTTGTCCAGGCTGAACTCCCTTTCTTTGTTTTATCTAAAAAAAAAACATAAGATGTTCCTTTCCAGTATGCTTACAAAGTTATAAAAACACAACCACATTCAGTTTCCCTGATAAAACTATGAGCATTTTTTTATCAAAAATGGAACCACAACATGTTTAAAACATTCTGAAGATGCTATTCCTCTTAGTGCAAAAATACACTGTTCTTTTTTTTAAAAAGCATATAAGATACTACCGATGGGGTTCAAGCACGGGCTCGTGACTCCCATGGGCCATAGTCATAATGGGAACCCTAATTTAAACATGTATGTCTCATCACCATGACTGTATTCCCTATGTTGTTATCATGAATGTACATTATATCTCAATACAGCAGTATAAGATGCATTTATCTAAATACCCTGCATAAAGATATCTCTTGAAACTTTATTTTAAGGCATGAAACTGTATTCCTTTGAAGTCATGAATTATCACAAAATATTTTGAAATCTTGGAATAGATAATCTCTGGTTTTTTGTCCATAATGTATCTGTCTTCTGTAAATGTTCATTTTATGAAAGCACACAAACAAGTTGTCATTGAAACCTTTGTTCTTTGTTTGTTACTTACAGTTTTTTAGTAATTGTCACTTCTGCTATACATCTTTTCTTTTTTACAAATCTTACTATTTCAAATAAACATAAACAACAGTACCTCATAACACAGAAAATATGATGAATCACTAGGCATGTGGTTTCAACATGGATCTTCAAAATGAACTCTTATACCCTTTCTTCATTTGGTATACTTACTGTAGCACATCTCTTGTTGTTTCTCACTTGTATAATAACAGTGAGCCTCACATTCTTCTAATTCTTCATTTTTCTAGTTTATTAGAGATCTTTCTTTTCTCATGTGCCTCATGTAGCATCACTTGTATTCTTTCATGTATTTGCATCTTTTTCTCCCTTATGCATGTGAGCAGTAACCTCCTGAGATGCAAACAATTTTTCTTGCATGTAATGGCTTATGTGAAGTTCGAGCACAGGCTCGTGACATCCACTGCATTTCCATTTTGCTTCTTTCATTTAGTTACACATCCACCTATTTGCACACATATCACCAATCAATCTGTTAGGTCAGCTCATAAAATTAATCAATTAATGTTTGTGGGTGAGTGTCATCCAGGATGACACTCATTCATGAATGTTGGTTGATTTATTTGTGTTTGTTGAATTAATAGGTTGATCAAATTTTGAAAAAGGTTTCTCAGATAGGAATACTAAATTCCTTTCATTCAGATATCTGGTTATAAAGACAAGAATAACATCCATCAAAGTGACCAAAAATAGCAAAAGGTTTCATTTTTACAACAAGTCCCTTTAATACTATGTTTTAGATATTGTGGATGTATGTTTCCTTGTTACATTGATTTCATCAGGTTGATATGCAGTATTAGAAGAATTGATGTTATGTTGTTTGTGTTCCATGTATTGCTTAGATCCAACTAGATCTAACACCTCTCTTTCTCTCATGATGCAGGTTGAACCCTAAAATACAAATGATAACTTTTGACAATGAATGTAATGACAAAATGTTAATTAATAATATCTTAAGGATAGTATTAATTAAACTTTCTAAATATGCAATCTTTTCCTATTTGTGGTTATCTTGAGAGATGTTGTAATTTAGGGTAACAATTCCATTAGTCAAGACATCCGTTATCAAATTATTCCTTCTGCCACTTCTTTCTTTAATATATTGTGAAAAAATTTTGACTAACCAGACACAACATTCCTATAGCTTACATGGTGCCATATGGTGGTCAATCGTTTGCGCATACCCTATAGTCATTTCTCCTTATTAGGACATGAAAAAACTTTCAAGCATGTAGGACATGAAAATAGACCAAACCTACACAAAATTTTACCCTTTCCAACATAATTAACAAAAAGAGGATTTGCATACATCATTTTTGAGTAATTAAGCCTGGCTTAAACACTCAAATTCTACATATCATGTATAATTCTTCAATTAATAACTACAAACTTTTGGTAACTTATTGTAATACATAACTACCATTTAAACTTGTCCTCAATAGAATCTTGAGTTATGCATTGCACATTGAGAAGGAATTTCTAAAGATAATTTGATCTATCATTGATAGAAAAAAATCATGCAATTAACACAGAAGGTTGTAGAAGACAATACATGTTGAGATTTTTATTAATTCTTTCATGTATACAATATTCTATTTATTTACACAAAACTCCATATATATTCCTATAAAATACCATCTATATTTTATTTCTACCCATCCAGTATATAATCTAACAAGTTTTTAGAACCCTTGTTTATAAAAATTGAACTCCCTTTATAGAAACCAAGGAGGAAACAAGCTTTGGGTTGATGACAAGGTAAAAAATGTCAAAATATAATTTTATACTCAAAACACAAAAAACAAAGGGTTAGGGTTAGAAAAAATATCAAATTTCTGTCGAGATCTCCATCTTTTCAAAATTTCAAAATTTGGTGGGAGTTGGAACAGATAATTCCTGGTTAAAAAATTCAAAACAAAAATAAAGAGGGTTAGGGTTAGTAAAAACATCATAGAGAATCTAATCCTGCATTGTTGAAGTCCTGCAAAGACTTGAGATTATGAATTTAGTTTCTGTCACCAATTGTGGTGTTTTCCTTTCTTAGTTTGTCCATCATTGATTAATGGAAATCAGGTCCTCTACATAGTTTTTGAGGTTCATCATTTCTCTATCTTCATCAAAATTTATGATTTACAAAGAAATGTATCCTAAGGCCTCAATCTCGGCCTCAAAAACTATAAAGGTCTCTTAAAAATTTGTGACCTTCTGTCCATCTCTCTATTCAACAAACATATAAGCCATCCCAATCTCTATCAAGTTGTGGAAGCTATATAATTCTGCTCCAATTATCTTAGTGTATAGTTGATTCTTGGAGAACAGTTGGGACAAAAACTTGAAGTTCCATTTATATTCTAGCACAAGATCAAGAAGAACATAAGGGGGAAACTTTGTAGTATAAAAAATGAAACCTCTTATCAACTTGTTCAACTCGGACAATGAGTATGCCAAAAATCTCTACATAGGTGCACTGGTTGGAAGTTGAGGAACTCCAAATTGGCACCCCATATATCTTCTAAATTTATTGAAAGGATATTTGACTTTACATGAATCAAGAATTCAACTGAATCCTCAGTGGTCTCAACCAACTTGAAATCTCTAATAGCCTTTTTCAATTTGGCTTTCAGTCTATCATTCTCAATATTTAATGTGGCAATTATAGTCTTCAATTTATTTACCTCTTCAGTAGGCATCCCTTCAATAGAAAGTGCATAATTTTCTTGTAGTTTCTCTTCAAGAATCTTGTTTCTAGCCTCTAAGGCTACAATTTTTTCCTATTCCCTAGCTGAATCTATAAGTGACATTTGGGCTACATCAACAACTAGACCATTTGCTTGCACAATTGAAAAATTAGTAGAACTTATAATAAGAAATTATCCTTAATATTTATCTTGAAAAGAAAACATAGAGGGTTTCTTGGATTAATGATACAAGGACCATATAGAAATAAGATCAAGCTTCTCATTGAATATAGAGCCAAAGAGTAAGCTTTGTTCTTGGTCTGGAGAGAGGCTAGACAAATCAACAGTTTGCCTCCTCATGAGGCTATAAAAGGAAATGGAAGAAGAAATATCACAACCCTCCAAAAGAAGAACACTACTATCTAAAACTATTTATCTTCCCTTTTCTGGTGTAATGGTTACCATGTTCTATTCAACTATACTACGGACTTCATACTTAATCTTTAATTGCTCCCCCATAGTCAAAGTTTCAAAATTTACTCCCCTACTATCAACCATGATTTTGGCCTCCTATTGAAGAAAAATATGCTTGAACTCTTTCTTTCTGACGAATTCATCATCAAAACTCATATCTCTACCTTCCTCCATTCTGATATCTTTTGTAAACCCTCCTCCTAAATTGAAGACTGCAAGTGTTCTTTCATCTGATGGCACTTAAAGATGAATTAGCTTTTGGATGTCAAACTGAGTAGGAGGTGGAGGATTAAGGACATGGGTTTGAAATACATTTTATGGAGTGTATAGGATGGGTTGATGAGGGCCAAGTGTTCTAGTGGCACAATTGCTATTGGTCTCTCTGCAATACTTGATGACCCAGATCCTCATGATGAGGGCTCCTCCGTTGGTGCCTTTGATGATGGGGCTGAAAACCTCCTAGGTGGGGGTAATGAAACTTATGGGGGAGGTTGAGGAGTATCCTGAGTGGAAGGTGGAGGAGAATAATTCCTTTCTTCAACATGTGGAGGTGATTAATGTGAAGTAAGAGGTGGGGATGCAACTCCAATTGGAGATCCAATTGAAGAAGGAAATGAATCAGAAATGATTTCAATTGGGGTAGGGCTAGGCTCTTGTACCCTAGTAGTGGCCATGTGAGGAAATGACATCATGTCAACATATATATATATATATATATATACAAAGTGGTAAGAATTTTCATATGTAACTCAATTGTAGTAGCCATTTTGTAAGAAGGATTATGATTACCTTGTTTCTCCTTCCAATGCTCTGCATTTTAGATTTTGTACCATATTTTTCCCCTATTTAGAACATCATTATAGTCTTCAAAATTTCTTATCCAATCCTCTGGTGGATATACTTGATGAGGATGATCATTTGAGTAGACACTTTTGATGAAGCCTTTTAAATCACAAAATCTATAGACATCAAGAGGCATATGATATTCATTCATCTTTTAAAGGATCACATCAAATTATTTTATTGAAATAAAATGTAGTAGACCAAACAGAACCACTTGGGGAGCGAAGAAATATCCTCTACTCCTTGATACTCTTAAATTAAAGTATAATTCTTTGTAGAAACTAACTGCCTTATGAATTCATAAAAGGAAATTCTATTTGGTACTGAGATAAGTAGTGTTTCGGGTGCCACTTCACTTCCAAAGACTTTGATAATTGTATGGTCCCTATAGTATGATAATTACCCCCAATTTTGATTAACTCATGCCCATGGTTTGAAATCATTTGGCCTGAGGAATGCCTTATCTTTACCAAACATTCTCCATTGAACACTTCCCTTAAAATATCCCATTAGAGGCTTGACAAAATGAATTTCAAACAAGACATAAATAGAGGCTCTGTCATGTTTATCCCAAATGTAGGTCCATTCTTTGACCAAGACCATCTCTGCATCTACAAATTCATTGTATTTGAGTGTTGGATCCCAAATTTTAAGACCATTCTAGATAATGATGTGCATAAAGATGGAATAAAATCTAATATTAATTGTCTTCTTCTCCTTCATTGTAATCAAAGCCTTATGGATAAAATTTTCTAGTGATCCTACATAATCAAACCATCTGTGAGCATCCATTCTTTGCATATATAAGCACATTAGCATCATCCAATTTGGGATCCTAGATGTTGCATCCATACAATACCACTAACATAATGCATAGAATGTATCTTTTATATATTGAGAAAATTAATCAATATGATATTGAGGAAGGTCTTTGAAACTCAAGTCCTTCTCTTCCTTGGATAAGTGCTTAGGTCTATGCAGAGGGATCTTGCCTCTATATAAATATTTATATTTGTCAAAATGATTATACAATTGAGTTTGATCAAAATCCCTCAAATCTCTATCTGTCTCTAGTCTAAATGTCTCCTTACTGTTTTCTCTGGTAACTTTGACCATTTAATTTCCATCATGGGATAGGACTTGTATTGTCCTAGGAATACACCTATCTACAATTACAAGCATAAAATCTACATTAGGAAAAATATTAGGAACAATGATTCTTGTCAAATTGGAATCACATATGTTCCTGACAAGAATTCCCTCCTTTCTTTTGTTATAATTCCTTCTCCACAAGACAAAACCCAAAAAATTAGCTCCTTAGATTGTATCTCTACATGGCATAGGTGGAAGTCAATAATTCCTTAGGGAGACTACCAACTCTAGCCTTTTTCCTTTCATCATTTGACCTTGGTAATTGTCTTACTATGTCCTTAGCAAAAGGACCTAGGTTAGAAGATCCTTGTTTCTCTTGCATGGTTGAAATTCTCTGGTAAAGAAGACTTATAAAGAAGATATCATAAAAAAATTTTGTAATTGAAAGATTCAAATTTAGTGCATATACAAAAGGCCCTTATCGCAAAGAAGGAAACCCTAAATTGTAGAAGAATAATCTTAAAACCAGAAAAAAATAGATATAGACTGAAAAGAAGTACTTTTTATCACCATATAATATCTCTTATACTAAATAATTTGGATTTAATGACACTATTCATCTCTTAATTATAGGCACACAACTAGTTTAGTGGTGCCAATTAGCTGTTAACATTCAAATTTGAATGTTGAACTATGACTTATTGACCGTGCACTTGCACTCTTAACCTTTTGCACGTGTTTATTTTAATTGTGCAACTGTGACACAATGTGAACCGTTGATTTGGATCAAGTAAATCGATATTTATACCGCTTTATGACAAAGTAAACCCTAGAACCATGGTCGTTGACAAGAGATCGTGTGGAACACTATGATTTTCTATTGGAAACAAATGGATTGAGTGGGGATGAACCATCACAACTACACACTCGGCTTTGGTGCACATATTGAGTTAATCGTGCAACCACATTGTAACCACATCCATTAATCTTTTAGGTGTATGATGGTCAACTTCATTAGATGGAAGAAAGAACTAGGGACACAAGGAAAACATATACACCTTTTATTCCATCGAAGATGATCAACCTTTAAAATGCCTTTGGATATAAAGAGGGTTCATAACGTTGACAAAATGACACATGGCGCCATATAAGTTGCCATTGAAGACACCTAGGATGAGTGGGACCGTCCATCATTGTTGTTCTCTTAATATGAGTGAACATGTTGAAATAATCGTACAAGTGTGACACAACCATGACCGTTGATCTTCAGAAAACTTCTTGATGGTTAATCTTGTTCATCGGTAAAGAAATATGGGCTCACAAAACTGAGAATCCGATAGTTGGCACCACTTGAGGTGCACATTTTGCATGAATTGAGACACCAATTAAGGTGCTTAATAGTGCCTACTTTGGTTATTGTTTGTTCTAGTCATTACAAAAAATACCAAAAATAACATCATCCTTATAAGTAGCACCGACACTTTCAAAGAGTTGGAGAAAAATAAATTAAAATAGTGGGTGGAAGCAGAAAATAGAGCAAAAAAGGGAGCTAAACATGGGGATTTTTTGTAGTGTCTTGGGTGCCTGAGGGATGCCTTTGAATTGATGAAGTTATTTCATGTGCTTTCTCTTCATGAGGGTCTTCATGGGGAAGTGACTCAAGTTTTAAAATGAGTGGATTATTAATTCTTGGAAATTAAAACAAAATTTAGTTCAACAACATATTTAAATCTAGTTTTTTAATTAAACTAAGAGCCTAAGTAATTAAAAATACTCACCTTTTTGATGTCCTTGATGCCTTTTGATATTTTGGTAAATATCTAATGCACTTGGGAGAAAAATAAACCTTCTAATATGACATGCACCATTTGAAAGGGATCCAAAGGCTCTCTAAATCGTAGCTATGACTATAAGAATGAGGATGAGAAAATAGTTTATTAAGCTTTTATAATGTTTCATAAAGGGCATACATCATATATTGTGCACACCAAAGCCTTTTTGGGGGACCAAAATGACGTTTGACTTTGTTTTGGTCCCCCATCTTGGTGCACTTACTTAGATCTAATCTTCCTATTTCCCATTTCTTATGCTAGGTCAAACCAACAATGTAGTTTTTTTTTTCATCTACTTTAAAATGGTAATTACACTTTTGGCCCTTAAATATGTGCTAAATATCAAATTCAAATTTAAATATGGGTCCAAGCTGACTTCCAATTAGATGTTGCTGGAAAAATTGAGTATTGAATATTTGAATCTTGACATTTAGACATGTCCATGATCCATCCATAACATCAACTAACATTATCATATATATGTAATTTATTATTTGAGAGTATTGCATCAAAATATGTGATTACAATGATAATATAGGAATTTGTATCTCTACATGGCATTTATTCCAATTTATTTAAATCATAAAATAATTTAGGAGTTTGAAAATAGAAATACGTGGGAAGAAAGTTACCTTCTACTCTTAGAATGTAACAAGATCCCTTGTGCTTATAAGCATAATATTTTTGGAAAGAAGAGAAACACATTTATTTAAACTAGAAGTATTGAGATCAAAGAAACAAAAATTCATAAAATTGCATATCATAGGTTAAATTTATAGATGTGAGGATTAGTTGTGTAGGTGTGTAATTAAAATAAAATAGAATCTCAATTATCTCTTAGTTTGTGAGAGCTTCCCTACAACTAATATTGGATCACAAATCACATGTTATCATCAAACCTCATCTTGTCACATCCAAAGATGAGTGCCATAATCCATGTTTGTCAATTTGATAGCACATATGTATTAGCACTTTGAACTCGTCTATATAATTGTAAGGAAATAAATAATGATGATGGGATAAGGGGAAGAATTCACTAGAATGGTCAATCAAGCTAGGAAGCTCGCACCCCAAATTTGATCTCTCTCTCTCTCTCTCTCTCTCTCTCAAAATATCACTGATGTTGAAATCAAATAGAATTGAAATTGAAATGTTGAAGTGTTGAAATTGGGTAGGACATATCGCATATCTAATAATATCAGATATGCAAAATTATCGGATATTCAATTTTTTTTGGATATCCGATTAGCCTTGGTATTTGCCTTGGGTTTTGGCTTTGTAATGCCAAATGTAGATGGTCAACCCAAAAGACTTGTTCACCATATTTCATCTGATCTACAAACTTCAACCATGTAGCTGACGACCTTTTTTTCACCCAAAATTGATGAAACAAAAAGGGTTTCTTAAAGACATTATGAACTCTCCATCAATATAATTGCTATCAAATTCAAGTTTAGTAAGTAATTATTACTTATTTTCTAATTGAGATACCTCTAAAGTCCTAATTGACAAACTGGTTGGAAAATAACTATAAATTTCAAATTGTTTAACATTCTATGCTTCTCCTACTATAATAAAAAAAATTATAAGAAAAAAAAAATTATTCAATTTTGTAAAGTTTAGAATTATTTAAGGTGGTCAGACACAGGTTTTTTTTTAATTCTGAATAAGTTGCAGTAGAAAAATCATACTTAATTATTTATTTGGGAAAAAATATACAAAAGTATGCACCACATTCGGGTATGATTCTACTACTTATATCTATAATATTGTGAAAATATATCATCATTTGATTGTGATTAAGGTGGTTAGACATACACATATTTTTTATTTTTTTCCTGAAAGTTTCATACTACTACATTGAAACCTAATGTTTTCAACAATTAGATTAATTTTTTTTCAGAAAAGGGCTAGTAGTTTAGAAACTACATTCGATTTCCTACAGATTCTATTCTTACAAATTTTTCACATAAGGTTGATAAGATGTTCAACTTTTTACGTCAAGTTGACTAACCCTAATTTTCTGATTTTTCATTGCCACTTAAGGCCATAGTTTGGTATACCATGATCCTGCACATACCCAAAAGTACTTAATTATGTTTTGGAAACATGAAGTGTAATGATGTATATTATTCACTAATACATTTGGGGGCTTTTTCTAATGGCTATCTATCAAATATTCAACGCCTATCTGTCAATTATTTGACAGATGTCATCGTCAGAGTTATTTCATCACAAATTGCCATGGAGATGGTAACCGCTGCTATTCCAACATCCATAACCATCTGAAATAACCACAGAAATACAAAATTTACAATAAAATTTATGACGCCATCCCTTTCAAAGTATAGCATCCCCGACGGTTATCTAGAGGCATTTTCGATGGTAACACGATCGTTAATCTAGCATCACCGTTGAAACCTGGCGTAAAAAATGTTGAAAACCCGACGGTTATCTAGAGACATTTTTGACGGTAGTCGCGTCATTAGTATAGCATCACCATCGTAAAATAGGGTCACATATGTAGAAAAATTGACGGTTGTCTGAAGATATTTTCCGACGGTATTTTTGTTGTTAGTAAAACATTGTCGTCAAACATAGGCTTCACAAATATAGAAAAATTGATGGTTGTCCGGAGATATTTTTGATGGTAGCCTCATCGTTTGTATACCATCACTGTCGAACGCGGGCATCAAAAATGTATCTTTTTTGATGGTTGTCCAGAGACATTACCGACAAAAACCCCGTCGATAGTATAGCATCATCGTCGATAGTATAGGATATGTATATAACCCGACGGTTGTCCAGAGACATTTCTGATGGTATCCCCGTTGTTATTCTAGCATCACCGTCGAACTTGGGTGTCAAAAATATCTATTTTTTGACAGTTGTCCAGAGATATTTCCGATGGAAACCCCATCGTTTGTATAGCATCTCCGTTGAACCAAGCGTCACAAATCTATATTTCCCAACGATTGTCTGCAGACATTTTCGATGGTAGCCCCGTCATTAGTATAGCATCATTATCAACAGATGTCGTTGAATATGTATATTTTATGATGATTGTCCAGAGACAGTTTCCAGACACATTGAAATATTGACGGACATGGACACTAAAGATAACAAAGCTCAAGAGACCATTATAGTTGGTCTCCTTCTTTTGTCTATATTACTGACAAAATGGTTTACCTTTCATTAGCCCATCAAATGCGGGGATTTGAAAGAATTTAATAGAATATTTTCATGATAACGTATATTATTTAAGTTGACATTGTACAAACTTATCTAATTTGCACACTTGTAAACTACGAGGACACTAATAAAGAAGAATCTCCTCCCGTGGCCTACATTACTCAGGCCATAGGAGGGGATGCTTATTTATCAATGTCCATGCAGTCCACAAGTGTGGGAAATAGATAAATTCGTGCAATATCAAACTAAAACATTGTATGTTATACATGAAAATACCATCTATTAAATTCTTTCAGATCACCACATTTGATGAGCTAATAGAAGATAAAATGTTTCCTTAATCGTATGGACCAAAGAAGGAGACCAACTATTATGGTCTCTTGAGCTCTGTTTTCTTTAGTCCTAGCTACTAGGTAAGGCTTGGAAGACTTATACTTGTCGATCATCGATAATAATCACCACCTTGCATACAAATATGAATGGATAAACAAAATGAAAGATACAATAATATTATCTTATTGTTTACCTACTCATAATTGACCAAATAATTGATTCCTTCAGACCTCAAATGTTGATGAGCTGTAGAAGCATAATAGATTTTGATGGTTTCATGAACAAAGGACTACGAACAATTTTTTTGTCCTTGGGACCCTGAAATATTGAGATTCTCTTTTTTTTTCGAGAATAGTTTAACATTCTCTACTTAACAGGGCTAACCACGTTAAGGTGGAAGCTCATCTAGCCTCTTCTAGGAGCATCTTATGACCCCTTACAACACTTTAAGACCTCTAAGATGTATTCTTAGAAGTCACAAAGGGTAATAAGGGGTCATAGGAGGTCCTGGGACACAACAGATGAGAAACATAAATGTAGGCATCATGGTCTCAATTCTTTGGAGACACAACATAATTGAGTGGTATACCCAGATGATGCAATGCAACCACTACTCCTCTAGTTCTAAGTTGACACTATAGGGTCCAAAAACCATAGATAAGGATGGTTTTTGGAACCTATAGTGTAAACTTCAAATTGGAGGAGTAGTGGTTGCGTTGCATCATCTGGGTATACCACTCAATTATGTTGTGTCTCCAAAGAATTGTGACCCTGATGCCTACATTTATGTTTCTCAGTTGTTGTGAGATTAAAATTCTTCTAAGGAACATATCGTGTCTATGTGGAACTGCATAGGATCCTCACCAGGAAAAAGGTATTTTCTGGTACAAAAGACTTAGTAGCCTCCAAGGCCTTTTTCTTGAATTCATTATACCCCTTACGTACTTCATGGAATCAATTTGCATTAGTATTACAAGGAAACGTAAACCAAGATTCATACAAAGAAAGGTGTTTCTCTTGGAAAATGGTTGATGGTGATTGATGAAGAAGATTTGAAAATGATGATTGATCTAATTCAGATTGGTGCAATATTTTCAAATCTTCTTCATAATCATCATCAAATGAACATTTTCAAATCTTCTTCTTCATAATCATCAAATGAATATTTTCAAATCTTCTCCATAACAGTGGATCATCATGATTCACTATTACAAACATCTATTTCCTCAATGGGACTATGATGGCATGGGTGATGTAGTCACCCTATCATGGTTAACAAGGTTCTCAGATGATCAATATTATCATACAAATGATAAACAAAGGACAATCATAGTGAAATGAGATGAAGGGCAATGCCCTTTTCTAGAACCATAAGCATATTGTCAAATGACAAAGATGGAGCAATTAGGGACACCAAGAGGAAACTATAGGATAATTGTTTCTACAAGATACTGCTACATGATTACAATATTTAGCTACAGTTAAGATATTAATCAAGACAATCAAAAACATCATGGTAATGATATCAAACAATAATCAAGTGCATGGATCTAAAGAGAAACCATGCACAAGTACTCAACATCAAAGTTGCATGATATACATTTTCAAAACAAAAAGAGAACACAATGAGAAGAGTTTTCCAAGAAGAGGGTATGAATGATCAAAGAACAATGTTGTTCTGGTAATTATTTGATTAAGATGCAAGTACAATCAAATACATGGGTATGTGTAAGATCATGAGGGGCCAAACTATGCCCTTAAGTGGCAATGAAAAATCAGCAAAATCAGGGTTAGTCAACTTGACGTGAAAATTTGAACTAGCTATCAACCTAATATCAAAAAGTTGTAAGAATAGAATCTGTAGGAAATTGAATGTAGTTTCTAAACTACTAGGCCTTTTATGAAAAAAATTAAATATGATTGGTGAAAAGTATAGATTTCAATTCAGCAGTACAAAAATTTCAGGAAAAAACATAAGAAGTAGGTGTATGTTTGACCACCTTAATCATAATCAAATGATGATATTTTTTTATAAGATTTTATATATACTTAGTAGACTCATTCCCAGATGTGACGCATATTTTTTTGTAATTTTATTCCAAAAAAATAATTAATTATGAATTTTCTGCTACAACATTTTCAAAAAAACAAAACTCTCGTGTCTAACCACCTTAATTCATTGAAAATTTTAAAAAATTCAAAAATAAATTTTTTTCCCTTATAGTAGACGAAGCATAGAATGTGACACAATTTTTAGATTTCAAAAATGTTATATGGTTTGAAAGCTATAGTTGTTTTTCAATCAGTATATAAATCAACACTTTAGAGGTAACTCAATTAGAAAATAACTAATAATTACTTACCGAATTCAAAATTTGACTGCAATTATATCGATAGAAAGCTGATAATCTCCTTAAGATACCCTTTTCATTTCATCAAATTTGGATGAAAAAAAAGTCGTCAGCTACATGGTCGAAGTCTGGAATTCAGGGAAACAGGGGAAAAACACATTTTTGTGACATTTTTAGAGTTGACCATGTAGGTTTCGTGTACAAAGCAATATCGAGCCTAATCGGGTACCCAAAAATGATGGCAAAATTTTAATTTTTAAATTTTCCCTCCCCTTTCTCCCTCCTTCATATGATATATTATATATTAGATTATGTATTATATATATTAAATATTATATAATATCTATATATATAAAATATTATATAATATCTATATATATTAAATATTATATAATATATATTTTACATTAAATATTATATAAT
>MU223735.1:159964-181170 GCA_018584345.1 Thuja plicata
GAAAAAGCCAAATGAAGTTGCATTTTCTTTTTTTTGACCTTTATGCACGTGTTGGTCGCAATTTCGACCAACACGGGCATAAAAATAAAAAAAAGAAAAGTTAACTTTTATATTGCGACCAAACAAAGCAATTTTGCAAGTTGGTCGAAAAGTTTGGTCGCAATTTAGGGTCAAATCTATTAGTGTAGGTCAAATATATCTTATAAATAGATGTTGTAATCATTCTAAATAAAAGAGGAGAGGATGAAAGTAGCCAAAAAGTACATCTATGTATAATATTGAGAGTTTCAAGAAGCAAACCAACAAAAGGTGAATTTGGTTATCAAGAACCAAGAACAGAGGCTATTGAGAAAAAAAGGTATTATTCAATCACAATAGGTGATATACATATACATGTAATCTTGAGTGTATCTGTAATAAAAAAAAGTAGATTGCATACAATCAGGTAAAAGAGTAATTTTCTTACATTCTAACAAGTGAAGCAAAGTAAAAATCCTTTCAAGGAAGGTGGATTCAACAATCCTTTGTAATTCTTTTAACTGAGTGCACACTAAACAATGTTGCTAAAGCTTTTAGCAGAGTAGACTTTAACAGGTCTCCACAGATACTCCTAATAGGCTAGATCATCAAAAGTGATCAAATTGTAAGCCTTAACCGACCCCTTCCAATCTGCAAATAGTGAAGATTTTGTGGGTGCCATCCCCATCATAGTTTTTACCTTCTTATCGAGGTTTTCTGCAATATCATATCTTTTGTTATGAGTCAATTACTTTCACGAATTTTTCTATAAATGTTTACATGTTTGATTGAGTTAAAGAATTGATATGTCTTACACAAAGATAGCATAGAACAAATGGTTGGATGAACAATTGATTATATAAAGGTTAAAGGATAAAAGAGGTAAAAGTTTTAGAGGTACTGATTCACCCCTCTCCTCTCAGTACACACTTCCCATTATTTCCAACAATTGGTATCAGAGATAGAACTCTTATTTGTAAAAGCTTAAAAACTTAAGAGAAAAGATCATACAATGGAGAAGTATAGACTTGACAAAAGCATTGAGAATTAGAAGCTAGAAATTCAGATATTCTATGAGTAGTATAAATAAGCTAGAATCAAGATGAGATAACTATTAGATGAAAGAAAGATTATGGCATCTCACTGCAATGTGACATATTACCAAGAAGAAGAGATACCAGATCTATTTGAGTCTTTAGGATCTACTACAAGCAAAGCATCAGATACATCAGAAGAAAGCATCACAAGCTTAAATAAAATCAATCGAAATTTAGCTGGACAAGTGAAATCTCAGCAAATTGGTCAAGAGACACAAATGGTAAGAATGATTGATGTCATGAACAATGCTAGACAATTTGAACAAGAGAGAACACTATCTATTGATGATAGAAGAAAGATTACTGAAAAGATACAAGAAAAAGAGTCCAAAATATAGAGACTTACAAAACATCATCATTAGATTACTAATCAGATTATTCTTATGAGTCAAGAGGAAAACATAATGAATGTTGAAATCATTGAAATAATAGAAGCTATCAGTGAGCTAAGGGAAGAAAATGAAAATATGAAACAAGAACTCAAAATTCAGCAGCAACATAATGAGATAATCAAAAGAGTTGAAGAAAGCAATAAAAGAATGGATGATTTTCTTGATGGACAAAGGAGAGCCAACAATGGCACTAGACTAGGCTATAACAAGAATGAAGAATCACCCAAACACACTGATCAAAAGAATGTCTATGCAAATCTAAGACCAAGAAAGCTGACATGCAATCACTGTGGAAAGCAAGGCCACACATCAAATGTATGCAAGATAAAAATGAAAGGTATTCCTAAATCTCCATCTTCATTCATAGGATTCTGTTATAAATGTAACAAGAAAGGACATAAAGCATATGAATGTAAGTCTAAGATGAAACAACCAAAGAAGAAAACCTACATGGAAAAATACTGTCCTACTTGCAAAATACATGGACACACTACTCATGAATGCTAGAAAAATAAAAATCAAGCATGGAAGCCTAAACGTCAAGAATCTTCCCATCAACTGAAAAGAGTCGGTAACCAGTATGTATGGGATTACAACATTTGGACAAATTGTACAACATGTGGAAGATTTGGTCACATTGCTACAAACTGTATGAGACAATGGTCAAGAAATCCTAGAGGATGGACTAACACTAGAATGACATGTTTACACTGTCATAAAGTCGGTCATCTCAAGAAAGAATGCAGAGACCGAATGACAGAGACTAGCACCTTTGCAAATGGAAAAAACATTGAAGACATCAAGAAGATGAGAAATATAATGTGGAGGAAAGCTACAAACAATGATGAAGCTGGACTAAGCAATGCAATTGGTGACACCCTATCTAATGGATCTGTTGACATCACTACCCCCTCCTAAGCAAAAAAAGTATGGAACTGCACTATACCAAGTTAAATTTTGCATCAGTTCCAATCATACATAGTTAAAAATGCCAAATTAGCATGATTGTAGATGCACTATGAAATTACTTGTTAAATTCTGTGAAAATAATTTCTTTGGTTAATACATACCGAAATGCATCGGTATACATTCAAAACTGAATTGTCTGCATTTACTGAGAATCATCGGTTAACATGTAAAAGAAAAAGTTTCTATGTAAACCAAAATCCATCGATAATCAAGAAAGTTGATAAGTTGTCTTTCCAATACACCGAAACCCATCGGTAAAAGTAACAAGTTAGCCGATTGCCCCGAAGCATCGCATGGTCACCGAAAAGGGAAGTTAGTGTATCAACTGACTACTCCGTCTTCACACACCGAGGAGTATTTGAGCATTAATGACCCAACCTAGGGAAAATTCTATAAATAGATGACGAAAAGGTTTCATTTCTCACCTGTGACTTTGAGCGAAGCGACCAAAGAAAAAAAAATCTAGAAGTGACAGCATTGCAGAGTGACTCCAACCCATTACAAAGCACTCCAAGAAGATCAGTTGCAACTACAGAGGTTGAAGTCAGTACAAAGCATAACCGAGAACTCTTTTCATCTTTTATGAAAAGCCCTAAATGTTTGAAACAATGGCCACAACTTCAAGAACTGCTAAGTTGAAGAGCATCAAGAAGGATAAGGTCAATCTTGTAAAGAGTTTGACTTGTGTGGAACCACATTACAAGATATAACCAGAGGTTGCATCACAAACCAACAATGCTGGATCATTCTCATGAATACCAACTAGGGTTTTTCTCATCGAAGACGTGTGAGCATACATTCACTGCAAGATTGCATAAATTGGCAACCTGGAGGTAGAAAAAGCTTTCAAGAAGCTATGTAATGTTGATGGAACCATTAAGGATGAGCACAAGAACATCAAAGTGAAAGGGCTCACAAATGCCCTATTATTCTTGAAAGTGTTCAAAACTGAGTGGATTCGGTCAATATTGAGCAAAATTCACAATCACAAGCTATGGCTGGATGAGCCCAAACCAATAACCCGAGATGTTATCCATGGAGTCACCGGTTATCCTATATTTGAAAAGGTAAAGGCATTGAAGCACCCTCCCAAGGCTAAAATTGAAAATAATACAGGAGCTAAGTGTGATGGAAGAGGACTTAAAGTACCCACTATCACAGATGATGAGCTTAAATTTGGAGCATGTGTCCTAGGATACAAGTTCTTTCAAGCTAGCAGGATGAACAACTTAGCATCTAGTGCAGTAGACACATCATATAAGATTGTGAAGAAAGGAACTCAACAGGATCTATCAGAACTTCTACTCAAATAGCTAGAAGAGAACCTAAAGACAATCAGGAACACAAAATCAAACTCATGTAAGTTTGGTTCACTTATCATGTGCATTTTATTTTACTTCCAAGAATCCTTCCCATCAATATGAGATGTAAAATTGGATACAACTAGACCTGTCACCATACAGGTTAGGGAGTTTATAAAATCAATGGGAGACAATTTTGAGACAGTTATGGATGAGTATTTTTCTAGATTCAAGGAGAGAATGCAGAAAAGAGTAAGGATCCCCAAGAAACTAATTGAGAAATTAAAGAATGATATATACTTCATGGTAGACACAGATTACACATATATCAAACCCGCTGTACCAAGGACAGCATGGCTATAGCCACTTGAGTATGAAGTGAACATAGATCAAGCATCCAATGTAATTGATGCATTGATTAATGAGCCCCTAGACAAAACACAACCCAAGTTCATCACCTATGAAGAAGCCAAAGAAAGAATCAAACTAGCTTGGTTGTGAAGAAAATGGACAAGAAGAAAGATAAAGTGGTAAAGAACTTGAAGAAAAGGTTGTCGGTTACAGAGGAAGAAACCGAATAGACCGAAGAAACTGAGGGACAATCACCCGTCGGTGAGGCTAAGTAGGAAAGTGACTCTGAGTCTACAGAGTTAGATACTCCAGTACCTACACCAGCCACGAATCCTAGAACCACAACTGCTTCAAGGATAAGAAGTCAAACAGCTAAGGACACAAGTCCTTCACCATTGAAGAAAGGTCAAGTAAGGACACACAAGAGAATACCTGCAACACAGAAGGGAGGGCCAACAAAAAGAAGGAGGCTCATTAGAACCAAGGAGGAAATTGAGGATAGAGAACATGATGAAGTTGTTGAACAAGAGAAGAGTAAGATCCCTAAAACCATTGATGAGATATGTGCACTAATGGTTAAACCAGGATCAATTACCGAGTCTAAATTCAGAAGATGGTTAACTCTAGATCCCTTGGACCATAACAAGATTGAAGATGAAATTATCAAAATGATGAGTACATTTAAATATGTACCAATACAATTTTATGAAAAAATTCCCAATGCACTATATGACAGAATATATGCTAGATGGACCTATGCATCGAAAAATGAGAAAGAGGTAAGGGAAATAGTACTTGTTTCTCTTATGCCTCTCAAATCCAAAATGGAAGAAATCAAGGAGATGATGGAGAAAAATGCACAAGAGTTCTCACCCAATATGAGAGCTTACAAGATACTTGATGGCAAGCTAATAGACCTAGAGAAGGACACAAACAAAATCTGGAGTAAGATACTCAATAAACCTACTAAGGAGGCAAGCCCCAAGAGAAAAATTCTCACAAATGAACCACACAAGGATGATTAGGCTACTGAGAGCACCGAACCAATCATCATCACAAATGTTGAATTGGAAAAAGAGGAAATGGACACAACATGAAAAAAGAACATGGATGTTGCAGATGAGACATGGCCAAACACCACCATGGACAATATTGTGGACAACACAATCATTGACATCAATCATGACCCTGCAAAAGAAATTCAAAAGATGAAGATGTCACTATTGCCAAGGACCAAACCAAGGAACAAGACACTACAATTGAAGCTGCACAAGTGAACATACTTGGCAATATGCCAATATTGATGGAATCCCTCAATATACTCTAGGAAAAGGAGAAAACACCAACCAAAGAAGATAGCATACCTGAAGACAAGGGTGATGCAGAACAAAAGGACGCATCAGAAGAACAAAAAGACATATCTAAAGAACTGAAAGATGCTACTAATGCACATCAAGACAAATTTGCTGATAAGAAAAGTGAAGAAGAGCAACATACAAAAGATGGAGAGCAGAAAGAGAAAAGTGAAGAAGAAAAGAAAGATGATACACCACAACATAAGGAAGAAAAATATGCAGATGAACCCAAGGTTAATGAGGAGACATCTTCACCTAATCGGTAGGTTGACACCGAGCAAAAGGAAAAATAAAATTCATCTACCAAACCTTCACCAAGCACTTCAAAGAAGACAAATGAACTAGCACTAGTAGTTCATAAATCTACATCAACACAAATCTCAAAGAAGAATTAGAAAAATAATAAGCATCCAGTTAATTTCATGGATGAAATTATTGAGATTCGAGTATGTGATCCTAGAACATTGGATCCAACTGAGCTAACAAAGTATGCAAGGCTTTGTGAGAGAAAAGCTATCCAAGATAAGCTTAGAAATGCAATAAAAGAAACAAAGGTACTTGAGACTACCAAAGACATACTACAATAGATAGTGCATGACACTAACATTGATCAAGATACTCCTATACTTGGTCTATTGAGAGTTATCACAGAAGCTATCACATCTCAGAATGTAGATACTTAAAAGGCAATTGAAGAGAGAGTAGAACAAAAATTTCAATTCAAGCTAGAAGAGAAAATAAGCCAAGAAGTGGAAGAGAACAAGGTGAATCTTTCTAAACTTGTAAGTACATTCATTTCAAAATCTATAAGCTTAATCTAGAAGTAATGAAATTTAGATCAACTCACTAAGGAGTATAGTGAGAAGATAACACAAATTGATGTTGATCTACAAGCAAGTAAGGTCTCACTAACAATGAAGATGCAATCAAATTTCACCATGAATAGCTAAAGAAGGCAAGAAAGCTGAGAAAAGATATTCAAAATGTGAAATCAAAGTTCAGAGATGAGGTAACCGAGATCCAAGCTCTAATCTTACCAAATCTCATATTACTATAGAAACACATGACATTGGAAAGAACACTAATTGCCACCCAAGAAATGTCTATCCTAGACAACATTTATGATATGCATTCTAGAATTGCATTAGAGCACATGGCTCTGGAACACCTTAAGGAGAAATGGGAACAAATGATGGAAGAAATGTCAACCCCTCATTCCCATATTTTGGACAATTTGTAAATTACACATTTTTGCCACAATTTTGACAACTTGTAAGTTGTACGTTTTTGTCCTTAATATCAAAAATTGGAGGAAATGATATGTATATATATCATAAGGTGAAAAGGTGAAAAAGAGAAAGGAAAGAATAAGTATACATGTACATATATACTATAATGTATATAGTTAGGGGGAGTCATATAATGACAGGATATATACATGGTGTACATACTAAACATGTTAGTATTCATACACATATCAGTTTTTGATACTAATGTCAAAGGGGAAGATTGAAGAAATTATTTTTACAATAGTATACAAAAGGAAAACAAGTTTTTGAAGCTTCAGTAAACCTACACCGAAAGACAGATTTTCAAGAGATCACCTAAAGCACAGATATTAGAGATCACCAAAAGTGTTAAGTACAAGAGACACCCAACAGATAAAGTGGAACCCGACAGGAGGAAATCAACAGAGGAACCCAATGAGTAGATACAATGAAAACCAAGAGAACAAGCACAGTGCAAATTGAAAGAACAAAACAATGCAACCTGAAAGACAGTCAAACTGATTTAAGAGAAAACCGAGCATCAGACACTGAAAGTCAGTTACAACCCGCAAAAAGTGGATCTGAATTCCACGTCAGATAAAACATTCATATTCTAGTTATAGAGTTTTGTTTTATTTTAAAACCATTACTTAAGGGACAAGAAACATTATTGTAATTGTTTTAATCAGTCTAACTGATTGAAAACATGTAGACTAGGAGATCAAGGTAAAGCTGTAAACCTGTGATCATAGAGTTAAGTTTGTTTTATGTAAAACTCAATTAGGTCAAATCTATCTTATAAATATATGTTGTAATCATTATAAATAAAAGAGGAGAGGATGAAAGTAGCCAAAAAGTACATCTATGGATCAGACTGAGAGTTTCAAGAAGTAGAACAACAAAAGGTGAATTTGGTTATCAAGAACCAAGAACAGAGGCTACCGAACAACAAAGGTATTATTCAATCATAATAGGTGATATACATATACATGTAATATTGAATGGATCTTTAATCAGAAATAGTAGATTGCATACAATCAGGTCAAAGAGTAATTTTCTTACATTCTAACAAGTGAAGCAAAAGTAAAAATCCTTTCAAGGAAGGTGGATTTAACAGTCCTTTGTAAATCTCTTAACCGAGTGCACACTAAATAGTGTTGCTAAAGATCTTAATAGAGTAGACTTTAACAGGTCTCCATAGATACTCCTAATATGGTAGATCATCAGAAGTGATCAAATTGTAAGCCTTAACCATCCCCTTCCAATCTGCAGATAGTGAAGCTTTTGTGGGTGCCATCCCCACTGCAGCTTTTAACTTCTTATAGAGGTTTTCTGTGATATCATATCATGTGTTATGAGTCAATTACTTTCATGAATGTTTCTATGAATTTTTACATGTTTGATTAAGTTAAAGAATTTATATGTCTTCCACAAAGATAACATACAACAAATGGTTGGATGAATTATTGATTATATAAAGGTTAAAGGATAAAAGAGATAAAAGTTTTAGAGGTACTGATTCACCCCTCCCCTCTCAGTACACACTTCCCATTATTTCCAACAACCTCATTATTGTGGGGTATAAAGGAATCTGTAACCATTTTGATATGACTGCAATATTGAAATGGGTTAAGATCCCCGCCGATAGTCATTTCCTGTTCAAAATAAGGAAATTTC
Organism: Thuja plicata; assembly: GCA_018584345.1. Classification (NCBI taxonomy): domain Eukaryota; kingdom Viridiplantae; phylum Streptophyta; class Pinopsida; order Cupressales; family Cupressaceae; genus Thuja; species Thuja plicata. Next base: position 168,393 of record MU223735.1, read on the forward strand.
AAATATTGATGGTAGGTAGATGGAACGAATTTCATCTCATGTATCCATGACATTCCCAAAAATATGTTTTAGGTCAAATTGAGATCAAGTACTTGACAAACTATTTATTTTTGAATAGGTCCTACCCAAATAGGTAAAATGACCATTCCTTTGGAAGATCTCTCCTCGTCATCATATGCTTTAATATTTATTTTTATTTTTGGATCCAATGATTCTTTAGAATAGACCAAGGCATTGACCAAATATATAGTACCAATGTTTAGGCCGACACCTCCATCTATTAGGACTCTTTTGACCCTATGATTTTGGATTAGGACTTCTATATGCAAGGGAAATTTTTTTGGATGATTTAAGGACATGTCATCTTTCTTTGAAAAAGATAGGCAGTGTGGTGCAATAAGACGACTAACCATGTTTTGAAATTGGTCCACATCTAGATCGGTAGGAACCGTGGTATCTACCAAAGCTTTTTCTAAGTTCTCTTAATGTGTGGGTGATATTTTTAACAACTCCAAGATTGAAATTTGTGCGGGAGTTTTTTGAAGTTGATCAATCAAATTATAGTTCTTGGAAGGAAATGATGAAGTATTAGGTCTTGACACAACGTTTAAAATTCTAGGTAGAATCAATTTTGATTCTTCCCTCCCCTGAGTGATGAAATTGGCGGGCTATTTTTTTTGTTTATCTTTAACCACTATGAAATTAATGGTGTTCTCATAATTAGATAAAGAATTGAGTGTATTGTCATAGGTGTGAGAAAATTTTACCTTATGATCTCCCTTTTGATTGTATTGATTAGTCTTTGAAGATTCACCCTTCTCACAATTTACAAAAGGATTTTTGAAGGCCGTGTGATCTTCATTATTCTTAGGTCCATAAACCTCAATAATACCATTATCAATAAGGTCTTGAACCACATGTTTCAACTTCATACAATCATTCATTTTGTGCCCTTTATTACAGTGATATTCACAATGATTAGAATCACTCCACCATGATGGATTTACTCTAAGGTTAATATGGTCTCACCTCCAGTAAAGTTATAAGTTTTTTGGTAAAAAGTGTTCTTAGGGCCGACTCAAGTGGTTCCCCTAATGGAGTAAACTTTCTCCGTGGTCCTGGTGTAAATTGAGTCATAAAATTAGGTTTAGGCTTGGCACTTCCTTGATTGTTGTTGGAAGCGTTTGCATTGTTAAAAGGATTATTAGAGGATTGGTTAACATTATTATTCTAATTAGTGGAACCCATTGAAAGATTAAAAGGTTGAAAGGTTTTGGTTTGAGATTTTGAGCTTCCACTACTCCATCATTGACTACATTTTTTTTCGTATTCTTCACCCAAAAATTTGGTTTATCATTAATAGTATTATTTATAGAATTATTGTTGAAGGTATTGTTTTTTTTTGAAAATGTTTTATTATCTTTGTAAATATTTAGTTCCCCACTTCCTACTGAAGCATCCTCTATTTGGACTCCATTTTCTATCACCTTTTCAAAATTTGGTGGACAATTAAGTTGTAACTTGAATTTCATTATGGTCACCAAACTGTTTATAAATATATCCATTTTTTTCCTTTTTAGGTATACTTCATGGATATTTGGAAAATATTCTTCTCCACCTTTGTATAAAGCTCAAAAAGGATTCCCCATTCTTTCGATGTTGTAGGAATATTGATCAACAAACTTGGAAATTAATTCCTCAAAAGTCTTTATATTCGAAGGTAACTTTGAAAACCATTCCATTGGTGACCCACCAAGGCTTCAGGGAAAAAATATCATCAAATAGGTAGGTTCATGGAGAAATTCCATTCTTAAGGTTCCAAATTCCCTTATGTGGTTCTGTGGGTCTGTTGTACCCATATAGTTTTTATACCTAGGGAAAACCATATTTTGGGGAAAAGGAATCGTAAATAAATTTTTATCAAATGGAAAAGGGAAAATAGAATCAATTGAGAAATTTTTTGGGGAAGCCTCTTTCTCTATTCTATCCATTTGAGTTTTTAGGGATTGGATTTGTTGGTTCGTGGCTTTTAAGGAGTATCTTCTTCCTCATCCATTGTTAATTGGGATGTGTCAAAATTATGAGGAAGTTTTATTACTAATTGAGCCAAGTTTATAAAATATATATCATTGTCCTTTTCTAATACTTTTTCCATCATTTTTATGAATATATAATTTTGAGATGCTTCATTGACCTTTTCTTCAGTCAATTCTTCATTATGGTCATTATTTATTTCTCCATTGTTATTAGCTTCAAACCATGTGTTAGTTTCCATTGAAATCTCTCCTAATTTTTCCTCTTGATTTCTCTCTTGAAAGGTTTGATAAGGAGAATGAGGATTCTCTTCCAAATATGGTATCTCTTCTCTTATCATGGTTCCGTCCTTTTGTAAATACAATTTTATACGACGAGATCTTGTTCAAACCGACATGAAAAGGAATTGAGAAGTTTTGTTGAAGAAGTATTCACTTGAAAAGAATGATGATTTGTATGAACTTTGGATCTTTCAAATGTATGTTGTATTTTTTTCAAGATCATGTATCATCAAGCATAGAAACCACAAATACACATGTTTTCTAACTTCTAAAAAAGCTATAAAAGTGTATATTCTCAGATGTTTTTGACAAAGTCTTCACAAGAAAATAACTCAGTCAAGCTACCTATGGTCAATTTTGTTTAATTAGGTTTATAAAGGTATGCTTGCTACTTAACCATGTTTTAATCAAGATTCCGTTCAAAAAGACTTAAGTCAATCCCTCGTTACAGAGGCCTCCCACATGCGTAAAACATGATTTTGCACAATCCCGAAGGACTACTAGAGGAGGTATGATTCTCAAGTCTTTCTGTCACTCACCTATTAAGGATGAATTTATTTTTTTCTATATTGGGTTGGATTACCATGAATAAAAATATTTGTATCCCACTTGGGTCGTTCCCTCTCACCGTCCTTGATAAGAAAAATCTCGGGAGGCAAGCCCACTAAAGATCTAACAAGTATATGGAAAGAAATAAATGAAATGAATAAGAAGGTTTAGGAGTTTTATTCACCAAAAGGGTGAAGAGCATATCCCTAATACTTACTCACTTCCAAAAAAAATTAACACAGTTTATTCCAAGCCTCTTTAATCTAGTAGGATTAGAGTGTTTTGTGGTTTTTTGATTCACCCAAAAGTGAAGAGCATATATCTTAGCAATTTTTATCCACAAAAAAGAAGGCTTAATTAGGTGTTTGGTTCATTACTTAGCTCATTTATATCCAAAACTTAGCATGTCAAGGAGTTTTATTCACCAAAGGTGAAGAGCATATCCCTAATGCTTCACTTAAGATTTCAATTTTCTCTTTTACCTTAAGCTAGATGTGTGAATGAAATTGCCACAATTTAAACAAAATGCATAAGGATAAATAGGAATACCTCATTTTGATGCTAGCAAAGGCTAGGCACATTTATGATTTTGTTTATTTTTCTTTTTGTATACTCACCTAGTGGCGATTGTTCCCGCTCCTTAGCATCCAAGTTTTCACCCCAAAATGTTAGTTTCATCAATCAAACAAAATAAAGTGAAGGAAAATCAAAACCAAATCCACCTCAAACGAATGAACAAATACTTAAGCCAAATATGGAAACTTAGCTTGATAATTTTTGATAATTTTGATGCAATGTTCGTATGCTTTCTCTTCTTCTTCTTCTAAGTTTTCCACTATGTTTGCGTTATGGATTTTTTTAGCATATTTATTCAATCTTTTAGATTCCTTATCTTTCCAATAATCCAGTACTCTACACTTTGCTTTTTGAGCTTTAAGATGCATCATATTCAAATGGGTGAAGTATCTAAAGGACTATATGGTGCATGTTATAAAATGCTTGGTAAAGGTTAGTGATCTTCCAATATGTATTTCGTGCTTGAATCCTTTCTTCAAATTTTTTGGCTTCAATCACTAATTGTATGTGTTTTTCTTCTTTGTATAACTTCTTTGCCTCTTTCCTTTGATGATAATCGTGTGATTTTTGTATTTATTTCTACATTTTTCTTGACTTGATCCTTTTAATCACCTGCAATTCATAAAAAAAACATCAGTTAATTGTGAAATTTATCAACTATACAACTTGAACTTGATGTTTCTTATCATTAACCAAATATAATGCAGAATATATTGAATGCAACTCAAAACAAAATAGATGCAACTTAGAAAAGACCAGATGCAACTTGGAACAGGGTAGATGAAACTAAACATAGACTAGATGTAACTAAATACTGACCAGATGCAAGTCGGAACTGATTGAATGCAACTAAACATAGACTAGATGCAACTCATAACATACCGAATGCAACTATACATAGACCATATGCAACTCGAAACAGACCGAATGCAACTCAAGGTTTACCAAATGTTTATACAAAATCTCCTAAATGATATGCAAATTTCACACAATGAAATGCAAAGTTTTCCAAAGATATGCAAATTTTCACTAAATGAGATGCAAAGTTTAAAAGATATGCAAATTTTCACTAAGTGAGATGAAAAGTTTCCAAAAGAGATGTGCAAATTTTCCCTAAGTGAGATGCAAAGTTTCCAAATGATATGCAAATATTCCTAAATGCTATGCAAACTTCACTATTGATAGAATTTACAATATAACCCTCAAATAGAGTCTATTTATCAGCAAAAACTAAATGCGAGCTTATTTGGACCAGGTGCGAGCTTCTTTGGACCAAGTGCGAGCTTGTACATACCAGGTGTGAGATTTCACTGATCGGATGCTATCTTTCATAGACCAAGTGCAAGCTTTGATAGACCAGGTGTGAGCTTTGATAGACCAGGTGCGAGCTTCTTTGGACCAGGTGCGAGTTTCTGATGATTTCAGAGAATCTGCAATGTAAATTCTTCAAAATTGATGTTTAGAAAGTGAGGCTTGAGCCCCAGGGTGGGCACCAATTGTAGTCCATAAACCTGCAATTCACAAAGCTGCATGAAAAATTAGTTTAACATACTTTTCAATCAAAATTTGAAAGATCTAACTAGGTTAAAACATTTTGAAAGTGAAAGCAAGTTAAGAGCCTCTCATGGATTTCTATCTAGAAGGACTACATGAATGCTCTTAGCTACAAAGCATCCTAAAGTGACAACCCCTAGAACGATAATTGTGCTAATGATGACAAAAATATGGATCTAAGATGCAAATTAAGATGAAATTCCCTATTCTATGCTCAAAATCTAAGTAAACATGGATGATTTTTCCAATATAACAATACTATTCAAGAATGCTTCAATGCTAAATGCCCAATTCAAGATGTAATATGAATGTGAATTCTTACTCTAAATGTGAATTGGTAAGTTTACACTAAGAAAATCCTCCTATTTATAGGAATTCCCAAGGGTAGGGGGTGAGTTTGATTAACCAAGGTCAAGGTAGAGTTAAGGTCAAGGTTGAGTGATGGGTTTCAAATAGGGGGACACGATGAAAAAAGGAGTGGTGGGGATAGAAAATCCTAAATGAGTGGCTAAGATAGCAAAGCCTTGGAGTGATCCATGTGCTCTTCATCCCTTCTTCTCATTGGCTCTTTGATTCTTTGTCCCCTTTGTTGAAAGTAATTAGGATTTAATTAAAACAATCAATTAATTAAATTAGCCATGTAAGGGGTTTTAATGGGTTGCATTTGATTTATTTAATTTAAACTATATAACTAATTGGTTTGATCAATTACATAGTTTAGTTAATCCCCTTTTGGCTTAGATTTAATTTATTAAATGGATTTGTTATTTAATCCATAATGTTGACTTAATTTGACCCCTTTTAACCTTGGTTGATCATGTTGATTTTGGTTGACCAACTTAGGGTGGACCTACACTTTCATAAATCAAAATGTCTTAAATACTGAGGCCTTTTGTTATCGAGAAAATATTTTCATTATGGTGATTATCATTATTTTTGTTTAGCAGTAATTACTTTGGTTATGGAACAAGATTCTATTTGTTTTGGTATTTTAATAACAATTAATACATAAATATAATTTTTTATTAGCAATAATGAGACCAAATTAATTTGAATCGTGTGATTCAATGATACAATTTATTTAATAAATAGATATAAAAACATTTGAAATATAATCATATAATTATTTCTTACATCAATATTTGAAATCATCTTGCACATAAAGTGGAGATTGTGAGCAATGTTTAGAATAAGCCCATCAAAATGAAAATCATATAAAAGTTTAATAGTTAACATAAGAGATTCACATCCTTGTAAAAGTATAATAAGTTAACATGGCCAATTGTGATACAGATTGTGCAATATTTTATTGTACAAAATAAAAAAGAATTAAAAAATATAATATTCTATCGGGTAGCCTGAGGCGAGTGTAAACTAAGATATTGGTAAGTAGTAGTGGCATTTGTATGGTTTTGAGTTTGGCGGTGGAACAACAACCTGACGAAGAAAGGATTATCAAAAATCAACAATTAGAATTAAAAATTTTGAAGCTGCATTGAATGTGGAGAGTAGAATTCAAGTTTATATAAGCACTCCTAAAAGGATGCAAGTGGTATTACTAGCACTTGCACCAAAAGGAGGTGCAAGACTTACGTCGATAAAAATATATTTGTAAGTTAAAATGCAATGGAAGGGCATTTTGTGTAACAATAGAAAAATAAATGAATTACATGTTTGAAGCGTAATTAGTTGAAGAAAAGATTGTATTTCCTTCAATTGTGAATATTTAATAATTGTTGATTCATTTTTCTTGTATGAAATGAGCTTGGAAATAATATTTTGCTTGTAATTGTAACTTTAATGGTGCTAGATTTTCATTTGGGAAAGACCCCTCTTTCTTCCTTTGTCAGACTAAAAAACTCTCATGTTCACTGGTATTGCTGATGAAACATGCAAAAATTAAATTCTATTTAAGAAAATAATTTGTTCATAACTTAAATACGTGTAAAAAGGGATATAAAACTTCCAAAATCCATTAATTTAAAGTTAAGAAACTTGAATATAATATTAGAAAAAGAGCTATTAAAGTATCCCCTCCACATACAAATTTTACTATGAACATAGTCACTTCCAAATAACCTATTGTAAGAAGCTTCAATTCTTTGACTACAAAACAAAAGATTTATAGAAACCATTTGTAAAAAGTCAAACTAATATACAAACACACACACACACACACACACACACACACACACACATATTGTTTTTTGCATCTATGAAAAAGATGATGCATGTCGTCCTTCCACAATATCTTTCCTAAAAATTACTTTTTCAGTATTTCAAGTGAAAAATTTATCAACACCCACTAGATTGCCTCAGCCTTTTCATACATTTTGGAAGTAACGCTTACAATATTTAGACTATTGATCAATTGAAAAAAGAGGCTCAAGATAAAAAGGAAGATAAAAAGTAGGAGATATTTTCCTTAACAAGTCAGATTATGATGGTTCTATGAGGATTCAACTCTGTAATTTTTGAGTCACACTCATTGACCTATGTCTCATAAGTAGGGGTTCACAAGAACCCATCTTTGATGGGAATAAATGGTCCACTTAACACTCATTGCATCTAGGTGATTCTCATAGAGGTGAAACATTATGTCTTCCTGGGAGGTCATCCATAGTGGATTTGAAGATCTTGTCTAAATTTTAATATTGTACATAGTGGATTTGACATAGATTAAAAATTATTTCTAAATTTTGTTGAATTGTGGTTTCTAAGTTGAGTTAGTTTATCTTTATATGTTTGTGATTTTTTTTAATTAGCTGTGTACTTTGAGTAATTGTTGGAAAGAATACCACTAATTGGCTCTCCAATATAGTCAATGTGGTGTAGATTGGTAATTTATTGTTGAATATATAACTTTTAAAGTGAAATAGTTTATTTTATGTTTATTTATTATTGTATTAATTTTGCTTCAATTCTCTCTTCCTCATAATTTAATCCCAATCCATATTTTATCTCCCATGTATTTATTTACATTTTATTTTTAATCATTTGACTACCAAGTCTTGGAGATGTTCCATCTATACACATCCGCAATTGTCTTTTCATTATTTTATTAGATTCAATTCATTTATAGGTATAAACTACTACTAATATACTCCATAACAAATATAAATGATCTAAACTGGAAGAACATCAACACCCAAGTGATGATAATTGCATGTGCATCACAAGCATGTTTAGATGTGCCTAAATGTTATCTTGTTTGTTTTTCCATAAGTTCCTTTACCATTTTGCAACTAAATATTTACCTACATCATTGTTTACACAAGTACACATTTTTATTTTTGGGTGTATTTAGTCATATTTTGTATTTTCTACTTTATACTACCACTATGAAGTAAGAAATTGTTATTCATCTTTCCTTTTGTCCTCCAACCTCCCCTCTAATCCTTTTTGTGTAAATTACCACATTAAAGCTATTCAATATACTTATTTGTAATATTATTTTTATTTATATTTTATCGTGTAAGTTGTCTTTAATCAATTGGCTTCATGTTTTACTCATCATATTCACCACAGTTCTTTCCCTTTAATTCTATATTTATGCTTTCCTTATATTAAAACATAGAACTAAAGTATCTTATTCATGCCTTATTTTTCTTCAATTCGATGTTATTGTTCTACCTCAACATTGATTGTTTTCTCATCTATCTTCTATAGAAAAGACGTATAAAAACAAGAGTCAATTGATATAAACAAATTAATTTTTGTCATCGTCAAAATCAATTTCAACTATATTCATTTGAGCACCACTTGTTAAATATAAAATTCTCTATATTTAAATCATAAAAAAATCCCAAAAAAATTATTATTTATAAAGGAAAAAATATAAATTTTCAAATACCTTCGTCTATTATATTAATTGTTTTCACTGACCAAAATATTCTCCAAATTTCCTATATCCATTTGCACTCCCAAAAAATGCAAGTGTTAACAAGAGACGCAAGCGTCAAAGTTCCTGCCTATTGTGTAATGTTTTTAGGGGCAAGATATGGTGAAATGAGAATGTGTTTAAGGTAGTGTGGACAAATTGTGTGACACTAATCATGTAGAAATAAGAAGACATATTTTGGCACCAAAAGCAAATAATGTAAATTGAATAATTGAATATCATGTTTCAAACAAAAGTTCATTATCTTCGTAATTAATTGTAACTTACGAAAGAAGTTATGGGGAAATCATAAATAATGTGAATTGAAAAATGATCATTTGTGTGCGAATGGAGGTTTTAAATTTTCCAAGCTACCTTACTCCAAAAAGGAATCCAAAAGCACCAAATCAATTTTGTAGAAATTCAGAAGTCAAAAGATGCACACTTACTTTTTTGTTTTATGTAAATCCCCAAGTCTAGAGTTTGAATACTTACTATAGAATTATAGAGTTGTGATTTTGAGTATGAACAAATCTGTAAGGATGGAAATCTTGACAAGATGCAAGAATTGAAAGACTAAAATGAAAAGGAAAACAAAAAATAAAGTTTTAAATAAGAATATTAATCAAATCATTTTCTCATAAGTCTAAGACAAACAACATAACATGAACATTGGGAATCTATTATAAAATTTAAATTATTATAAAAATAGAATAAATGTAAATGATTTTTTTTTAAAAAGCAATAAATGCATTTAGCTAAAACATTATAATAGATGATATAATATGATGGGACAATTTTGTTCTCAATTTTGAAGTTGTACATTCAATATTAGAAATGAAAATGTAACTTCAAATTTTCATATGTATACTTTAAAAAATAGTATTCTTTAATGATGAGAAATATGGCCAGCTATTTATTATTTTAATAATATAACATAACAAAATAGTAAATAGGACAAAAGAAATAAATTATTATTAAAAATATAAATATATATTTAACTATTAATATCTTATATTTATTATTTTAATAATATAACATAGCAAAATAGTAAATAGGACAAAATAAGAATGATCAAAATAAATTATTTTATAAATTATATTAAACATTTACTCTAAGGATAAAGAGTTAAAAATTTAAAAATTTAAAAATAAACAATTAAAATTAATTATTTTTAAAAACTATAGTTAAGTACAAAAGATATTTAAGAATTTTAAAATCTTAATTGCTAAAAGTAGTTCAATATAAAGTATATCATTATATTATATAGTTTAATTTCAAAAAGATGGCAAATATTGATAGTTCCAATAATGAGTAATACATTTATAATGTACATTTAGTACAAATGACATAACATGCTTTTTAATGCTGCCAATAAATGACTACCATGTGCTTTTTTTATTTTCTTTTAATTAAGCTTTTAAAATGTGAATTTTCTCATTGCCTTTTTTGTTCACAGTCAATAGAATTATAAATATATAGCATTATTTAGATTTTTTAAATATGTTGAAATTATCAAACTTTACAAAACAGAATTTCTTTAAATCTGATTGGTCATACAGAAGCGACCCAAGGATGTTTAATGTAAAGATGTAAAGTGGTACTGATATATTGGATTATAAATGAATATATTTTCATACATAGGCGACCCAAGAGGGTTCATATAAGCAGTCCATTAAAGTACAGAATATGCAGAGAAACAACATAATATTTAATCAAGCCCTCCAATAATGCAAGGTATTTGATCAAGCGACGGAATAATACGCAGTAGTAGAAACGTATATACTACACTTGTGGGTGTAGTCCACTAAATTCTCCATTTCCGAATCCCAAGCTGAAAAAGGGAGGGGTCTGTATCATCTCTACAGGTGACTCCTAATAACTCTGTGTGTCGCTAAGCAAAACCCAGGAAATCGAATCATATACCCCGCGGGCGTCCCTGTCCGCTGCAGTCAGTCGACCATGTTAACAATGCCGGCCAAGTTCAGACTGTTAATAAAGTTACTGGACAAAAGCAAATTAAAAGAGGGGTAAAAAGCCTCCCTCACCTTTAGGCCGCCTCTGCAACCCGATCCATGACGTTGGCGACGGCGGTTTTGGAATCCTTGAGGAGTTGCAGACTGTTGATAAAGCTCTTCCTCTTCGTAGCCACCATTGGACTCTCTTTCACGAACGCCACGTCGGCCTCCTGCCCGTTGCACAAATGCTGAGGGAGGCTGCTCAGCTCAGATTGGCGCTTTGCTAGCATTTCGTTTTTGGGGAGTGTTGTATTGATCGTCGTGCCCTGGATTTGCATCAGCTTCTGCGCCAACATGGGTATTCCCATCGTCTCTTTGTCCATCTTCCTCAGCAGCGGGTGGGACTCGAACAGCTGCTTTTCTCTCTGCCGGGCTTCGGCGTTGCTTTCGTCGCCAATGTCGTTGCGCACGCAGACGTAGCCGAGCCCAATGTTGACGGCGTTCACCGTCACTTTGTCCTGAAGTCCCTTGGGCGCCTTGTCGCACTTGGTCACCACCGCCAGAGTCCTCTCCCCTTTCGGATCCCCCTCCTGCGACATTTTGATGGATTCACACGTCGGAAAATCCACAGTCGCCGCCAAAACGTTGAGAATAATGCTCTCCTTCGGCCCGATGTACTCCGTTATCATCTCACGTATTTGCTCGTAGATGTCCACCGGCTGCCCCTCGACTGCCGGGCAAGTCTACCATTGTCAAATCCGGAGCGCCAACTTTTTTAATGTGGAGCGTGATTGGAGTGTTACTTATTCCTTTCCCTCCCCCTGCAATTTCTCGTGTCGCAGCCTCGATCTCGGATGTTATGTCCCACTCTTTTACTGTCTCCTTTTTGCCACTGTGCTCGATGGAGATTCGGGCGTCTGATTCGTCTTGCAGCTTTGGAGTCTCATGACGAGGGGAACGCGCGTGCAGATGTCCGTTCCCCGCGGAAGTTTGATGCCAGCCAGGGACTCCAAGATGCAGGATTTTCCGTGGGACAGGTCGCCCACGACAACAATGCTGGGAAGCTGGATTCCCTCTTTCATGATGTCCAGGTTGCGCAGCTTATCGACCGCATCAAGCAGCGGCCAGATTCGCTGCTGATATGAGATTTTTAAGCTCGAAGCTTCTGCAGTCTCTTCTGTCTCGTACTCCAGCTGATTCTTCGCCATGAGCATCGACATCCTCAGCCTCTCGTCCAAACAGCTAGTCGATCCGATCTTCAAGAACACAGACACACTAACTTTTTTGTATTCTCTAAAAAATTCCTTAGGTAGGAGGATAAAATGTTAAAGCACAGCAAGAATGGGTTCTACTTATACTATAATTTGGTGGTCAGCATTGCGAATGCAGCGTAGTGCGAGGAAATTTTGGCAGGCATGGAGGAGGAGTGAAAACGAAAGGTTCACAATGGTGGTACACCAAAAAAGTTATTCGATTTTGGGGTTACCAAAGTGTTTTAAGATTTGAACATCAATTTTTTATTATTCCTATCTTCGCCTCGTCTTCCACTGCTTTTACGTTATTTCGAGGGCATTTCGCGGAGCGTAACCCTTTTCCAAGTTCCTCGTACGCTCACAAGAAAACGTCATATCTTATATCGTCTATGTAGGATTCCATTTTGTCTTTCATTTTACGAACTAGCAATCGCACCTTAGTGTGCAATGGGAACGCCGTATAGTTATGGAAAGGTCATTTAATTATTTGTTCTTTTGTTTGTCACTTCCTCTCATCTTCTCTAGATCTCCTTATACCATCTATATATCTTTTAATCTCTTCCTTTCTCTATCTCTCCCTTTCCATGTTTCCCTCTCTATCACTCTCTATCCCTATATATATCCCCCTTTCTATCTCTTTCTCTATCACTTTCTACTTTTTCTTTATATCTCTCATTCTCTCCTCTTTATATA
>MU223735.1:197091-233058 GCA_018584345.1 Thuja plicata
TTCAAATGAGGGGCTTGGAGGTTTTTTTTGGTATTTAAAATATCGTAGGGACTAGGCCGAGTGGGCCTCGACCGAGTCCCACTCGGCCCAATCTACTGGGCCACGTAGGCCCCATTCAGGGCTGTGTGACACCTACATAGAATCAAGCATGTTAGACTCGGCCGAGTCTAACTAGGCTGAGTCAGTCGAGTTAGCCTAAAAGGCGACACTCGACTATGCTTTTACCCAACTATTATAAATATATGAGAAATTTTTTGCATATCTCTCCTCCCAAGGTTAATATAGGAATTTATTTTGCTACCTTAGCTTCCTTACAATATACAAACATGGGATAGAGAGTTATACAAGGTGGGAAATAAAGAGTGAGAGGGAGATAAATAGAAACACACACACAAAGAGAGAGAGAGAGAGAGAGAGAGAGAGAGAGAGAGAGAGAGAGAGAGAGAGAGAGAGAGAGAGAGCATCTTGGGTCCTTGGAAATCTTTCTAAACCAAAAGTATGTTTTCTTTTGTTCATTAGTTTGTTTGGAGGCTACTTAGTAAAATACTTTGTTGCTCGGGTTTCTATCACTCGGGTATGCATGTCCCAAGTTGGTCTTTGTTGCTCAGGTTTATTTTTCTTGGGTATGTTTCCTATTTTTCTCAGGATGTTCTTTTCCTAAGTCATTTTCTGTTGCTCGGGATGTTCTTTTCTTGAGTCATTTTCTGTTGCTCGGGTGTTCTATGCCTGAGTCTTTGTTGTTGCTCAATCATCCTTTGCCCAAGTTTTTATTTATTTTAGAGTTGGATCTTCTGGCCGACTTCTAAATTTATTTTTTGTGGCTTAATTTATGTGGGGTCTCTCATTGGGATATGTGTGGAGCTAAATGTGGGTCTCACTTATGGATTTGAGTGCCGACCTCTTTGGTGGAATTTTGTATATATGTGTTTCTATGTTTTAGTTTTAGGAGGCAGTCGAGAGGATAAAAGATTAAGGATTGAATTATCTGGAAGGAAGGTCTAAGACCTCGCATGTATGAAGATAAATTTGTAATTCATTGAATATATGGCCAAAATTGGGAAGGCCTTACAACCTGACATGTAATGAGTTTGATCAATTAATGAAAAGGATCCATGTTGTTTCTTCTCTCACTCTGTTGTTGTTGTTGTTTCCACATTGTATCTGCAAGCTGGTTTGGTACTTGGGAGAGCCTTTGGCCCAACTTACCATCCTTACTTATGTTAGGTGGTATCAAAGCATTGGTGAGATCTAAGTTCCTTCTTGTAAACCCTAACCCTAGTTGGTGATATTGTTGTGGGGTAGCATATTGTGAACTAAATTACAATTGCAAAGGGATTCAAGATGGTTCATAGGAGATAAAATGTAGATCTAGGTCTAGCTGATATGCTTAGACAGATGGCTACAAGATTGGAAGCTTTTGAGATAGGTCAACACAGAGGAAGACATCTTGAAGATGTTAGTGATGATGAATTTGAAGATGTACAAGGTGAAGATGCACTTGCACCTATGATGGATCAGGAAGAAGAGAGATTCCTATGAGCATTGACAAGTTTGAAATCCACACCTCAGCTTAATCCTCCTGAGTATAGTGGAAAATTGGATTTTGATGAATTGATTGACTAGATAACTGAGATGGAAAAGTACTTTGAGTATGAAAATGTACCAGAGGACAAGAAGGTGAAGATTGAAAGTACAAAGCTGAAAGGTCATGCATCCTTATGGTGGGAACATATACAATTGGATCGAAAGAAGAAAGGTAAAGACAAAATCAAGGTATGGGATAAGATGGTAAAAAAATTGAAAGGCAAGTTTCTACCTTGTGATTATCAGATTAACCTGATTAGGAGAATGTAAAGTTTGAAGCATAAAGATAGATCAGTAAAAGAGTATACTGAAGAATTCTATAGATTGGACATCAGATCTAGACATGTTGAAGATGAGGTGGAAAGAGTAGAAAGATATCTGAATGGATTGAGAAGTTCTGTACAATATGAGATCAACTTGGTCAAGATGGAAAGCACTGAGGAAGCATATCAATTTTCCCTAAAAAGTGAGGAGAAGTTGAACAAAAGATATGAACAAAGAAAAAGAGGCAGAGGTGGTAGATTCCCTAGAGGAAGAGGTAGATCTCATGGTGAAAGAAGTATATATGAACAAGACAAGTCAATTTCAGACACATCTCAAGACAAAGGAAAGACTGAATGGAAAGATGGAAATTCATAGCGAGGAAGAGGCAATTACTCCTGAGGTGGTTATAGCAAAAGAGGGTTCCAAGTAACTTGTTACAACTATGGTGAGGAAGGACATAAATCCTTTGAGTGTACATATGCAAGCAAGAAGGTTGGTAATAGAAAAAATGATTTGGTGCAAGAGGAGTCACCAACTGAAGTTGGAAAGGAAGGAAATCTCATGATCTGAAGGATATTATGGAGTGATAAAGACAAGCAAGATCTTATCAGGAAAAGTTTGTTCAAGACTAGATGTAGAGTTGCAGACAAAGTTTGGAAGGTGATTGTTGATAGTGGAAGCTCAGAGAATTTGACATCTGAGGAAATGGTCACAAAGTTGCAGTTGGAAAGGATGAAGCATCCGAAGCCCTATCAAATCTCATGGATCAAGGATGAGCATACATTAATGGTGAGTGAACAATGTTTTGTGAATCTGAAAATTGGAAAGTACTATGATAAGGTGTTGTGTGATCTTATGCCTATGGATTTTTGTCATATTTTGTTGGGTAGACCTTGGAAATATGATAGACATGCTATTCAAGATGGAATATTGAATAGATATTCTATTTGGGTTGATGGTAAGAAGCAATTTTTGTTACCTTTGGTTGAAGAATCTGTTGGTGAAATATGTACATTTGTGAAAGTTTTTTTGATGGAAGGTAGATAGTTTGTTAAGGATTTGAAAAGAAATAATATCTATTATGATTTGATTCCTAAAAAACCGAGTAAGAATAAAGAAGATGAAATTCCCGCAGAAGTTGAGAAGTTATGCACTGAGTATAAGGAGATCATTTCAGATAATATACCTGATGGCTTGCCACCAATGATAGATATCATTCATTGTATGGATCTAATTCCTGGAGCTAGTTTAACGAACAAAGCACCAAATAGGTTAACACCAACCAAGAATGAAGAGCTTAACCGATAAGTTCATTAATTATTGAACAAAGGTTTGATCTGAAAAAGTTTGAGTCCATGTGCATTACCAGTTGTGTTGGCACCTAAGAAGAATGGAGAATGGCGAATGTGAATTGATTCTAGAGAAATCAAAAATATCACAGTGAAGTATAGGTTTCCTATACCGAGAAAGGATGACATAATGGATTGTTTGAGTGGAGCAAGATATTCTACCAAAATTGATTTGAAGAGTGGATATCATCAGATCAGAATCAGGGAAGGTGATGACTGGAAGACTTCTTTCAAAAAAAAGGAAGGTTTGCATGAGTGGTTGGTTATGCCTTTTGGTTTAACTAATGCACCGAGTACATTTATGAGGTTAATGAATGAAGTTTTGAAGAAATTCTTGAATAGATGTGTGATTGTATACTTGGATGATATTCTGATATTCAGTAAGACTAGAGAAGAGCATTTGATGCATATAAGGCAAGTGTTGCAGAGATTGAAAGAGGAAAAGTTACTAATAAATATGAAGAAATGTTCCTTCATGAAAGAAGAGCTTGTGTATTTGGTTTTTGTGATTTCAGCTGATGGTTTGAAGATGGATCCTAAGAAGGTTGAAGCTATACTCAATTGGCCTACACATGAGAATGTCAGTGAGGTAAGATCATTTTATGGATTGGCAAGTTTTTACAGGAAGTTTATCATAAATTTTAGTTCTATTTATAATGCTATGTCTGAGACAATGAGAGGAGACAAAAGAGAATTCAAATGGACACATGGAGCTGATAAGAGTTTTGAGACCTTGAAACTGCAAGTTGTTGAATCACCTGTGTTAGCCTTACATGATTTCAATAAGGTATTTCAAGTTGAATGTGATGCAAGTGGAAGTGCAATTAGAGCTGTATTGACTCAAGAAGGTAAACCTATTGCTTTCTTTAGTAAAAATTTGAATGATGCAAAAAGGAAATATTCTGTCAATGATCAAGAGTTCTATGCTATTGTTTAAGCTATGAAGAAATGGAGACATTACTTGATGCCAAATGAATTTGTGTTGTATTCTGATCATAAGGCTTTACAATATTTGGGTAGTCAGAATAAGTTGAATCAGAGACATATGAAATGGGTAGAGTATTTGCAGAGTTTCACATTTGTGATTAAACATAAGAGAATATTTTCTAATAGAGTTGTTGATGCATTGAGTAGAAGAAGGTCTTTGTTGACTGAAATGAGAGTTGAAGTTCTGGGTTTTGATGACATGAAGCATTTGTATGAAAGTGATCTTGATTTTTATGAGCAGTGGAGAGTGTGCAGAGCACCCAATTAAAATAAATCAAGTAAGTATGAGTACTATTTCATTCAAGAAGATATGTTGTTCAAAGGTATTCAGTTGTGTATACCAAGAGGATCAATGAAAACTAATTTGATAAAGGAAAAACATAGTAGTGGTTTGAATAGACACTATGGCATTGATAAGACATTGATTTTGTTTATGGAAAGGTATTTTTTGCCTCATTTGTATAAGGATGTTCATAAATTTTTGAAAAGTTGTGGAGTTTGTCAAGTTGCAAAAGGAGTAAGTCAAAATACTAGTTTGTATACATCGATTACTATTCCTAAGAAACCTTGGAGTGATATCAACATGGATTTTGTTCTTGGATTAATAAGGACAACAAGAGGTAATGATTCCATATTTGTTGTTGTGGATAGATTTTATAATATGAAAAATTTCATACCATGTAGGAAAACATCATCTGCAGTACATATAGCAGACATTTTCTTTAAGGAGATTATGAGATTGCATGGATTATCGAGGAGTATTATCTCTGACCGAGACAGTAAATTTGTTAGCTATTTTTGGAAAACACTTTGGAAGAAGTTGGATACTGAGTTGAAGTATAGCTCTACACTTCACCCATAGACTGATGGAAAAACAAAGGTTGTAAACCAAAGTTTAGGTAATTTGTTGAGATGCCTAGTTGGAGACACACCAAGTAATTGGGATTTGATGTTGGCGCAATCAGAGTTTGCATACAACAGTTTAGTAAATAGAAGTACTGGAAAGACACCTTTTGAGATTGTTCATGGAATGCAACCAAGAGGTATATTTGACTTGAGAGATATTGTTGGAGAAGAGAAAAGGAGTGCTGAAGCAGAAGAATTTGCTGAATTTATGAAGACATTGCATGAAGATATAAAAATAGAAATTAGAGAAAAGTAACCAGAAATACAAGGATAATGTAGACAAAGAAAGAAGACATAAAAAATTTGAAGTTGGCGATGTTGTAATGGTCCATTTGAAGAAAGGAAGATTTCCTATTGGAATCTATGGAAAATTGAAGATGAAGAAATTTGTTCCATGTAGAATACTGAGACGATTTGACAGTGGAAATGCTTATGAAGTTGAATTACCTGATGACATGGATATATCACCTATATTGAATATATAAGACTTGTATGAATATCATGAACTTGATGAAGAAGTGGTAGTACCGAGTGATTATCCTAAGAAACAAATAGAGGAAGTTGAGAAGATTTTGAAACAAAGAGTTAGCAGAAGTACAAAAGGAAAATAATACATGGAGTATCTGGTAAAGTGGAAGAACAGACTGATTGAGGACTCATCTTGGATTTCTAAATCTAATTTGGATTAATTTTAGGTTAGACCTGATACATGATTCAGGGAATCATTTCATTTAACCCCTGGTGTCTAATGCAGGAGCATCTTGGGTCCTTGGCAATCCTGCTCAACCACAAATATGTTTGCTTTTGTTCATTAGTTTGTTTGGAGGTTTCTCAATCAAATACTCTATTGCTCAATTTTATGTAACTCAGGTATGCTTATCCCGAGTTGGTCTTTGTTGCTCAGGTTTCTGTCGCTAGGGTATGTTTCCTATTTCTTGGGATGTTCTTTGCTCGAGTCATTTTCTATTGCTCAGGATGTTCTTTTCCCATGTCATTTTATGTTGCTTGGGTGTTCTTTTCTCGAGTCTTTATTGTTGCTCAGTCATCCTTTGCTCGAGTTGTTTCTTTTGGAGTTGGATCTTTTGGCCAACTTCTACATTTAATTTTTATGGCTTAATTTATGTGTGGTCTCTCATTGGGATCTGTGTGGACCTAAATCTGGGTCTCACTTATGGATTTGAGCGCTGACCTCTTTGGTGGACTCTTGTATATATGTGTTTCTATGTTTTAGTTTTAGGATGCAGTCAAGAGGATAGAAGATTAAAGATTGAATTATCTGGAAGGCAAGTCTGTGACCTCACATGTATGAAGATCAATCTTTAATTCATTGAATATATGGCCGAAACTGGGAAGGCCTTACAACCCAACATGTAATGAGTTTGATCAATTAATGAAAACATTCCCCGTTGTTTCTTCTCACTTTGTTTTTTTTGTTTTCACATTATATTTGCAAGCTGGTTTGGTACTTGGGAGAGCCTTTGGACCCACTTACCATCCCTACTTCCATCAGAGAGAGAGAGAGAGAACTTTACGATTCTACATTTTTCATACATGTCTAACAAGAGAGATACATATATACCATGTACCAAATCTCCCTACCATTTTGTTGTGATAAATATCATACCATATTCTAGACCTTTCAATTTTACATAAGAAAGGAGAAAGCAAGCAAAGGTTATTAATATTGACTTTATACATGTAAATTATATATTATTTAAAGTTTCTAATTATTTTTTGATAAATCTATATGCACACATTATATGATCATAAAAGGCCACAAGACCACATATTTGGGTCATTTTTTGAAATAAATTGCTACCAAAAAGTTTGATCGCATTAAATTTAGGCTCCAAGTACCACCTATTAGATTTAGGTTAACAAATTAGAATATATAATTTTTCTCTAAGTAGCATAGGCTTTGTGGCACCGTATTTTTTTGTGTCCCATTTTTCTCTATTCTACCTCAAAAGATTACATTTGTCCATATCCACCCATTTGTTGATAATTGATCTATGATATATAATTTGAGCGGTCGCTTAGAAAATTCCTTAGCATAGTCCCAAGTAGAGCATAAAAATAGGCCTAATTGCTATTGGAATTTTTATAAAATCCTCTAAGGGATGAGAGTTTTGGCTTTGATAATTTTCTCCTTCCATCTAGCTCAAGAGAAATTTAGTAGTATTTACCTACAATATCTCGTTGGATTGAAAAGTCATGCATCCATATCTCATTTAATCCAATTTAACTTCTCATAAACATTCAAGTCACATTTGAATTGAACCTTTCAAACTCTAATATTTGATTCAATTATATTTTCCCGCAAGCCTTCATGTATAAAGAAAATTTAATAGCTAATGA
Organism: Thuja plicata; assembly: GCA_018584345.1. Taxonomy (NCBI): domain Eukaryota; kingdom Viridiplantae; phylum Streptophyta; class Pinopsida; order Cupressales; family Cupressaceae; genus Thuja; species Thuja plicata. Next base: position 204,540 of record MU223735.1, read on the forward strand.
AGGTCTCGCCTCAATTTGAATTAAACCCATTAACTTTACTGTTACCAATTTTCACTATGCTTGTTCTTATTGGCAGGGTTGTTATCAACCCTTGTTTTCTGGTGAAATAAGTTCATTTTGATTGATAAAATTGCATGTTATAATTGATTGCATTCAATTATCAAATTGTTTCTTATTTCTAAGTTGCTGGTTCATTTCTGGTTTCATTAAAAAAGTTTCAAAAGTATGATTTTTCCTATCCTAACTATCAAAAGAATCAAATTTTTGCAAAGTACAAATGCTTGAGTTCAAACAGAAAGAAAATCTTTTCTCATTTATAATTATAGAAGTACATCAATTAAAGTGGTCCACACAAGCAATGGTTGATTTGAAAACTACAAGCTGAATGTGCATTTTATGATAAACAAAAGCTCTTTTATCAATAAAGAGATATACAAGTATGAAAATGCATTCATTATGCAACCACACAAACCGTGTCTTAGGCTAATGCAAGCATGAATTTGAGTTTTAAATGCAGAAAATAAAGCTTGAATACATCTTTGTAAATGAAAAGAATACAAGAAATAGAAGGATAGGGTTAGGCCCCCCATTGCCTGATATTTTTGTTGAAGGTTGACATTTGCTTCAATCCTGGGCCCACATCTGATGTTAACCTGCAAAAAGGAGAGAGAATAAATGGAGTCAGTTCATGCAAACTGAGCAATGGAGGAGTAAATCCTATCATACTATAACATTTACTTCCATCATTTACAAAAATGTAAATCAGAATGCATAAAGAGGAGTTGATGAAAATAATGATCATAACACTTCAACTGCTTTACTTTTAACAATGTTTTCCTTATGTGCAGGTATAGGTTCATTTTTATTAAGGTAAAGGCATGTGCTATAAAATTTGGCTCCCACAAGGGTTGTGTTGGTGTTTGAAAACATTTGTTCTTTGAGAAGCCACCAATATACCTTGAGACTGATGTTAGGAGTTGTTAGCTCCAAGTATGAAAGCTCTGCAAGGTAACTAGACCAACTAAAGGGACAAGACCGCCCTCTACAATTTTGGCTATGCAAAACCAAGTCGGGTACACCTAATCCTGATAAAAATGAACTCTTTACAACTCCTTATAACTTTTGATTTTAACAATAGATAATGATAAGAAATTACGAAATTCTAATCAGACATTAATTGACTCTTCACTACCATGCATGACAAACAACTAAAAACCATAAAATGTAAAAGGAACTAAAATGGTTTTGATGTTTTGATAGGGAAGAATATATCCAAACCTATCAGACATATATCTCAAAAGAATATACTAATTCTTGATTAGTGCCTTATCCATTGGGCAAAACCTCAATACAAATACTCAAAACTGAAACCAACCTATTGGCAAAGACTTAGAACCATAAACATAAATATTCCAGACCACACACTACTTATAGTATCCTTATGTAGATAACCAAATGAGATTATGTTAAATCCAAAGCATTTTAATCTAATCTTAGATCAAAGAACTATGGAGTACAACATATACATAAGCAAATCTTATGCAATAAGTTAGAAAACTCAAAACTCAGAAGATAACACAAAGGAGACACTTAAAATCTGAGAAAAATTATATTAAGTATGATGAATCAAAGTTTCTACAACAATATGACTAAGGAAATACACAATACAATAATATGCAAAATATTATAATAGCTTTCTACTTTGTCTTAATATAGTCTAAAAATATCTTCTATATCCCTGACTGGAAACAAGTAAGAAACCTAATGCTCTCTACTTTCCCAATTCTATAGCCCCTACTAAATGGTCTTGGAAATCCATTTATAGGAAATAGAGATTGCAACATTTTTCAGACCATCTAGGGTTAGGGTTTATAACTAAATAATTTCAAGCATTAAAGGCATTTAATTCATTCAGCTACCCTGTCATCAAGTTGTAACCCTATCTTCACTCCAATCTGTTCAATCTGATATGATCTATAGCCATACTTAAGAATGTTGGAGAGGCAGTCCTTTAGGGTCAAATAGTCTTATAATTCTGATCAAAACCATAAGATATCACTTCTCAACATAAATGGACCTCACAAATATCATATTTCCATTCAAACAGGGCTCAACAGGTGTGCTGACACGACCCAAAAAAATGGTGTTGATGAGTATCAACACATTCATCATGAACATGCACAACTTGAGCAACTGAAGGACCATCCTGCAATGGCTTAATAAAAGATTTAGAATCTGAAAAAGATTCAAAATTCACACAACTTTCCCAATTAGTACTCAACACAATATCAGGAATCACTTCATCCCTTGACTCTAAAAAAACACTGATGCTTTCATCATCTGATAGATCATATTCAATCTCATTGTAGCCAAATTATATAGAAGCACACGAAGAATTAGAAAAACACAAGTCAAAATTAGGACCCCCTGACTCATATTATTTGTCAAACTCAATGTGTGTTGGGTGCAAGAACTCAGAGCTATCCTCCCTAAATATCTGAGATATTCACAAGACAAAAATTCTGGAATTTGTTCACTATGAATGTGAACCACTATCATCATCTTCACCCACTTCTGATAATAGTCAAAAGAATCATTTTGACTTATCCAATCACCATTCCCCTACTGAATACACATATCATCTACCTTGTATTGAGAAGGAGCATCACATTCATGATTATAAGAGAGAGAATCCAGATCAGACACATCTCCTTCATAAGTTCCATCATTCTCAATATCAACATCACTAGGTACAACATCATGTGTAACCTCAAGTACAAGATATTCCTCATTATTTATCCAATTCCTGATATGCACATAACGCTCTTCCCTCAAGGAGGCTAGCCAATGAGTTTATTCAGGAAAACAAAGCTCCAAAAACAAACCAATGAAAGTAGACTCTTAAAACTCAACACCCCCTGGAAGCTCATCATATGCATCACAAAAAATTTCATAAAACAAAGGTATTGATACATCCCTTCTCCTTCCCACCTTTTTAATTATAAGCACTATGGAATCCCTTTGGATTCCTTGGTCTAAAAATGCAAGATCCCTATCCAATTTCCCGATTTCAACTAGTGCAATACTTCCATATGACTTTGCAAAATACAACTCTAATCTTGAAGCATGCAAACCTCTATCACACCTTGTTCCTTCTCTTAGTGCTTAGATCACTTAATAAGGAAACATTTACAGATTTGAAAAATAAAATACCTGGATGTGTTGTAGCAGCTGCAAAAATATAGATATGAGGTCACCTCTAAATCACCCTTTAAAACTTTGGTAGAGTCACCACCACTTCGCAGAGGAAAAGATTTGAATCAGTTGATAAATCCTTTAGAACTTTAACCTTCTTTAAATCAGAAAAATCACAACACACCATCAATAGGGTCTCATATTGATTCCTCTCTTGACTATGCTCATACTCAACGAAGTCCAAACATCTGATGCATCTTCACTGCAAGTCCACCTTTCTGATTATCCTTTCTTCAATCATGCACACTAGTACAAATCAGAGAACTCAGAGTCTTTAGTCACCACTGTGAGATAGTATATGTAGATATTTTAGAACTTGGACTTTCAGACACTTTTCAATGGCATACAAAATAAACCTGACTCACTTTATACAACATGAAGAATATATTCTTTGTAGCAGAAGACTCTATAACTAGACTCTGGGATTGACTGAGTAGAGTAAGGAAACAACTCACATATACCTCACTGATCAGTTTGGGTTCTCTATCCCCAGTAAATTCACCATTTTGTTTGTGTTTGAATATGTTTACACTTTGAAAAACTACCAATATACCTTGAGACTGATTTTAGGAGTGGTTAGCCCCAAGTATGAAAGTTTTGCAAGGTAACTAGACCAACTATAGGGACAAAGATTTCCCTCTACACTTCTGGCTCTGTTAGACCAAGGCGGGTACACCTAATCTAGATAACACACAACTTTTACAACCCTTTATCACTTTGGATTATAACAATATATAATGGGAAGAAAGTATTAAATGCTAGCCAGACATTCATTGACTCTCCATTACCATGAAGGACCACAATCAATAAAAACAAAACATAAAAGACTTTGGGAATGGTTTTGATGTGTAAGACTGTAGAATATAGCCCAAAACCAATCAAACATGTATCTCAATTGAATCTACTAATCCCTAATCAGTGCCTTATCCATTGGGCAATGTCTCAAATGAAAATACAGAAAACATGAACCAACTATTGTCAAAGACTCAAAGCCATAAACACAATCAATCCAGACCAACCACTACTAATAAGATCCTTATGTAGATAAACGTAATGAGTCTATGTCTTATCTAAAGCAGATTTAATTTGATCCTAGATCAAAACTAGGGAATGAAACATATACATAGAGAAGTTCTATGAAATGAACTAGAAGATTCAAACATCAAAAGATAAAAACCAAGGAGAGACTTGAATCAGGAACAATTGCATTAAGTATGATGAATCATGTTCATGTACATATCTAATCTAAAACATTGTAGACACCTAAAATTGGTCAAGTGTATTTCAATCGATCAAAAGACAATTTTATCAAATCAAATGGACTAATTCAATCAAAAGGGACTAAATTACATCAAATCAGAGGATCAATTAATAAATATATCGATTAATTAAATATCAACCTAAAAGGGATAAATCAAAGCTATATAATTGATTTAATCAATTATTTGTATAGTTTAAATCAAAAATCAAAATCAACATATTCCCTTACATGGCTAATTTAATTATTTAATTGAATTGATTAAATCCTAATTTCCTACAACAAAGGGGACAAGAATTTTAACAGCCAATGAGAATCAAGGCTTGAAAGCACATGGATCACTCAAAACTTTGCAATCTTGATCACTCATTTTAATCTTCAACATCCTCACCACTAAATTTGTCTCTTTGTCCCAACCTTTGAGACCACCATTTAAATGGTCTCCCCATTTGAAACCATTTCAAAGCCTTCAACTCAATCATGCTTTGATCAAGATAAACTTAACTCTACCCCCTACCCTTGGGAAATCCTATAAATACTATGCATTTTGAGAGCATTAAGAATCCTAGATATTCATGAGCAATTACATCTACACTATAGAGAAATTCATTGAGATCATAGAAAATTGAGAGCATAATTTGAGCAATTGAGAGAATAATTGAATGAAATTACATTGCAATTTGAGAGTTGTGATCTAGATTAGGCATCATCATACATCAATTCTCATTCTAGGACTATCACTAATGAAGTTTAAGGCTGAGAGATTCATTAGCATGCTTAGTTAGAGAGCCATGAAATGTTAAATGCTATTTTTTCAATTCTTTGCATTAAATTGTACTTTTGTTTCCATAGAATTGATAGATTGTACCTTAATTTCATGAAGGTATAGTTTATATATACACAAATGGAACCCACAATGGGGCTTTAGGCCTCAAATTTCCATTTTCATCCATTTTTGCATATTTTGTATATTTTCTTGTCAATTTTGCAGGTTGCAGGCAAAGCGACACATTTGAGATAAATATTTAGGCATACAAACAATAAAGCCATGTGTAAGAGTACATTATTCACCGCATAGGACAACAAAGCGACACCTGTCAGAAAAATAGTCATGCTTACAAAGAGTGAAATCACGTCTACAACCTTTCAAATGTCGTGTGCAATCTTTTTTGTCTTGCACTTTCTGTTTCTTTTCACACCTTTGCATGCTATTTTATGCCTGTCAGTGCTTAAAGTTACGCATAGTAACTTGTTTAATAATGCTTACAGTAGTTTAAAGTTGTGTGTAGACATTAGTAAAACATCACGTAAAAGTTGTTAAATGATGCATACAACTCTCTATATTTTTCAAGTTCTAGATTATTAAAATCTGATAATTGACATTCTGTGTTTTTTATTTCTGCAAATGAACAGGCAACCTAAGGTCCAAAAACCATAACAAAGGATCAAAAGGGATAATAAAGAGGTAAGGATATTGAACAAAAATGCAAAGGAAACCTTTAATTCCATTATTTTGGAAAGTTTAGAAAAAGAAGAAGCATTATATAAATATTTTGTCAAAGTTAGTAATGGTTATAAATGAAAATTTCCAACTTTAAATTGATTGCATTCCTTAAGTTTCTTAAACATAATTTCTTGTAAAATTTGAACCAGAGCTTGAATTTTTTGTCAATTTGGTTTCATTTTTCTTCACTTTGTTGGATTTTTTTACTAACTTGTTGGAGGAGAAGGAGAGGGAATGATCGCCACTAGGTGAGCATAAGCAAAAAAGTAAAAAAATACTCAAAAATGTGCCTAGCCTTTGCTAGCTTCGAAAGAGGTATTTTTCTAAACAAGATTTCATTTTATTAGATTATGCCATTCTTTTCTAAATTAGCTTAATAGGGCAAGCCTATTATTTTTCACTCTAGGAAATAATTAAGTATATGCTCTCAACTTTTTGAAGTTGTTCAAAAATTCAAAAGTGTTGGGTTTGAGTGATAGAAAGAAAGGTGGTAATGAACAAACATTTCATTTCTAAAAAGCCTCCTTGTCGAGAGCTTCAAAATTTATAGTTTGTGTTTGAAGTGTTTGGAATTAAGAAAAGTAGTAGGGATATGCTCTTCACTCTTTGATTGAATCAAATTCCCCAACCTTCTTGACTTAGTTCATTATTTCTTTCTAAATGAATATGATAGAGCTTTAGAGGGCCTGCCTCCTGAGAATAGCTTTGCGAGGACAGTGAGAGGGAACAACCCAGGTGAGAGACAATAACTTTAGCCATGATAACATCTGACCTACTATAATATAAATGCATTCATCCTCAAAAGGATCGAGTGACAAATAAGTGCTAAGAATCTTCACCTCCTCTGGTAGTCATTCAGGATTGTGCAAAATCACATTTTTATGCATGTTGGAAGCCCTTGTAATGAATGTATAAGATAATTTTCATTTGTTTGAATGGATTTACACTTACAAACCTGTTAAAGTAGTAAGCCTACCTTGTAAAGCCATGATTAACAACCAAAATTGACTTTATGTAGCTTGCTTGAAATAAATTTTTGTTTTGACCCGTTATAACATCTGAGAACATACACTTTGTGTTGTTTAAGGTATAGAAACAATTTTCATATGTGTGTTTTGGTTGTTTCCAAAATTTTCAAAACAAGAAATCATCTTGGACATCTAATCACAAACATTAAATTTTTAAAATTCATCAAAAATAGTGACACATAAACTTTACTTGGTTAAGTGACGCGTACAAGGATTATTTTCACACATGTCAACATTCCTATGCTACATACAAAAAATGAAGAGGTGCATACCATACTTTATCTTATGCGTAGACACTTTTAAAGTGTCGCATACAATAGTGAAGTGTCACGTGCCAAAAGTTAAGCGCTGTGTGATATATCCTAAAGTTGCACGTAACAGCTTTCTAGTAAGCGTGTAAGCAACAGTAAAGTCACGTGTAACATCAAGCCAAGTCAAGTAGAGAACAAGGAGATGGAAGAAGAAAAATTAAAAGAGGAAAAGGAGAACAAGGAAAAAGAAATGGAGGAGACTAAGGTTAAACTTAGGGAGAATTGGACCCGAAAGAATGATAATAGGAAGAAGAAAAAGAAGAAATTAAACTCTGAAACAAAAATGGTAGGGTTTGAGGTGGATGACAGAATCCCTATGAGCAAGGAGGACCACGGGACAAATCTAGAGAAGTGGATTGGGGAGGAAATGAACACTATGAAACAACACCTTAAGGATATGCAAGATGTAATGGATCCTATCAGTTCTAAGGTGGTGGAAATGGAGAAAGAGGTGCAGAATAAGGTAAATAAAAACAAAATAGAGGATGAGCTAATGGCTAAGGTTAATACCCTTATTGAAGATAAGATGAAGAAAATAAAAGCCCAAATCAGTCATAATTGTAACATGATCAGAATTAGTCTCAAGCACAGTAATGAAGGGTTGAATGTTTCTGTCCAAAATATCAAATCTCTATATGCCTATTTGGAGATGAGTCTACTGGAAAGAACAACAATAACGATTGATGATAATGCTGAGAGCTCGGGCCCGAGCACTAGAACCCGTAGAAGCATAAAAAGGAAAGTCCCTGAGATCCCTAAAGAGAGGAAAGAGCTGAAGGACTCCATTATCTTAATGGAAAATATGCAGAAAGAGGCTGAGGAAGCCTATGCAAAAATACTTTAAGCCAACCTTTCTGCTGGAAGGGTTTCTGTTGTTTTGCTAGTAGTTGTTCTAGAAGTTGTGCTGGCAGCTGAGCATTTTAGTCTTTCTTCTTTTTTTTTTGGGTTCGGGTTGGTTTATTTGGTCCTTCTATTTTTTCTATAGCAGGCATTCCATGTTTGTAAGGGCTGATCTTGCTAATCTTTAGCTCTCTTTTGTACAAGGTTTTGGGGTCCTTTCAAAACCTAGTTTTACCTTAATCAAAAATATCAAGCCAAGTCACGCATACAGACTGAGATAGAGGAACATGGGGCATTTCTTGAGGGTTTAAAAAAAATTAACTAACATATTTGGACATTCTACCTGTTCATAACATTATATTGATTAGAATCCCTCATCTTTGGAGAATTCAAAAAATCATTTAAGGGATTGATCAAAAGGGGATAAAAGCCAAGAAATTGTTGATTTATGCTCATGTTAACTTTCACCAGATACCATTACATAAAGGCTACCCTACAATCAGATGACACCTATCTAAGGTAGGAGATTCCTTTTCCAAGTGATACCTTTACCTCTTCACAACAAATGATCAAACCAACAAAAGAGGTAGAACTAAATAGGATGGCTTTTCCTTTTGGAAATACGGATCCTGACCTCATTAACCTCTCCAACAAGGACAACACTAACAATACAAATAATGGAAAGGGTGAGGTTAATAAAAATGGGGCTAATTGATTAGGAATTGACCCTAACAACCAAGTGGTACACAATAACAATGGATGTAACTATGACCCTAATGACGAAGATTCTACCAAATAAAAAATTAATGAAGCAGTACAAAGCCGATTCTTCATGAAACTCATTGAGAAATTTTTGGAAAGAGATAGGGAAAAATACTTCTCAGACCTAACATAAGTGGGGACAAAAATCCCTCATAATTATGATGTCGATAAATTAAAACTAAACAGAATATGAGACTAACCCTATTGACATTATGAAAAAGAAATTTCAATTATTCCAAATGCAGTTGGACAACATGAATAAAATGGGGGATCCTAAACCCTTTTCTATTGAAGCATTGTATCCATTTACATTTGATAAAATCCTAATTATGGTACCATTCCCTAGTAGTGTGGTTTTTCCTAAGTATGATAAATACAAAGGAGCATCTGATCCCCAAGATCACTTAAGGGAATTTTGTGCATTGAGCTTGGAATTCATACATGATACAACTTATTTAATGAGGTTATTTCCAAGAAGCCTTGGAGGAATGGGGATGGAGTGGTTTTTCAAACTACCCTCCGGTATTCTCACTTTTGAAGAACTGGCTTCCAAATTTGTGACACACTACTCTTATAATATTAAACATGAAGTCATAATGATCAATTTATGCAAATCCAAACAACGTGAAGGAGAAGGATTCTTTCTTTTGCTACAAAGATGGAGAGTGGTATTTTCTAGATATCCTCAAAGCATACCCAAAAAGGAAAAGATGGACATCTTCATCAATAACTTAAATACCGAAATGAACTACCGGTTGAGGTTAAAATTCCCACATTCTTTCCAAGACTTAATTGAATGGAGTTACTACAGAGGAAGTATTAATAAAAAATGGAGAACTCAAACTCTACAAGGAGAAGAAAAATACCAATAACAATAATTCTAACAACAACAATAATAGGGCTCATCCTAACAACAACCAGTTTTGGATGAAGAATAATAACAAGGGTGTGGTTAATGATGGAGTTGTGGAAGCAAAAAACCTAAAGGACACTCTATTTAATCTCACAAGAGGAACCAATCAAGCTAATAATGTAAATCAAGCACCCAAAGTTCCCTTCAACAATAACAACAACAACTTTGGGAACAATCAAGAGGATAACAAGCCTAAACCCTTCTTTTCTCCATCTCCTAGAAGGAAGTTCATACTCTTGGGTGAACCACTTGAAAATGCATTGAGAACCCTCATTATGAATAAGATTATTGACTTACCTAGCGCTCATCCCTATGAACCACAAGTGAAACCCTCATGATGGAGTGAGTCAAATCATTGTGAATAACATATAAATTGAGGACATAAGAAAAATGATTTCATAGACTTGAAACATGTGGTGCAAGAACTGATTGACAATGGTGTGATTAAAGTGGAAGGGCCTCAAAAAAATGAAGATCACATGACATTCAAAATCCCTTTCTTCAAGCCTAAGAAAGGAGAATCTTCAAATGCTAACAACAATGGAGGTAGCAATGGAAATAACTCAAGAGGTAATAACAAAGTTCACTTTACCCACAGATATGATAATACTATTAATGCACTATCCAGACATGATAATACTATCAATGCTGTGGTGATACAAGAAAAACCTAACAAGGATACCTCTAATGTTGTTACTAGGGGGCAAGCAGAAATAATTACCCAACAAGGAAGTTCCCCTAGAACTTTTGGTCCTACATAAGAAACTACTTTGGCTAAACAAGCATCTTCTTCAACAAGGCCTTATAGTCTAGTGGATCAACTACAAAATAATCTAGCTCAAATTTCCATTTTGGAGCTATTGAAATTTTCTCGCAATCATAAAGAAATCTTGGAGAAAGCTCTTGTGGAAACTACCATTCCCAAAAATCTGGAAGAAGAAAGGTTTTAAAACATGGTGGGTCATCTCATAGCACCTCATTGCTTATCATTTTTAGAGCAAGCATGTCCATAAACCATCCTCATAATATCCCATTGCATATAGAGGTTTTGATTCAAAAACACCATGTTCAAAGAGTCCTCATTGATGGAGGAGCTAGTCTAAAGCTTTGTGATTTGAACCTAGTCAAAGCTTTAGGGTTATCTGAGTCATCTATTAATCCCAAGAAACAAATCACTATAAAGGCTTATGATGAGGAGGAAAGATCTTCTAAAGGAATGGTGGTTTTTCCCATTCAAGTGGGTCTAATCAAGAAAGATACCATTTGTCAAGCCCTTGACATGAAATTAACTTATAATATTTTATTGGGAAGGCCATGGATTCATGAAATGCAAGCAGTGCCTTCGACCTATCATCAATGTATCAAGTTTCTGTACATGGGTGAAGAAATAACTATTGAAGGAGATTAAAATCCCTTTCAATATTGCAATATGGCGAAACCTCTTCATGATTTATTTATTCCACATAATAGAGGAGTTATTCCTAGTGTCATCATCACCGAAACCAAAGAAGAAGGTCCTAATTTGACATTAAATGCTACATCTACTTGAAGTCCTAATGAAACCAACTTACCTACATAACCTAAGGGAAAAGAGAAAGCTAGTTGTGAAGGTGAACATTCTAATGAAAATTTAGTAAAATTTTCTACACCAAGGGAAGAAAATTTGAGACCTAAGGATGAAAGAGAAAAAACCAAAAAGGAAAACTATCAAAAGATGAATGAGATTATGCATAAATTTGAAAAAAAATGTAGAATCAATTCAAAAGAAGATAACGAAGTCTTGTAATGGATTTATAAAGATGAGGATAATTCTAATGATCCCGTTGAAAGAGTGCAACATGTCAATATCCAAACTAATCAATATGGAAAGGGATTTAAAATAATGAAAAAATAGGTTACAAGGGAAGAGGACCCTTAGGAATCAGATATAAAGGCTTTCTAGAACCTATCCAACCTCCTTGGAGGTCAAAGGATGAAAAATAAGGAATAGGGTATCAAGAGAAAGGAGTTAGTTCAAGCAATACTCATGATTCTTATGAGCATGTACATATGTTAGAGTCTGAGAGTGAAGATGACTCTAGAGAATATGAATAGGAATCCCTATCCATAGATTCTTGTCATGAAAAAGAGGTAGATGTCATTCATACCTATGCTAATGTACCTAATGCAAACAATCAAGCCAATATGGATCAAGTGTCGAGTTCTACACATATGCCAATTGTTTCTCAAGAATCAAATGTAGGACAAGCATCTAGTGACAATCAATGGATAGGTGAACCATGGGTACCTTCATGGGGGGGAGGGGGAAGATTCAAATGTTATATTTAATCCAAACATATTATTTCCCATGGAAATCCACGAGTATTCTAGTGAAGATAATTTTGATCCAACTTCTATGGAACACCTTGAACAAGCCCATGTTATTGACGTGAGTGATACAATGTATGAACCCTCAAACGGAGTTATGTCCTTGAGCCCTGCAAATGAAAACTTACCTAATGAGTCCTTATTCCTTATTCATCTTGAGCTTATTGATTGGGACATGACCGAACCTAATGACTTACTCTATTTTCCCAATGACAATTCTATGGCCCAATACCTTAATGAGGTTGAGCCATCTTCCACCAACAAATTCAACCCAAACATGATGATGGAGGAAAGGGTCCAATCTCTGAATCCACAAGATAAAAGAAAAAAAATAAAAAAAATGAAAAGGTCTAGTGGTGAAAACCACCATGTGGTAGTACTAGACCCCCAAAAAGTAAAAATAATAGATGTTTCCAAAGGTGAAAACCCAACTATGGAACCTAAGGAAGAGAGATTGGATACTTTACTTGAACATGAAGAAGAGAGATCTCCTCTCCTAATTGAGCCAATAGAGAAGGTCAACATTGGCATAGAATTGGAACCTAAATTCATCCATTTAGCAGCATGATTGACTCCTACAGAAAGGAAAGATTTCATCAAATTCTTTCAAGAAAAGAAAATCAACTTTGCATGGTCATATGCAGATATGCCAGGATTAGATCCAAGTTTCATAATGCACCACCTTAATGTGAAGCCCAACATAAAACCTGTGAAGTAAAAGTTGAGAAAAATGCATCCCCATGTGCCTTTATTGGTTAAGGCAGAATTAGAAAAGTTACTAAAAGTTGGCTTCATCAAAGTCATAGCTTATGAAGAATAGATTTCCAATATTGTACCTATTACTAAACATGATAAATCCATTTGACTATTCATGAATTTTAGAGATCTTAACCTTGCTTTCCCTAAGGATGATTTTCCATTACCTAGAATTGATGTTATAGGGGATTTGATGACAGGACAATCCATGTTTTCATTAATGGATGGATTTAGTGGCTACAATCAGATTAGAATTGCACCCAAGGATCATCAAAAGACCGATTTCACTTGCCCATGGGGTGATTTTTGTTGGATGTAATGCCCTTTGGCCTTAAAAATGCTGGAGAAACCTATCAAAGGGAAATGACAACCATCTTTCATGACATGATGCATACCTTTCTAGAAGATTATGTGTATGATATCTTAACAAATTCACATGAAAGAAAAGACCATCTACCTATCCTAGAAAATATTTTTACAAGATTGGAGCAATTTAAAGTAAGGTTAAATCGAAAAAAATGTGCATTTGGTGTTCAATCTGGCAAGCTATTGGACTACATAGTTTTAGAAAAAGGGATGGAAGTGGATCTAAAAAAAGTGCAAGCAATCATGGAAATGGAAACACCCAAAATAATTATTCAAATGAGGTCACTACAAGGAAGACTTCAATCTATTAGAAGGTTCATCTCTCAATTAGCAGAAACATCCCACTCTTTTACCTGATTGTTACACAAGGATACTATTTTTAAGTGGGATGATGAATGTGAACAAAATTTTACCCTATTGAAGACATACTTGGTGAATCCACCTATTTTGATGCCTCCCATCAAAGGAAAACCCTTACTATTATACATTTCAAAAATGGAGAGATCTTTAGGGGTTTTATTGGCACAAGAGGATGATGAGGGAAAAGAAAGAGTCATCTATTACTTAAGTAGAACCTTGATCAAGGATGAGTTGAATTATAGCTTCATGGAGTGAGCTTGTCTAGTGGTAGTTTTTACCTCCCAAAAACTATGACATTACATGTTGATGCACCAGGTTAAGTTGATTGCCAAAATTGATCCACTAAAGTATTTGCTTGGCAAAACAGCCCTTACAGGAAGAATTTATAAATGGGTGATGGTATTAAGTGAATTTTACATTGAGTATGTGGACCATAAATCTATCAATGGACATGTCATAGCAGATCAATGGGATAAAAATCCTTTAGTTTCTACTCACTCTATTTAGGTAGAATTTCCAGATGCAGAGATAGTAAATATGGAAGCAAATGCATGGAAATTATATTTTGATGGATCCTATAATCAGCATGGATCAGGAGCCAGTATTTTATATATTACACCACAAGGATACACCATTCCTAAGTCTTACAAATTTTTTTTACCATGCACCAACAATATTGTAGAATACAAAGCTTTAGTCATAGACATTAAAATAGATTTAGAATGGAACGTCACATAACTACAAGTATATGGGGATTCCCAATTCATCATCAATCAAATTAATGATGAGTATCAGACTAAGGATGAACAATTGATGTCATATAAAAGGATGGTAGATGACTAGAAGAAATTTTTTGGCTTGGTTACATTTGAACAAATCCTAGAGGGATAAGAATAGAGTAGGAGATGCTATGGCTACTTTATCCTCACTTCAAATGCCTAATCAGAATGCTAGGTACGAATTCTTGGTGGAAGAGTTGGTAAAACCTTCTTTTGACCTACTTGAAACTCAAGTCATTTTCCTTCTAAATGGACATGAATCACCTTGGTACAGACCCATTTTCACCTATCTAAAAGACCAAGTTTTACCTTTAGACCAAACCCACACCCAAAAATGACACTTCATACACCAAGCGGCTCGTTACACTATCCTATCTGACACATTATATCACAAAATTCTTGACAAAATGCTAATTAGGTGTCTAGAGGATGAGGAATCAAAGTTATCTTTAGGAGACATTCATGAGGGTATTTGTGGGTCTCATTTGAGTGGTTAAACCTAGCCAAGAAAATCCTTCGCATGGGGTATTTTTGGAAAATCTTAGAAAACCAATGGGGATTTGATCTTATTGGAATGATTTATACACCTTTTTTCAATGGTCACAAATACATCATAACTGCAATCGAATATTTTACAAAACGGGTAGAGGTCGTTCCATTGACAACTACAATGGGAAAATAGTTATGTTTATTCTCAATCACATCATTTGTAGATATGGTATTCCTCATGCCATTATCAGAGACATTGGAAAAAAATTTAAGAATAAACATGTGGATGAATTATGTGAGACCTTTCATATCAAACACCATTCTTTCTCCATTTATTATCCTCAAGGAAATGGACAAGCCGAAGCTACGAATAAGAATATTCTCAAAATATTGATAAAATTGGTTGAAAAATTAGGAAGAGATTGGAACATACAAATAAACCCAGCATTGTGGGCCTAACGAACAAGAATTCAAACACCAATGGGGGCAACACCATTTTCTTTGGTTTATGGGGCATAAGCTTTTCTACCTTTAGAGGTTGAGATCTTGTTAGAGCTATTTAAAAATTAGGGTTTCCATGGTACAAATAACTGAGAATGGTGAAAAGGCTTTAAACTATGGTGCTTAATTAACACTGATGTTCGGGCAATACTGGTGCTTTCTTAACACTATATTCCTTGATTTGCACTATGTTGCCCAGTGTTGCTGCTAAGGTCACTTGGTAATGTCGCTCGATAATGCTATTTGAGGTTTCGCATTTGTGTCAAAGTGTTTATGGTCTGTTTGTCACTTGAGTTGGTTGTAGAGAGTGTGGTGGTCATATTTTTCCCCTTTGGGTCATTCTTGTGGATTAAACCAGTCATTTTGGTCTCTGATTTTTGTTGGTGTGTTTTGAGTTTCAAATGCATTAGGTCTTTTATCCCACATTTTTTGTGCGTCGGGGAACTTTGATGTTTTTATATCCCAGCCCGCAGTAGGTTAAGTGTCGAAAGGCAAGTGCCTTTTTGGCTGACAGTTTGTGAAGTGTTGTGGATTAGTGGGGGCCAGCTGGCAGACAGATGGATAATTTTGGTGGGCCCATGCTTAGGTGATGTGTTCAGGAGGATGATAGGTGGTAGCAAGGTATGATGGCACAGTTCAAGTTAGCATAGGTCTAGTTGGATCATGTGGTAGCGCAGGTGTGACAAGTGGCAAGTTTGAGAGGTGGCGGGTCAAGTTGGTTTGACACGTGGCAAGGTTACAACAAGTAAGGTGATGCCACATGGTGTAGTCCATAGGATGGTTAGGTGGGACCAAGGATTGATTAAATTAGATGGTGACATGTGGTGATCAATTGAAAAGAAAGTGATGAAGGTAGATCAAGATCCAACGGTAATACACTACCACATGAAGGAAAGTTTCAGGGAAGTTAGGTACCGCGTGGTCATAAAATGGGTGACGCGTGTCTAGATTGGTGAAAAGGTAAGAGTGTGGGGTCTACAAGAGATAAATTAAATAGGTGGTTTTGAGGGCCAGTGGGATGGTGCCACATGGATGTCGACAAGGTTTGACCGGGATAAGTAACTTTCTTTTTTGCTTGGTGACCTAATAACTTAAAGTGCATCGACAATTTTGTTTTAAAGTTGTAAAGGGGTCTTGATCTTGGCCATCATTGAGTTTCACGCTAGAGGAGTTAGCCATTGTAGCTAATATTTTAAAAATTTTAAATCTTCCTATGCATTTTATTACAGTGGTGTGTTCTTAGACCTACAGGTGAGTGACTCAAGGTTTCTTTTGGCCCATGACTGTCTTAATGGCACCGTTTGTTTGTCTAGGGTTATGTTCTATGGTTGTGAACGAATTCAATGCAGTATGGTGGTCTCTTGGATGTATGGTATCTTTCTATTTTAGGATATCTTCTACCATGCTTGGAGTTTTATGCATTTATGTGGTTGGAATTTGCTTGTATTTTGGCAAGTTGATTGTCAGGACAGATCTTTTAGATGATCTTTTGGTGAAAGATCAGATTGGCAAGATAGGATTGCATTTATGAATTGATAGGCGATTGTTGGAACCCTATCCTAGGGTTTTAATTTTCCTTTTTAAGGCTTTCCTTTCTCTATTGTAAAGGTTCCAAATGTTTTGATCCTAGGTGTTGGTTCTAGAAGTTTGAGTCCCAAGGATTTATCAGATTTGGTATCAAACTGTATTTCATGCTTAGTTAGATACTTTTGATATTTTGTAGATTATTGAGTGGTGTAGTTATTCAATCTTATTGTTACAGATTTGGATTCATTATACTTAATACTATTACCCTATTTTATGTTCATTCAATTGGTTAAGGTTGTTAGCCTAATTACTAGGTGAGTTGCTAAATAACTTAGTTTGCACATTATTAGTGATCTGAATTAAGTTTGTGTTCATTTCCTAAAAGCTGAAAATGAGAAGTACATAAAGGAAAGAATCAAACTAAGATATCCAAGAAATAAAATGATATATAAATTGGATCATATTCAGCTTGAACATAAATAACAAGTATGTGCAGAAGGGAAATAAAACATGTATCTAAGCTCACATAGGCCATGAGAATAGCCAAATCCTAGAAATCTATGGCTAATTACACACATGCACAAAATAAAATGAACTTAAATGAAAAGGTACTAGACATTTCCTAAAGCAAGGAAGAAAGGTTGGCCCGGGTGTGACTCTAGTGTGCTCCTAATTGGATCCAAAACCTGCAAGAAAAATAATAAATGGGGTTAGATCCAATGGATCTAAGCAATGCATGATAGGATGTTATTTACATACACTTACAGTCATGCATGCATGGAATTAGACATACATCAAGAGAAGGAAACCATGCTCCAGGCATGAACATACTCAACACAATGCTGCAAAGGAAAGAAGGATACCATGTTTTTCTAATATGTTTGTTCCATGTGTAGGTATAGAAGAAGCTATTTTATTTAATTTATATGTGATAAATTCCCTCACTCATGCATAGGCAGTCTATAAGGGAAGCCATCATAGGCCACCTTTAGAGAATGACTGTGCATAGGGAAGAACCCTTATGAAGATGAAAACTCTCCAGAAAAACAATGGATGGTGTTTCTTTGTAATGTGGGCATTCTTAGGAAGCCCTCAAATCTTCTTGATAGAGTCCACATTAACAAGGTAGAAACACCCATGATCGAATGCTGGGCCCTCTTAGTACCCTACATTAAAACTAGTTAGGGTTATCCAAAGCCCCGTAAAAAAAGGGTTTCTGATTATCCTAATGGTCACAAGGAGGAAAACTGGTCTAGAAGGAGAAAATACAATGAAACAACAGTAACCATGGAGGACTTAGAATACATAAGACAAGGTACAGTAATGGTGTATGAAGACACAAGAAATGCATGATACATGTGCACATTCTACAAATTTTGCATAGCATGGTGGATCTCAACATTTTGAGACACACAAAAACAATGATGCATGGACCTCCAAAGTTTAGGGCAGCAAGAGGCATGGTGTTTTGCATATAAATTTGTGAATCTATGCATGCATATCATGTGTGAACAAGAAATAAAACAATATGTAAGTTTCAAAAGTTATCATCACTATTGGTTGTACATGAACACAGATAATATGCATGTTTGAGAATCTGCAAATAGCTTGTTAAAAAATAGCAGTAGAACATCTAGAAAGACATTCAACAATGATGCATAACATAGCTTATAAATATAGTGTCTATCTCAAGCAATATGATGAGCTAATATTTTGTAAAGAACATTAAAAAGAGCCTTATGCACCCATGAAAAACACATAAGAACAATATTAGAGCCACAACATTGCAATTTGCATCCATGAACAACATTATAACATCATGGAACTTCCTTCTATGGATGAAAAAGAGGAAAATATGTTCCAGAATTACAAAATACAGTCATAGCCCATGGTCTCCAAAGGATAACAACAAGGTGGGTGACTATAACAAGTGTTTTGAAGAAGCATGGACAATATTATAGCTTCATGGTGACCCTTCCTGTGGATCCAAATGGTGGCATTCAAATATATAAACTGCAAATGAGCTGGTTTCAAAAGAAATATCAAGTACAAAGTTACATTCAAATGCATCTATAAAACAACAGTACAAAACTTCAATGGAGGCCAAATATTGTAGAGTACTTCTGGATGGGAAGCATTAAAATAAAACAAACACCACTATCTATGGATTGAAATGAAGATACAAGAATATAGAAGCATGTTTTAAAGCATTTATTTCCAGTAAAATAGTAAGGTAATGTAAAACGCCCTATTCTATGGAGAAAAAAATAGAGATTTTTAACCAAAATCTCCATACATGACAGAGAAGAATGAGAAAATATGCCGTGAACAGAATTAAAGAGGTTATGTGCATCCATAAACAAAATTTCCATGCAAAAAATCCATCATCTATTGATGCAACAAAGAGTTAATGCATTCAAAAATATGTTATCACAACAAGCATGAAGCTCACGCCATGGAGTAGGGCAGCAAGGTAACAACATTAAAGATATTATATATTGCATCCACAAACAAAGTTGCAATGCAAAAATCAAATATTCCATGGAATAAAAACATCCATTGCAAGAGGAGAATAGAACCATAATGATTCCCTAGCCACATTTTTTTCAAATCAAAACAACAATATGTAAAAAAATTTAAAATATGAAAGCAAATAACAGAGCTTGTGGCCTCATCATGTGAAAATCATTATCAACATTCAAAAGAGTAAAACCTCAACAAAGATGCAGATTCAAGGCAACTCAATGGAGGAGAAATCATGTAGAGAAAGAGTTCATCTTCATAAAATACAAAAGATGCAATGAATGAATAGCTTACCACAAATTAATAATGATGTCAAAACTCGAGAAAAGCCAAGCATTTTGATCCAAGAAGCTGCAACCTTCCAAAAATCAACTTTCTTTCCATTTCACACAACAGCTAGGGCACGATAAATCGTGTTTCATCTTGTATATTTGATGAAGGATGGAAAACCATATGTTTTATGGCTTTTTTTGGTCATGTTTTAATATTTGAAACCATGGTAAGTGAAAAGTAAAATATGTTTAGGGTGGGGTTATTGTAAGGTTTGAATATAAAGCCTTTGAAAATATGTTTTTATAACATATAAGGTCGGGGTTTTTATTAGAGAGTGATTTTTAATCTTTCCAAAGGGAGAGTGGCAATGAAATTTTAGGGGAAATAAATAAATAAATGTAATATTCTCCACCTAGGGGTCATTATATCTCTAATGTATTGGGGCTATGATTGATGCATTAATGTAAAAATCATGCAATTATTTTTGTACAAATGATTGACAAGTGATGTTTTATAAATCACTTTGTCAATGATACCTACCAAGCATGATTAGAGGGGGGGGATATATTTAGTTTGGTGAAGGATTTATGGTTGAATCATGATTTTGTAATTTTCTCTCACCTAACCCTACAAATTTGGGAGCCTAACATTCAGATTTGGGCAACATGTTGGTGAACCTACAAATGCAGATTTCCAGATATATGCCTGCATACATTTCCAGATTTGGTAGAGTTAGACATGATGATTTCCAGAATGCTTGGAAATGCAGATTTTGGGGTTCATCCTCTATATACCTCTCATTTTTTGTGTAGAGGCAATTCTTTATTCTATCTCACTCTGAGATCTGAATGCTTGTCGCTCTAAGAAGCAAATTATTTTCCAGGTCCTTTTGGTTGAATACAAAACATAGATCCTCTTTTTCCCTATTGTATTCTGAATATTTTAATGAGTTTTGGCCAATGTTATTGTGATTCAATTTAATCCTTTATCTTGGCATATTGTTCATTTGATGTTTAGAAAACACATATTATTGTCTAAATTTTGAATTGTATGCTCTCATAAGTTTTTGAGTTTGTGAAATTCATTCATTTCCTTCTCATTGACAATCTACACCTTGTTATTCTCAAAAGAAATAATATAAGTAGGACAAATATGTGAATTCCAAGTTGTGTTTAAGTCATATTGTGAGCATTTTTACAATCTGTGGATCTTCAAAGTTTTGGTGAATCACCTAGGTTTTAAGTCTAGTTTTCAATTCATGCACTCTCTCTCCCTTTCCTCGAAATTTTTTTAGTTTAAGTTTAAGATGATTCAAGGGGAAGTTGACCCTTAATCTAGAGGTTTACTTCCACTATAGGCTCCCCACAACCTAGAAGTATTCCCATGTTTCATAGGATTTCTAAGTTTCACTCTTAGCTCTTTCGGGTGCAATCCCCATTGACAATAGTTTTTGGCACACCTAGTGGGACAAACTTTTGAGTCAGTATTTTAGAAAGTTTCATATGAGTTGCTATTTGGTATGAGTAGTAGCTATGTTCTTATTGTGATTTATGAAGTATCATACTTGGTGATTCTACTCTTTTTTATGCAGATAGGTCTTGTTATCACATGATCGGGATACCAACCAGGCAGAGTAAGAATCCTTTTGAGTTCATGGAGCTACCTTCATCGAAGAAAAGATAAAGACAACCAAGGGTGCTAAATCTCAGCCTAGTGCATCTCAGCCTACATTTCCTAGTCATATCCCTACAAGTGCTTCTGTTATCCCATCACGACCTCTATTAGATCAAATGCCCCATCAATTCAAACTCTCTTAAATACACCTATGGCCAAAAACTATCCTTTTGTGTGGATTTTAACCATGGTAGCTCTCTGAATTTGTAGCAACATAATGACATACCTATGGGAGCCCTTAAAATCTTTCCCATTTTTACCAAAGAGGATCAAACCTCAACCATTGAAAATATAAGAGATGTTGCATCCCTTTATGGTCTTTATCACATCACTCATGATGATGTTGTTGTTAGGTTATTGAAAAAATATTCAAAGGTAAATCCTTGCAATGGTTTAGGGGTTTAGTGGTTAACTCTATATCAATGTGGGATGATCTAGGTGCTCCCCTTACTGCCTAGTTTTAGGATAGATCTAATAATATTTCCTTGATAAAATATTTGACTACCATAAAGAGGGTACCCCATGAGCATATGATGGATTTCAATTTCAGGTTCCAAAGGACATGGAAAAGAATCCTTGTAGCAGTCAAGCCTTCAAACCAACCACTAATACATTTGGTACCAAATTGCAACGGCAGTGCCATTGCAGTTTTTCCATCACAACCTTGTCATTGTCGCAATTGTGACGACAGACCATCGCAATTGCGACGACGACAAGGTTGTGATGGAAAAACTGCAACGGCACTGCCGTTGCAATTTGGTACCAAATGTATTAGTGAACATGCTTTTCTATATAATATGAGGTCCCTTAATAGTGATATTTTTGTAATGATCTAGTGTATGGGAGGGGATAACTTATCGAAAGCCTTTGATATTTCCATAAGAGATAAGAAAAGTCTCATCCAAGATGGGAAAATAGCCCTAAGGCCTCCAATGCCTTTCTCTCCAGAATTGCAACTTGTTCCTAAAGTATACCCAGCCTTGGCCTCTATTCCACCTATCCCAGCTCTAGTTATAGACCAGTCCCAAGACCTAAATGAGGTCAAAAAGACCTTACAAAGCGTTACTAATGAGCTGGTTAGTCTTAAAAGGCAACAGTTTTAGCCTCATCAATAGTCCTACCATCAAACTTATCAAGCCCCATATCAGGCCCAATATCAGCAAAATAGAACCCCTTATCAGTCATGTCATCAAGGCCAAGCAAGGAACTATAACCAAAGAGCCAGCCAACCCTACAATCCTAATATTCCTAGTGCTTCTAGACAACTTGCTTCTGTAGAAGAGAACAATATGGCCCAAGATTATGAGTGGAATTGCCCATGCAACCAGAAACACATTTAGGGAGTTTGTCCCAATGGATCTGGCCAAGCCCTTATGGTTCAGAACAATGTTATGCCTCCATAAGAAGTGTTGTAGGAGCCTCGGGTTCATAAAAATAACCAACTATCCCAATGAACATAGTGTACCTAATATGGCTCTCATGAATTGGCAGAGCAAGGAGTTCCGTGAGGTTAACTTTTACCTCAGTGATATTCAGAACTATGTCCCAGTTTCAGCTAACACAAGGTCCAAGAAGAGGGTTGTGGATGCAAAGAAATCAAGTTCTACAAATCATCAAGCCCCGATTGTAGATTTAGAGCCTAAAGATGTTCAAACTTTGCCTCAGGGACAACCTATACCAACCAAGGAGCCTTGTGAAGAACTCACTCAATAAGGACCATCTGATTTTTTTGATGAACTCCCAAGTTTTGTGAGTCATGAAGAAGAGGAAATTCAAATTTCCCTTATATCATTAATAGAGAAGTGAGAGGAAGTTCAATATCTTGATGTTTTGAGCATGCATAACAACAATAACAAGGTAAATAATAGTCCTCTCCCATGCAAACATGAGAATCAGGATGCTGAGGCTGATTTTTGGGTTGGTCTTGAAGTATTCATGACAAAATTATATGAGTGTCATTCATCTCCTCATAAAGAGGATCAGGTTCAACAAGTTGTTGAACACATGATGGTTGCTGAATCTCAGAAAAAGTATGAAAATGAATTTGACAAAGGCTTGGTCCAAGAGGGGAAAAGTGTAGACATAATTGAAAAGAGGCTTCAAGAATTTGATTTGGTTCAAGAGAATGGTGTGATGGTGGAAGTGATAGGAATCAACAATCTTCCAGAATTTGTTATTACAAGGGGCTTCCCAATCATGTATTTTTCTTGAATAGAGGCCAAGTATAAAGAGGATGCTCAAGAAGAGAAAATTTCAGCCCAAGAGAGCCAACCTCCACTCACATATCCACTTCAGAAAAATTTCAAGCATCATGAGCTTAATGATGTAGGAGGATTCATTTTCATCTCTAAAGAGATTTTGCATTAGATTATAAAGCATCTCTTCATTATCTATCTTTCCTTTTCCATTTGCAAGTTTGTAAAACATTCCAAATTGCAAAGGAAAGGAAGATATTTCAGGGAGCCAGTCAATGGTTTCATATAATCAAGTTTTATGCTTGGTTAGGATAGGATAGGTTTGGTTCTCTGTGTTCCCTAAGTGTTGTAGCACATGTTTGTTTTTAGTTTTTTGTTAGTAGCAAAAAGCCAAAGGTACAATGATTCCATTCTCAAAGATTCATCAAGAAAGCATCAACGATTGGTATGAGTGAGCTGAAGACCCACTAATACAAACCATTCATACTCATGGAATGAATCCATCAGAATAATACCAACATATCTCAGGCATTTAGTTTGTTTTTTCAGGAGGAGTTGATGTTTTTTTAGAGGTTGAGACAAGTTTTAGTTGTCGAAACCAGAGGACTCTATGCCCAATGGATGATGAAGGAAACTGGCCAAGTGGGTACTTAGCAAGCAAGCACCTAGCTGAGGTTGCTAGAAATGTTACCCAATTTTATGTTTATTCAATTGGTTAAGGTTGTTAGCCTAATTACTAGGTGAGTTTCTAAATAACCTAGTTTACACATTATTAGTGATTAGAATTAAGTTTGTGTTCATTTCCTAAAAGATGAAAATGAAAAGTACATAAAGGAAAGGATCAAACTAAGATATCCAGGAAATAAAATGATATATACATTGGATCATATTTAGTTTGAACATAAATAAAAAGTATGTGAAGAAGGGAAATAAAGCATGTATCTAAGCTCACACTGGCCGTGAGCATAGCCAACTCCTATAAATATATGGCTAATCACACACATGCATAAAAGAAAATGAACATAAATGACAAGGTACCAGACATTTCCTAAAGAAAGGAAGAAAGGTTGGCCTGGGTATGACTCCAATGTGCTCCTGATTGGATCCAGAACCTGCAAGAAAAAAGAAGAAATGGTGTTAGATCCAATGGATCTAAGCAATGCATGATACACTTTTATCTACATACACTTACAATCATGCATGCATGGAATTAGACATACATCAAGAGAAGGAAACCATGCTCCAGGCATGAACATACTCACCACAATGTTGCAAAGGAAAGAAGGATACCATGTTTTTCTAATATGTTTATTCCATGTGCAGGTACAGAAGAAGTTGTTTTATTACATTTATATGTGATAAATTCCCTCACTCATGCACAGACAGTCTATAAGGGCAGCTATCATAGGCCACCTTTCGAGAATGACTGTGCATGGGGAAGAACACTTATGAAGATGAAGAATCTTCAGAAAAAAAATGGATGGTGTTGCTCTATAATGTGGGCACTATCAAGAAGCCCTCAAATCTTCTTCATAGAGTCCACATTGACAGTGCAGAAACACCCATGATCAGATGTTGGGCCCTCTTGGTACACTACATTGAAACTGGTTAGGGTTATTCAAAGCCCCATAAAAAACAAGGTATCTGATTATCCTAATGGTCACAAGGAGGAGCACTGATCTAGAAGGAGAAAACATAACGAAATAGCAGTAACCATGGATCATTCAGAATACATAAGACAAGGTATAGTAATGGTGTATGAAGACACAAGAAATGCATGATACATGTGACACATTCTGCAAATTTAGCATAGCATGGTGGATCTCAATATTTAAGGACACACAACAATAATGATGCATGCGCCTCCAAATTTTAGGGCAGTGAGAGGTATAGTGTTTTGCATATAAATCTATGAATCTATGCATGAATATCATGTGTGAACAAGAAATAAAACAACATGTAAGTTTCATAAGTTAGCATCACTATTGGTTGTACATGAAAAAAGATAATATGCATGTTTGAGAATATGCAAATAGCTTGTTAAAAAAAAGTAGTAGAACATCCAGAAAGGCATCCATCAATGATGCATAACAATGCTTACAAATACAGTGTCTATCTCAAGCAATATGATGAGCTAATATGTTGTAAACAACATTAAAAAGAGGCTTATGCACCCATGAAAAACATAGAAGAATAATAATGGAGACACAACATTCCAAGTTGCATCCATGAACAACAGTATAACATCATGACACTTCCTTCTGTGGATACAAAAGAGGAGAATATGTTCTAGAATTACAAAATACAGTCATAGCCTGTGGTATTGAAAGGATAATAGCATGATGGGTGACTGTAAAAAGTGTTTAGAACAAGCATGGAAAACATTATAGCTTCATGGTGACCCTTCCTGTGGAGCCAAATGGTGGCATTCAAATATATAAACATCAATAATGCCATGAGCTGGTTTCAAAACAAAAATCAAGTATAGAGAGAAGAGTTACATTCAAATGCATCTATAAAACAACAGTACATAACTTCCATGGGCAACATTACAATGAAAAAAGTCCACTAACTATGGATTGGAAATGAAGATACAAGCATATAGAAGCATGTTTTAAAGCATTTATTTCCAATAAAACAATAAGGTAATGTAAAACACCCTATTCTATAGAGAGAAAAATAGATATTTTTACCAAAATTTGCATACATGACAGAGAAGAATGAGCAAATATACTATGAACAACATTAAAGAGCTTATGTGCATCCATAAACAACATTGTCATGCAAAAATTCCATCATCTATGGAAGAAAAACAAATTTAATGCATTCAAAAAGATGTTATCATAGCAAGTATGAAGCTCATGCCATGGAGTAGGGCGGTAAGGTAACAACATTAAAGATATTATTGCATCCACAAACAACATTGCAATGAAAAAATGTCATCTTCCATGGAATCAAAACATACATTGTAAGATGAGAATAGAACCATAATGATTCCCTAGCCACATTTTTTCAGATAAAAACACCAATATGAAAACAACTTTTAAATATGAAAGCAAATAATAGAGCTCACAACCTCATCATGTGAAAATTATTATCAACATTCAAAATAGTAAAACCCCAACAAAGATGCAAATTCAAGGCAACTCGATGGAGGAGAAATCATGTAGAGAAAGAGTTCATCTTCATAAAAAACACAAGATGGAATGAATGAATAGCTTACCACAAATTAATACTATTGTCAAAACTCTAGAAAAGCCAAGCATTTCGATCCAAGAAGCTGCAACTTTCCAAAAATCAACTTCCTTTCCATTTCAAATAGCAGCTAGGGCACAAAAAACCATGTTTCATCTTGTAGATTCGATGAAGGATGGAAAACCATATGTTTTATGGCTTTTGTTTTGGTCATGTTTTAATATTTGAAACTATGGTAAGTGAAAAATCAAATATGGTAAGGGTGGGGTTATTGTAAGGTTTAAATATAAAGCCTTTGAAAATATGTTTTTATAACATATAAGGTGGGGTTTTTATTAGAGAGTGGTTTTTAATCTTTCCTAAGGGAGAGTGGCAATGAAATTTTAGGGGCAAGAAATAAATGAATTTAATATTCTCCACCTAGGGGTCATTATATCTTTAATGTATTAGGGCTATGATTGATGCATTAATGTAAAAATCATGCAATTATTTTTGGAAATGATTGACAAGTGATGTTTTATAAATCACTTTGTCAATGATACCTACCAAGCATGATTAGAGGGGGGGAATAGATTCAATTTGGTGATGGAATTATGGTTGAGTCATGATTTTGGAATTTTCTCTCCCCTACTCGTACAAATCCAGGTTCCTAAAATTCAGATTTGGGCAACATGTTGGTTAACCTACAAATGCAGATTTCTATATATATCCCTGCATGCAGTTCCAGATTTGGTGGAGCTAGGCATGATGATTTCCAAAATCCTTGGAAATGAAAATTTTTGGGTTCATCCTATACATACCTCTCATTTTTTTGTGTAGAGGCAGTTCTTCATTCTATCTGACTCTGAGATTTGAATGCTTGTAGCTCTGAGAAATAGATTGTTTTCCAGCTCCTTTTGGTTGAATACAAAACATAGATCCTCTTTTTTCCTATTGTCTTATGAATTTTTTAATGGGTTTTGGCCAATGTTATTGTGATTCAAGTTAATCCTTTATCTTGGCATATTGTTCATTTGATATTTAGAAAACACATATTATTGTCTAAAGTTTGATTTGTGTTTTCTCATAAGTTTTTGAGTTTGTGAAATTCATTAATTTCCTTCTTATTGACAATCCACACCTTGTTATTCTCAAAAGTAGTAATATAAGTAGGACAAATCTGTGAATTCCAATTTGTGCTTAAGTCATATTGTGAGTAGTTTTACAATCTGTGAATCTTTAAAATTTTGGTGAATCACCTAGGTCTTAAGTCCAGTTTTCAATTCATGCACTCTCTCTCCCTTTCCTTGAAAAAGTTTTAGTTTAAGTTTAAGGTGATTCAAGGGGAAGCTGTCCCTTAATCCTGAGGTCTACTTCCATTATAGGATCCCCACAACCTGGAAGTATTCCTTGTTTCATAGGATTGCTGAGTTTCACACTTAGCTCTTTCAGGTGCAATCCTTAGTGACAACAAATACATTGTCCTAGTTTCAAGTCTCTCCTTGGATATTATTGTGTGAGTTTTGGATTTTCTTGTCAAATAAATAGAGTTATCTATGTGTATGTCTCATTCTATAGTTCTAATTTAGGATCAGATTAAAGAAACTTTTGGGGAAACATAGATTCATTTGATATATATGCATAGGGATCTTATAAGAAAGTGT
>MU223735.1:233158-247626 GCA_018584345.1 Thuja plicata
TTGTTGATGCATGTCTGATATAGTTTGGTTATATCCTAAAAGTTTACATCAAAACCATTACTAAATTCTTTTCATATCCCATGGTTGTTGGTTGTATGTCCTACTTGGTAATAGAAAGTCAATGAATACCTGGTTAGTGTTTATCACTTTCTTACCATGATCTATTGTTGTAATCCAGAGTGTTGAAGAGTTTTAAAGAGTTGTATGTTGTCTGGATTAGGTGTATCAGCATTGGTTTTGAAGAGCCAGAAGTACAGAGGGCAGTCTTGTCCCTATAGTTGGTCCAATTGTCTTGCAGAGATTCCATACTTGGAACTAACCACTCCTACCATCAGTCTCAAGGCATATTGGTGGCTTTATATAGCATAAATGTTTTCAAACACCAACAAAATGGTGACTCTACTAGAGAAAGAGTGAAGAATAGTGCCCTAACCGACCAGTAAGTTGACCATTGGAAGTATAGAGTACCTCATGTTCTAAAAGTGTTGTTCCTACCATTTTCATTTAGGTAAAGTGTTGTATTTTCCCAACTTGTTGGGTGGCGACTCTGATTTTTATCTACAACAGTACTCATTAACATCTTTTAATTTACACACACTTTCTTGACACGAGTCATAGGAACACTAGAGCTTGGGTGAAGAGAAATCCTGAAGACAAGATGGAGGATGAGTTTCCAACTACCTCTAAGGCTAGTCACCCAAGGAAAGGAAATAAAAATAAGAATGTCCCTCAAAATGACAGACAAATGGAGAACACAAGAATAGAAGAACCAATCCAACATAATCAGGAAGACAATGCACCACAATATGAAAAAGATACTGATTTTGGATTGGGTGATTATGAAGATTATCACTCTCCTAGTGAGAAGGAAATTGCAAAATCTGACACAAATGTCCCTGATTTTGATAATGTAGCAGAAGAGATTTCCAAACTAGATAAGAGAATCCATGAGAAAATTGCTATCAGACATAGAAGAGAGAAAGAAAAAGAAGATAAGATTATACATGACCAAAGTTTTCTTAAGAAAAATAAATTGAAATTGCAAATATTGGAGGCAATGAACTAGGTTGATGAACTTGAACAAGCTGAAGAGGAACCTATCATTCAACCAGTTCTTACTACCCAAGGACAAAAAAATAAGGGTAAGCAAAAGATGACAAGTGTTCAAATAGATGAACCTGTGAATCCCAAGGTTCCAGTAGATCAGATGTCCAAGTTGGATACTGATCTTGAGAAGGTCGAGTTGGAGGTTGCTGCTTTAGAAATGAAGAAGAAGATAGATTTCCTTTGGAAGACTTCTAGGCCTTTTGGTGCTGAAGCAGCTATAACATCACATGCCAAGGTATCTTCTTCTCAAGAGGACAAACCTTTCCCAAGAAGACCAACTCATGCATAAAGGTACAAGAAATTTTCTTTCATTGATGTTCCTGGTTATCTAAATGTAGTTCCAAATGAAATTAGAGATAAACTTCCCAAGTTTACTGGGAATAATGTTATTAATTGTGAGGAAGATTTGAAAATGTTTATTGATATAATGAATGACTATAAGATCATGCATGAGGTTTTAATAAGGAAATTATTTGTGCAATCTCTATTTGAGGATGCTAGGGATTGGTTTAGGGTTTTTTCTTTTGGCTCTATAGGATCTATGGATGAGTTGGAAAGCTATTTTAAAGATAAATATGGTGATAAGAAAAATGAAGGTTTCATGTTAAATGAGTTCAATAACATTAAGAAACATTATAATGAGGATGCTACTGAGTTCAATACAAGATTTCAAAAAGCCATGCATAAATTATTCCAAGTTTTAAGGCTTGATGATAAGGTTTGCCTTACCACCTACTTGAATGCTTTTTATTAAAAAATGGGTTACCTCCTTAGAGATAAGAATCCTAGAACTCTCATAGATGCATATAAGACAATAGTAAATATTGAGACAAATAGGAGAGTCTCAGGGAAGTTGGGTAGGCGAGAAGATTGGAAGCCTGCTAGGAAAGAGTCAGATAGGCCTTATGACGCTAAGCCTAAAGATAAAATAAATATGAAGCATATCATAAGTGCCATTAAGTATTTAAAGCCTGTAGATAAAAATAATCTTAGTATTCCAAATAATGATACGAGACCTATTACCAGTAATTTTAGTTGGCCACCATGGATGCAAAATTATCCTTATACTACTTAATGGAAAGATGGGAAGCTTGTTTTTCCACAAAGAAATGACAAGCCTAATGGTAATACTCCCGATCCTTTACAAAGAAATTCTATCAATACATGTGATGATGTTGCATGGTGCACTTCTTTCTAATCCCTACATAGCCCTGATTATTATGCAATTTCTCTGAACATATCTGCAAATGAGTCACAACAAGAAAGAGATGAAGAAAATGAACTATATGATGATAGTGGTTGTGCAATGAATTTTGCACTTATGAAGAGTGAAGAAGAGCCTAATGAGGAAAGTGCAATTGAATATTAGTTTTCATCTGATGTGGAAGAAGAAAGGGTTGATGACATAAGATGCAATTCTACAAGGGGTAATGAACCTTTTGTACTAAGAAGACCCACAGATGAATAAATTGCAAAAATTATTGCAGACATGGTTGCTCAAGTGAGGAGTAACTACAATTTGACAGGCAGAACAATGGGAAATGTTGATGATAGGCCCTCTGGTATTTTTTTCAGACAGGAAAGAGAAAATACTAAGCAAGTACTAGGAAAAGAAAGGCCTATTGAAGGTATCAAGAAAACAAAGATCAAGAAAGATGATAACCCTGATAATCCAATTGTTGTCCACAAGGTAAAGGCAAAGACATGAAAAATAAGTGCTTAAGTGCTCCATCTATTCATGAAAATAAAAAAAAATATTGAGCTAGGCCTTGCTACTCAAATTGAAGATGAGAATGTTATTACTTTGAAGCAAGGCATTTTTTATTTAAAATACGCTCCAGTTGACATGGGGCGGTTGTTGTCACAAACCACAGTCTAAGTTCCACTCTTAGAGATGATGAGGATTGAGGAACACAAAGGAAAGACTTTAACATGGGTGAGAAACATCTCTTCCACAAGAATGCATGAGAAAGAGGAAGTTGAGAAAATAGGAAATTCAAAGGATAAATCCAATAATAAGATAAAAGAATCAGAGGTGATTGTCTCAAAGATCTGTTAGGTTTTCTTAAGTACTAATCATGTGAGCACTCCTTTAGGAGTTGTGGATCCTTTTTTCTTGACTTTGGCTATAAATGGTAAAAGGCTAAAGAATTGTATGATAGATTTAGGGGCATCAAATACTATCATTATAGTAGAAATCATGAAGTCATTAGGATTGCAAGTTGATTCTCCTCATGGGAGATGTCATGAAATGGACTCTAGAGAAGTACCTATCATAGGTACCATTAAGGATCTACCTTGTAGACTTGCTCCATGCCCTAAAAAAGATGCTAACTATGAGTTTTCTAGTGATGGACATCCCTCCTCAGTATGTAATTCTTTTATCAAGGAAGTGGAGTGCCTCAATGGAAGGGAGTATTCAATGTAATATTTTATTTGCTACCTTTGATGTCACTAGTCAAAGTGTCAAGGTATCTAGAGAAACAAGGACTCCTCACATGATTGAGGAAATAAATGAAAATAATATGAACTCCTTTTTTGATACTGACATTGGATCTTTCCAAGTCCAAGATGTGAAGGATGGGGTATAAAATCAGCATGTGTTATTGACTAAAGAAAAATATAGTCTAGTAGACAATAATGATTTGTGGACAATGTATTTTTATGGTGCAAGCTTAAAAGAAGGAGCAGGTGCTAGAGTCCTATTGATAGCTCTTAGTGGTAAGACCTAAAATTTCTCATTCTCCTTGTTATTCACATATACTAACAATATTGCAGAGTATGAGGCTTTTTTGATTGGGCTAAGATTGGTTTCAAAACACAACATAAAGAATCTTAGAGTTATTGGAGACTTTGAGTTAGTAATTTTTGAAATAAGGTCTAAATATGCTTCAAAGAATTAGAGACTAAGGTAGTATAGGAATGCTTTATGGGATGAAATAGAAAATTTTAATGCTTTTGGTATTGACTGGATGGATAGGAATTAGAAAAAAATGGCAGACTTGTTGGCCAACATTGCTTTATGGCTAGGATATGTTACCTTTGCAGGAATTTCTAAGATTGAAGTTCAATCAAGGCCTTCTATCTAAGACAATATTGAAAGTTGGAAAGTCTTTGAAGATGATTTAGATGTTTTGTTATTTTTGTATTGTGAATCAAACTTAGCAAGTAAAGAGATAGATTTCAGTGGGTTTATAGAGACTATAGATGGTAAGGATACTGTTTTTGGCAAAGAGGTCCTACAACTAAAGTCAAAAAAAGTTCCCAAAGGGTTGGTTGTGCTTGAGAAAGCTTTTGACAATAAGGACAAGTCCTATTCTACAAGGACCGTGAACAAGCCAGAGAACTTCAAGGACGTAAATTTAGGGATAGATGAAGCTCCTAAGAAGTTATACATTGGTAAGAAACTGTCCTCTAAAATCAGAGATTTGTTGGTTAATCTTATTAATAAGTATAAACATGTCTTTGCATGGTCTTATGATGACTTAAAGGTATACAGAGAAAACATTTTCCAACATGAGATTCCTTTGAAGGAGGGAACAAAACCTTTTAGACATAAATTAAGACCTATTAATCCCACCCTAGCACCCAAGATGCAAGAATAATTGAAGAAGATGAGGGATGCTAGATTTATAAAACCAATAAGACATTCAACATGGGTATCAAATTTGGTACCAGTAAGAAACAAAAATGGTGACATTAGACTTTGTGTAGACTTCAGGAACTTGAACATCAATTCACTAAAGGATAACTATGGGTTGCCCAATGTGGAGGCTATGTTACAAAGAGACACTAGATCAGAGTTGATGTCTATGTTGGATTGATTTTCATGGTACAAATTAGGTTATGGTGAAAGAATCAGAGCAATTCAAGACTTCATTCACCACACCATGGGAAACTTATGTTTATGTCAGAATGTCATTTGGATTAAGAAATGCTAGAGAAAAATTTCAAAGAGCCATGGATGTGGCATTTTTAGATTTCATAAATGTTTTTCTAGCAGTGTACCGAGATAACCTTCTTGCCTATTCAACAAAAGAGGAACAACATTGTGGTAATCTTGAGAAATTTTTTGTGAGAGAATTGGAATATGGGGTTTGTTTTAGGGTGACAGGGGGAAAGATTTTAGGGCATGTTGTATCTAGAGATGGAGTAAGAATTGATCCTAAAAGGATAGATGCAATTGAAAGGATCCCTCAACCTAAGGATGTCAAGGGCATTTAGTCTTTCTTTGGACATGTAAATTTATTAAGGAGATTTATTACTAACTTTGCTGAAACTAGTATTCCAATCTCAAGGATGATGAAGAAAGGAGCCAAAGAAGATTGGAGTCAAGAAGCATGCAAGGATTTTTCAAGTATCAAACAAGATATCAAGGATGCTCCAGTCCTTAGAACACTAGATTATGGTAAGCCTTTGAAAATATTCTACTTTCCTTCATATAACACCATTGTTGTAACACTACTACAAAAAATACAAAGGGCTTTGAACAGCCCATTTCCTTTTTCATTAAGTCACTACAATCAAAAAAATTAAACTATGACATTATGTAAAAACAAGTGTATGAATTATTTAAAGCTATCAAGGCTTTTAGGTGTTATTTGGTAGGAGCAGTTATGATGGCTTATGTGCCTAGCGCTGCTGTGAAATACATTTTAGTCCAACAAGAGGTGTCAGGAAGGAGGTGTAGATGGAAAAAAAAGATTCAAGATTTTAACATTGATATACATATTAAAAAATTGGTTAGGGGTATGGGACTTGAAAAGCTTATGGCTCATAGCAATTTGGATACCAATCATATAAACATATTGGAGGAAGACCAAAGGCCCTACATCTATGATATGGAATGTTGTGAATGGTATAAGGAAATTGTTGGATATTTGTAGAAGATGGTGTTACTCCTTGACATGGATCATAACAGGAAAAGAATAGTCAAATTGTAAGGTGTTAAATATGCTATAATTCAGGGATAGTTATGGTAGAGGAGCAATGATGAAGTATTTCTCAAATGTGTTGACTTTGACAAATCCAAAAGTTTGATGGAACAAATGCATAATGGTGCATGTGGAGGTGATTACATGGCTAAGACTACTGTACACAAGATTCTTAGGTTTGGTTTTTGGTGGCCAACTATCTTCAAGGATGCCCACAACTATGTTAAGAAATGTGATTCCTGCCAAATATTTGTAGGTAAGCTCAAGTTTGGGGGAAGTTTTCATTTGAATCTTGTTGTAGTAGAAGCACCTTTTCAGAAATGGGGAATGAATTTAATTGGTGATATTGAAAACAAGTCAAGTGGAGCACACTCATGGATTCTAGTAGCAACTGATTATTTTACTAAATGGGTTGAAGCAATCCCCACTAGAAAGGCTACAAGTAAAACTGTCATTGACTTCATGTTACAAAATGTTTTGATCAGATTTGGATTTCAGAATGCATTGTGGTGGATAATGCAATGTGTTTAAGATCATAAGAGTTTAGTTATTTCTGCCAGTAGTATGGGATCCAAATATCTTACTCATCCCCATATCACGAACAAGGGAATGGCCACACTGAATCTAGTAATAAGATTTTGATCAAGATACTTAAGAGGATGTTGGCCAAAAACAAGAAAGCTTGTGATTCAAATTTGCAGTTAGCACTATGGGCTGATAGAGTAATAGTCAAGAAAGCAATTGGTTGTGCACCATTTGACTTGGTGTATGGAATTCATGCAAGGTTGCCTCAAAAAAATCTATTGCAAAGGTAAAAGTTTGTCTAGGAATATGATGCAGCAATGGATGATGATATGAGACTTAAGATGGATGACTTGATACAATTAGATGAATCAAGGAGAGATGCGCATGAAAAGAATGTTCAGTTGCAATTGCAATTTAAGAATCTGTTTGATAAAAGGACAACTGTCAGGAGCTTTGAAGATGATGATCTGGTCCTGATGTGGATGCCAGACTTGAGGATAAAGGTAAACATGGTAAATTTTACCCTATTTAGCTTGGACCATATGTTATTGATAGTAAATGGGGTGCAGATTCTTACATTCTTAAGGACTTGCTTGGAAATGTTTTAGAATTTCCTGTTCATGGACAATTCTTGAAATTTTACTTCTCTTGAAGTCTCAAATCCATGAACAACAGTTGTAAGTAGGTCTCTGTTGTTTTAGGAGTAGGTTTTCCTTTTATTGCTTCCTTCTTTCTATTTTAGGTTAGGGTTTCCCTGCTATTTTTTGAGTGGTCTCCTTATCAATGAGATTCAAATCCTTCTCATGCCTACAAGAGAAATGTAACCCTAGTCAGAGCCACTATTAGAGATATTTAAAAATTAGGGTTTCCATGGTACATATAACCAAGAATGGTGAAAATGCATTAAACTATGGTGCTCGGTTAACATTGATGTTCGAGCAATATTGGTGCTCGGTTAACACTATATTCCTTGGTTTGCACTATGTTGCTTGGTGTTGCTACTAAGGTCGCTCAGTAATGTCACTTGGTAATGTTGTTTTGGGTTTCTCATTTGTGTCTAAGTGTTTCTAGTCTGTTTGTCACTTGAGTTGGTTTTAGAGGGTGTGGTGGTCGTGCTTTGTTCCCTTTGGGTCATTCTTGTGGAGTAAACCAGTCATTTTGGTCTCTGGTCTTTGCTAGTGTGTTTTGAGTTTCAAATGCCTTAGGTCTTTTATCGCACATTTTCTATGCATCAGGGAACTTTGATGTTTTTATAACCTATCCTAGAGTAGGTTAAGTGTCGAAAGGCAAGTGCCTTTTTGGCTGACGGTTTATGAAGTGCTGCAGATTGGTGGCAGCCAGCTGGTGGATAGATGAATAATTTTGGTGGGCCTGTGATCAGGCAACATGTTTGGGAGGATGACAGGTAGTAGCAAGGTGTTATGGCATATTCTAAGTTAGCACAGGTCCAGTCGAATCATGTGGTAGCATAGGTGTGACATGTGGAAAGTTTGATAGGTGGCGGGCCAGGTTCGTTTGACACGCGGTGGGGTTCTAGCAAGTAAGGTGATGCCACATGGTGTACTTCATAGGATGGTTAGGTGGGACCAAGGATGGATTAATTTAGAGGGTGACACATGGTGATCAATTGAAAATAAAGTGATGAAGGTAGATTGAGATCCAACGATAATGTTCTACCGCGTGAAGGAAAGTTGCCAAGAATTTAAGCACCACGTGGTTACAAAATGGGTGATACATGTCTAGATTGGTGATAAGGTAAGAGTGTGGGGCCTACACAAGATAAAGTAAATAGGTGGTTCTGAGGGCTAGTGGGATGGTTCCACGTGGACGTCAATAAGGTTTTACTAGGCAAAGTAACTCTCTTTTCTGCTTGGTGACCTAATAACTTAAACTGCATCGATAGTTCTATTTTAAAGTTGCAAAGGGATCTTGACCTTGGTCATCGATGTTTTTCATGCCAGAGGAGTTAGCCGTTGTGGCTAATATTTTTAAAATTTTAAATCTTCCTGCACATTTTATTACAATGGCGTGTTCTCAGACCTGCAAGCGAGTGGCTTGAGGTTTCTTTTGGACCATGACTATCTTAATGTCAACGTTTGTTTGTCTGGAGCTATGTACTATGGGTCTAAATGCATTCAATGCAGTATGGTGGTCTCTTGGATCTCTGGTATCTTTCTATTTTCATATGTCTTCTGCCATGTTTGGAGATTTCTGCATTTATGTGGTCGGACTTTGCTTATATATTGGCAAGTTGATCGTGAAGACAAATCTTTTAGATGATCTTTTAGTGAAAGATCAGATTGGCAAGATAGGATTGCATTTATGAATTGATAGGTAGTTTTTGGAACCCTATCCTAGGGTTTTCATTTTCATTTTTAAGGCTTTCCTTTCTCTATTGTAAAGGTTCCAAATTTTTTGATCCTAGGTGTTGGTTCCAGAAGTTTGAGTCCCAGGGATATATCAAATTTGGTATCAGACTCTATTTCATGATGCTTAGATAGATACTTTTGATCTTTTGCAGATTATTGAGTGGTGTAGTTATTCAATCTTATTGTTACAGATTTAGATTCATTATAATTAATACATTGTCCCAGTTTCAAGTCTCTCCTTGGTTGTTATTGTGTGAGTTTTGGATTTTCTTGTCCAATACATAGAGTTATCTATATGTATGTCTCATTCCATAGTTCTGATTTAGGATCAGATTAAAGATACTTTTGGGGAAACATAGATTCATTTAATATATACGCATAGGGATCTTATAAGCAAGTGTGTGATATGAGATATATTTGTTTATGGTTGTGAATCCTTGCCAAGAGGTTGTCTATCTGTTTCAATATTTGGATTAAAGAGGTTTCCCAATAGATAAGGCACTGGTCAAAATATTTTATACTCTTTGTTGATGCATGTCTAATATAGTTTGGTTATATCTTAAAAGTTTACATCAAAACCATTACTAAATTCTTTTCATATCCCATGGTTGTTGGTTGTATGTCCTACTTGGTAATAGAAAGTCAATGAATTCCTAGTTAGTGTTTATCGCTTTCTTACCATGGTCTGTTGTTGTAACTCAGAGCGTTGAAGAGTTGTAGAGAGTTGTATGTTGTCTGGATTGGGTGTACCCATCTTGGTTTTGCAGAGCTAGAAGTGCAGAGGAAAGTCTTGTCCCTATAGTTGGTACAATTGTCTTCCAGAGCTTCCATATTTGGAACTAACCACTCCTAACATTAGTCTCAAGGCATATTAGTGGCTTTAGATAGCATAAACATTTTTAAACACCAACAAATCTCATCCTTAAGAGTCTCATTGCAAGGATTGATAAATGATGAGGAGTATAGGGTTGCACAAATTCAACAATTAGAATTATTATAATAACATCAAACATAAGCTTATGATCATTTGAAAGTGTATCAAAACAAAATCTCAGGGAACTACAACAAACTTATAAAACCTAGATCATTTCAAGTGGGAGACTGAGAGAAAAACCTAAAAACCATGAGCAGAGAGATAATGAAAGGAAAATGGGAGGTAAATTGGCTTGGACCTTTTGTGATTACTTCTTCTTTTGAGACAAAGACATACAAGCTAGTTGATAATGAAGGTGATGAGTTGCAAGAACCTATTAACAGAATACACTTAAAGAGGTTTTATACCTGAATAGATGAAAGACTATCATATGAGAGTGTATCTGATGAGTTTAGCATCATTTTTTGTACATGAGAAAAGTTCAGAAGTCTGAAAACATGAGAAAAGTTCAAAATCCAAAAAAAATGAGAAAGATAAAAAATTCAAAAATAATGGAAAAGCATAAAATCATAAAAAGAGGAAAATTGAGCATGAAGAAAGCAAAAACATTCAAAAGATCAAAAAATGGTTGTCTTGGTGAAAACCTAGCAAATAGGCACCTTTATGATATAAATAAAAAAATAAATAAAAATAAAAATAAAAAATAAAAATGAAAAAGAGAAAAGTGCCTTGGTGAAAACCTAGCAATAGGCACCTTGGTAGAAAAAAAAGAGAAAAAAGAGAAAAAGAGAAATAAATTCAAAAGGTGAAAACCTAGCAAACAAGCACTTTTCGATCCCTTAGGTCTTACCTAGTTGCATTTGTACATATTTCCTTTGCATCATCTCATTTTTTCATCCTCATTGCATTCTTCATTTGTGCATATTCCTAATAAAGACTTTGAGTTGCATTGTCAAAATCATTGTCACGTACTAGGTTTCATTTGCCCAGATTCACACATGGTCTCATATTCACTTGGCAGAAAAACATTGGTTTTGATACAAACAGATTTGATAAGTGGTACTTTTTGGTCACATGACATGCGAGATTTTCAGAACTTCAGAGGAGAGATATTTTTGAACCTTTGATGGATATCATTGTTCAACCCAATCATTCAATCTTGCAACTTGATCCTTGAAACTCATGACCTTATTATCAGGATTGAAAATTGACAAAACCTAAAAGATCAGAATGGATAGAATTCTATTGAAAATCTTGATACAATACAAAACACTTGAAGTTTTTGATGATGTTCATTGAATCATGTTCTTTTTAGCTAATTGATGATGTTTCGACTAGATTGGCGATGATGAAGACATGATATTTTCTTGATTTTGTGTGACTATTTTGAGGAAGATCCACCAACTTATGTGAATTCATGTAAGGAAATGGTCATCAAAGAATCATTCAGGACATTCATATAGGAAGTGGGGTTAACCTTTCTTTGTTTACATAAATAGATACCTTGGATATTTAGATCTTCCATATCTTAATACCAAAATCCAATTGCAACATTGAATCTGAAGAAACTGTTATTTAGACTCCCATAGTTGATTTTCAACTAGTGAGGGTTGTACTAGTTTCTAATGGTTACAAACTTGATGATAGTGGTATTCATATTATTATGATGTGGTTATCCAATAAATGATGATTGTACTTTCTCCTAGTTCAGAAAAATCTCAATGATGAAAATATATCTTATTTTGCATTTCTTTCATAAAGAAAAAAGTGACAGTTAGTTGCATTTTATTCTTAGATTAAATGCATTAAGGGATTTCCTAAGTTCAAGGGGGTTAATTATTCAAAAAGTTGATATCTCTATCTTGGTTCAAATCAATCAATATGAAGACTTTCTTGTGCATTTATCCTTGCATTCATTAAACATTAAATCATTATTTACAAGATAAACATCATTACATCATTATTCATTATCAAAGTACATCAAAAATTTCATCATTCACATAGGTACATATCATTGAAATATTGCATTATCAAAATTTAAAAAAACAACAACATGCATTCATTACATTGCATTTATCATTTATATTGCATCCATCATAAAATCA
Organism: Thuja plicata; assembly: GCA_018584345.1. Classification (NCBI taxonomy): domain Eukaryota; kingdom Viridiplantae; phylum Streptophyta; class Pinopsida; order Cupressales; family Cupressaceae; genus Thuja; species Thuja plicata. Next base: position 245,073 of record MU223735.1, read on the forward strand.
AAAGCATATATAAATAGATTTGCATAAATATTCATTTATCTAATAATGCCATACATAAGAAATTGCATCCATAGCATGTATAAAAAAAATGTATAACATCATATAGAATCATAACATCAAAGAAAGTCTCATATATCATCATTGAAATCAAAGTGACCAAGTCATCATCATAAATATGAATCAAGTGTCTGACATAATCAAAGCTACATCATATCAAAATGGTACATCAAAGTCCTGATCGAATCAACATCTGATACATCAAAATGCAATACATATGATCCAATGATAGCTCAAACTCAATCATGACCCGCTAGGGGCAACTAATGAATCTCATGTCCCTGTGTCACCTGAACCACCTATACCATCTGGATCTCTAGCTACTGATCTATTCTATGTGGTAGGAGGTACCTAACTAGTAAGAAACATAAGAAACAAGACAGAGACAAAGAGACAAGACAAGTTCGAGTATGAATCAGTCAGTTTACAACTCAGAACAACTAGTTTCAGTCCACAGACAATGAAGGAACAAGAAATCAAATCTAGACAAGAGGCAGATAAGGAAGATACACAAACTCAGTTTCAAGGTAAAGACAAGGTTTTGAGACACAATGAGTACTATTCTCTAACAAGATATCCAGGCTTAGGAAATTTTTAAGATGATATAAATCAGCAATCTTTGTTTCAAGGTGACAAGCATTCGTTTAAAAACACAAAGTTTCAATCAGGTAGTGATGCAAACAGTACTCAAAAACAATTCCACCAAGGACAAAGCAACTTGGTAGAAACATGGGAGTCTTTGTTTGAATGATAGAACAGATGGTTTAAGACTCAAGAAAAAACACTCAATTATCCCTACAAAGAAAATTGGTTGAGAAGACAAAATCCGTGCCCCGCTGTCTTATGCATATGTGTTCACCTCACACAGTAGTGTACCCTTGAAAGAGCACCTGTGTTTTCAGTGTTTCCAAGGACTCAGTATATATGGTTGAAGGTAACCCTTAAACAGGGGCTAGCATCATATACCACTTCAAACATCCATGCACATACCTATGTCAAGAATCTAGGGGAGAGATTCTTCCCTCTCCCTGCACATAGATTATGCCTCCTTTCGGAGGTGAACTAGGTAGGTATCTAACTAAGAGAGTGTTTAATAGGCTTCTGTTCACAATAAGCTCTGGTGCCTCTGATATAGAGATGGGGCCTCACAGCCACACCAACACTTGTAAGTCACACACCCTTGCAAGCAAGGCTGGGAGTGGCACCGCTCAGTATGACAAACAAGGCTTTCTCATGATGATAGTCGAAATCAATGAGAAAGAAGTTACTATGGCTTTGGATTCTTTAGAATATAACAAAGCATACTTTATTAGAGTGAGGTGGAATCACCAGTGGAGGTTCAACTTCCGGCAGGCCCTCTAAAGGTGACTCAACTTGGTCCGGATTCAAGGGTTTGATTTTCTGATTCTCTCAATGAGAGAAGAGCATACTTCTCTACCTTTGCACCTCACCCAAAAACATCAAGAATGTTCATTATCAAGATATTTTCACTCCACCAAATCCACAAGTCTTTGGGTTTTTGATTCTCTCAAAGAGAGAAGAGCATAATCCCCTAACAAGTAGCAGTGCTAAAGATTCACTTATCTTGTTTTGCTTCCCCAAGTATCCGTCATGATAGCAACATCTGGGTCTTAGATTCATCCATGGGCATCACTTCCATGTAATGAAGATCCTATTACCCTACTTTGCTATCGGGATCCTTATGAAATTTTAACAAAGCCCTATTTAGACTATGTGAATGAAAAATAGTAAACAAACATGACATTTTAATAATGTCTTTGACTATCGTCCTGCAAGTAAACCATTAGAATGTTTTAATCTTTGACAAGCGAACCTGCAAACCACTATTATGCTGCAGCAGAAAACCAAAAACAAAAAAATTAGAGCAGAAAATAGAGGTCAGAACAGAGAAATAACAGATTCAAAATCCTAAATTTTAAACGCCTGTCTATAAAAGTTCACGCGAGAAAGTACTTCGACGCACATGAGCAAGTGCTTCAACGCACGCGAGAAAACTATTTCTTCACGCGAGAAAGTGCTACAGGAGCAAATCTTCACATTGCTCAATGCAAAACTTCACATGGCTTGAAGTAAAAGTTCGCGCGAGAATCCATACCAATGCAGTACAGACGTACGACAGAGCTTAAAAAAAACATAATCAACAGATTTGAAAATGAGGCCACAAATTATTTTTTTCTGCCCCACTGTGGGTGCCAAAATGTTATATGCTTAATGTAGACCCCTGAATTCAACACAAACACAACATAGTCTTTACACAATCGCTCAATTCACAAAGACAAGCATGAATTGTTTGTTCTACAAATTCGATTGAGGCGACCTGTTGCCTCCTAATTAGTTGTGGATGTTGATTTTTACCCTCAGAACGAGAGCCAACAACCTGACCATTGCTAACATGGAGGATTTTAAGAATGCAAGATGAGAAGAATTGCCATTAATCTCATGAAATCTGCAACTAGTCTATGAGAAAATGCTCTTA
>MU223735.1:247676-282263 GCA_018584345.1 Thuja plicata
GATTTTAAGAATGCAAGATGAGAAGAATTGCCATTAATCTCATGAAATCTGCAACTAGTCTATGAGAAAATGCTCTTAATCTATGAATTGAGAAACGATTAAGCTATGGAAATGAATTGCAACTAATATAAGAACGAATTGCAACTAAGCTATGGAAGCAAAATGCAATTAATCTAAGAAAATCAAATGCTTCTAATCTAGAAATGAGAGTGCTTGTAATGTATGATAGAAATTGTTACTAAGCTAAATTTGAACTTGAAATGAATTTAAGAAGCTTGAAAGCACCAAATTGAATTGTTAGCCATATGGATAAATCATAAATGAAAGCTAAACATCTTCAATTCTAATTGAAATTTAGATTAATTATGCAAATTAAGCTTTAAAACATGAAAATCAAATGCAAATTGACTATAATATCTATGCTCGCCAAAATCATCTTCTCTAATGAAGAAAAGAAGTCTAATTTATAGAAAACCATGGAAAGAGAGTGAAGAGTTTCTTGAAAAGAAACAATTGTCTCTTCATTCTCCATTTGAGACAAATAAGCAAAGATTATTTAAATAAAAGGGTGAATTATTGCCACATAAGTGTCCTTTCACATGGAATTATAGAATTCCTTTTTGAGGATAATTCACCCAATAATTAAATAACCCTTCAATTCCTTTTATGTATATTAGCCAAAGGGGGTGGAATTGATTTAATTAAAAGCACTTAAGACTTTAGGATTAAATCAATTAATCATAGGGGTTTTTAGCTAATAATCATTGAGAATTTAGGAATTAAATATAATGTCAGATTTATGCAAATTTGGGTTTTCTGTATTTGAAACTCAGTCAATTAAAGTCAATCAGGAGAATAATTTGCCTAATACAATAGGACTTTGAAGATGAGAAAATGCACCAAAATTGATTGGATTATTAGGTGCCAATTTTGGGGTGTTACATTTTGCCCCTCTTTGAATTGATGTGTGAGTAGCGCATTGATTCAAAGAATAGTCTGAAGTGAAGATTGGAATCGAGGTTAGATTGCCTCAATGTCCATTGAGAGCTGATGAAGATCTAGAACTATCTCCAGAATCAGGGTTAGATTGCCCCAATATGAAGGTAAGCGCTCCGAGATCCAGGTTAGATTTCCTAGATAATGGTCTAAAGAGTTTTTTGAGAGTCAGAATGAAGCGTAAATTTCAGAAATTAGGGTTAGATTTCCCTAATATCCAATGAGATTCCAAGAGTCATCTCCTGAACAAAGCTTAGTCCCCCAATGTCTAGGTTAGATTGCCTAGACACTGGTCAGATTGATATCTTTCACAAGACTGTCCCTAGAATGAGGCTCAACCTTCAGGAGTCAGGGTTAGATTGCCCCAATACCTATCTCAAAAGATGATCAATTTAGAACTGTCTCCAGAACAAAGCGTGATCCTTGAGGATCCGAGTTAGATTGCTCAAATACCTAGCAAGATAGATGATGAGATGAAAATATTCAAGATCATGGAACATCCAATTTTGACCATAAGGTAGAAAAAACTGAATATGCCCCAAGTGATGAGATGCCCCTAGCGATGGGGACTTTTGATTCAGATCAGACTGATTCGAGAATAATGCAAAAAGATCAATGATGCAATCATCTTTCCCCCTCGGGAAAAAAATCAAAAGAAGACACATTGTAGTGATGAGAGCGAGAAATCATAGAAAAAGATAGAGAAGAATCGATTTAGAGCGATCGGGAGGTCCTGTTGATTAGGTTTGACCATAGTTGACTAGATTTGATGAGAGTTGACTTTGATGAAAAGATTGCAAAAACTGAGAAAATGATAATGAGAGATGATCTTGACAAGAAACCAACACCAGAAAACTGACTGCACAAGCATCCGATCACGTCAGTCCCAAAAAATTTTAAATGCGATTTTGAGCTACTTAAGAGTGTCAGATTTTGATTTCGATCACGAAAATGGATCCAAAATGGTCCAATTAGCCAAGGGTGCAATTTTCACAGAAAATGGAGCACTTTGAAAAATTAGCTCAAAGGCTATATAAGGCCGGGAGGGGTCATTCTCAAATCATTATTCACCTTTGACTTTAGAGATGGCGAGAGCTCCAGCTGACATTGAGAGCATTCCTGTGCACATGCATCGATTTGAGCACACCTGATAGCACAACCGATCAACGGAGTATGACGCACCTGTGAGTATTCATAACTGGATCTTGTATTTCTGCAAAAAAATTATCGTTCTTTAGTGTTAGTGAGATTTTTTTAGCATTTAAATCAAGTGTCACGCGAGGAAATAGTTTCCTCGCACCGGGCCAGATCGCCCTTTGCACGAGAAAATTGAATCCTCACGCGGGTTGGGGATTTTGTGCGCGGGCCCCTCACCAGCGCTCGCACGAAGATCACATGTGCACTGCGCGAGATTCCTAGAATCTCGCACGAGAACACATCCTGCTTCATGAGAGCCAGAAAGCTCACATAGAACCAGAGTTTCCTCATGTGAGAAAAGAGTTTTCTCACGTGAGAAAATAGTTTTCTCGCATGGGAAATTGGCAAAAACCAAAAAATGGTATTTTTCTTGCATCGCAGAGTCAACCAGTTGAACTGTATGTAGAGTAGTTCCATAGCTGTATTTGTTGTCTTTTGTTTTGAAAATCATCATTGTTGAGGTACTGATCCAATTTTGTCCTTTTGTATTGCAGGTTGATCTCCCAGACATTGGTTTTAGGTCCCATCATCCTATCATGGGTGAGTTACTGAAGAGATTATCAGATGCCGATGGGGCCCACATTGATGGGTTAGGATTGACATATCTATGGGATTTACCTGATATTCAGGTAAATCATGGATTACTTGGGGCCCTGGTTGAGCATTTCCATTCAGAGATGAATACTTTTCATCTACCACAGGGAGAGATGACGGTGACTCCTGAGGATGTATAATGGATATTGAGAGTGCCATTCCATGGAGCTCGCATGGAGTATTGCACGCAGCTGAGAGATGGTACGCAGGCTTTGAGAGTCATTTTTCAGGATCAGTTGGTGGTGGGTCAGGCTATCTCTTGGGAGGAGCTGATTTGTACATATGGTCGAGATTACCCCTTGGCAGTTGTTCTCACATTATTTTTGAGCTGTCATCTGGTACCAAATCATGGTCAGCATGATTTGGAGTGCGGCTAGGGCGTTATGCTCCAGAAGATGATAGATGTGTCGATAGTTACTTATGGATGGGGTGAGTGCATACTCACACAGATGTATCATGAGATGCACGAGGTCATGTATTGGGGTGCCCGCACTATGGCAGCAGGAGTAGTTGTGTTGCAGATTTGGGCCTGGGAGCACCTTCTCGTAAGTAGGCTAATTTTTAATGATACACGGAAGCCATTAGAGCCGTATATTTATAGATACACGGGTCTGATGACCCAGCCCGCATACGGTAAGACTGAGCAGTGGCACACACAGATTGATGATATGGCTGTAGTGATATGGCGACTGTGGGAAGCTACTAAGGTCTGGGATGATGCTCATCATGAGCTGTCGTACATGTTCTGTTCACATCCTTTGATAGGGCGTAGCATCATAGTGATCAAGCATTTCCTACTTACATGTGTGCTACGCCAGTTTGGGAGGCCTCGAGATGTATCACTTGAGTATTGCACGTATGCCTGATTCATTGATGAGATGAAGAAGGGTTGGCAGAGGCAGCTTGACAGGGGGCGTAGCATGATAGACGCTTGGGTACCACCATCCTGATGGGATTACATGGCATTAGTGACAAATGCATGTGTGACACCTGCATACAGAGATCAGCTGTTAGCACATCCATTTCCTAGGTTCACATCTCTAGTGGGCTAGATTCCTCAGGTGGTGCAGCCACCACCACAACAGCAGGCACAATAGGTTCCTCCTCTGGGATAGCAGCCTCAGGATCGGTAGCCACAGGATGAGAAGCCACAACAATGACCACTACAGCAGCAGGATAGAGTGGTACATCCACCTACACATCAAACTTCTATCCCTATGAGGCCTATGAGATCAGATACAGGCGCTGGGCCTAGTGGTAGCCAGGATAGAGTTGCAGAGTAGGGTGATGATACTGTCATGGCTGATGCAGTTCCAACTAACGCTCTAGCAAGCGGATAGGTGACTCAGCTATAGGAGGCTATCCGTAGAGCGAGAGAGAGAGTGCAACAGACACAGAGGGAGAATGATGACCTTCATACACAGGTGGTTATCAGAGATACCTGGATATCAGAGCGGGACCGGGAGGTCCAAGAGTTGTAAGAGGCACTAGCTATGGAACAGCTAGATATTTGATATGAGGCTGCACAGGTGGCCTACTATTATGCTGTGTATACTCTTGCAGTTCCTGAGGCAGCAGATCAGATTCTACCTTTTTTAGAGTATGCTGGCACTTGTGCTATTCCATAGGGACCACCTCCAGCAAGACCACCTCCATAGGGTCCACCTCCATAGCAGTAGGGGCTGCCCCCACCTCCACCTCCTCTAGGTGGTTAGGTTATGATGTATATTGTACCACCATTTTGATCTATTGTGCTCAAGTAGCACCCTTGTATATTCAGACCGATTGATATATATATGAGCTCACTTTTTTGACATCATTGTACATGTGTATATATTGCTTTAAATGTGTATGAGATGATTTCCTATATGATTTAGATGTATGGATTAGAAATGTATGCGATGAATGAATATGCAAATGTTTATGCACGTGTTTTATTGATGTATGAAAATGTTATGATAGATGTTAGATGGATAAATGCTATGTATGATTTCAGTTATGCTTATAATGGATGCACATGTGTATGGATATATGTATGCAAATGAATTTATGGAAATGCACTTCTTGAAAATGAATGGAATGCAATGGTACTAATCATCTTATGCAGGGCATTCACAATATACAATAGATAGTAGCCAAAGGGACACGCACAAAGATTGAGAATGAGGATCAGACACTCATGCAGTCAAGAAAAACCATGATGAAAGATTAGGACCTTTGAAGAATGAGAAGATAATGAAGAGAGCATCAAACTACCACGATGCAAGCCTAAAATGTGAATGCAAGCCTAAGTTAAAATGCAATCCTAGGACTTTGGTTGTTGGACTCATCATATTTATCATCATCGGGTGCTTTGGATCATCGGAGTCAATACAATCCTTACTGGTGCCGCTGCAACCATAAGAATATGAATATGACTTTCATCAGATAAAATATAGGAAATGAACATAAGCACCAAGGCACAAAAGCCAAGGTGACCTAAACATTGTTTCCGATTTGATATAGTAAAAGTTCACAAGTAAACAAACAAAGCAATAATAGTCAAGGAGATAGTTTTGACCTCCCCTTGGTGTACAGATAAACAAGATCGAGGGATGTGAGGTTTTTCCACCTTAATGCAGAAGCTCTTATCACATACACCTTTCTTATTTGACATTGATGGATCATCGAAACCACACCAACAAGCAGTAGACAAAGAAAATATCAATGAAATCCATAAGAAAAGACAACATACTACGAAAGAGTCAATCATATCCGAGCATGTTTCAAGGCTTACGAATGTGTCTATGTTATGGGTGTTGAAAAACACCATTGTGCTTGTGGGTGCAATGTGTTTGATTGCTATCAAGAGATGTTTACGTCACGAGATATCCGAAGTGTGTTGAAAAACATAGATGTGTCCAAAGAGAGTGTTGAAAAACACTGTTTGATTAAGGTGTTGAGAAACACCAGTTTGTGCTAGTAGAGAGTTTTCCTTCAGGATTGACAAGATTACTGACTCAAGTGTAAACCGAAGAGCTATCAAAAATGGGGAGCCATGCCCCCAAGTAACGAATGGATCAAAGCCGAGCAAATAGGTAGCGAGACAATGAGAGAAATCTCAGCAATGTAGCGACAGTAGGCAGACTCAGTGAGAACCACTGGTGACTGTCGCAAGAGATTCTCAAGCATAAAGATCAATAACAAGATCAAAGCATCAGCAGGAAAACGCAGTGAGATCCACTGGTGACTGATGCAAAAGAGAGTCTCAAGAAGAGACGAAGCGTTACAAGGCATCGACAGACAGACGCAGTGAGATCCACTGGTGACCGATGCAAGAGGAGAAGAAATCCAAAAGATAAGACAATGCCCCCCTAGACCAAGAACATGCCCCCGAGTATAACCAGTTTCAATCCATGTGAGGTCAAGAAAAATATTGAAGATGACTGAAAGCAAATGCACACTAAAGCAGGAAAGCGAACTAAAGCTGGAAAGCAAACTGAAGTAGAAAAGCAATTGCAAGAAAGCCAAGACATGCTGCGACAGATAAAGCATTGCAAAAAAAGAGGCACCTATTTACTAGGTTTTCACCATCTTGGCAGAAATTATTTTTGCTACCATGACGCCTGTTTACCAGGTTTTCATCAATGGCACATTTTTCTCTTTTTCTCTTTTTTTTGATTTTTCAATTTTTCAATTTTTTTTTCTTTTTTCTTTTTTGATTTTTTTTTTTGTAATTTTGAATTTTTTCATTTTTTTTTTATATTATCAAGGTGCCTGTTTACTAGGTTTTTACCAGGATTATAGATACATCAAAGCGCCTGTTTGCCAGGTTTTCACTAAGATGATCATTTTTTCAGGACATTTTACAAATTTTAGGATTTTCTCAGGAATAAAGTATGTACATGAGCATGCAGAAGATATCTTAACTGTAGAATTTCTTCAGGTGAAGAGCATTGATGGGCTCTTTGAGTGGTTCACCTTCTATAGTGGAGAGCTGATAAGTGCCAGACCCAAATACTATAGTAATGATATAAGGACCAAGCCAGTTTGGCTCAAAATTCCCTTTTTGAGTCCGCTGTTGTTGATTTTTAGGATTCTCTCTCAGGACGAGATCACCTATTTGGAAGTCTCTTGGTCTGACTTTCTTATTAAAGCTCTTTGATATCCTCTTTTGGTATGCTCTAAGATGATCGAATGCCACCTTCTAACATTCATCCACTAACTCAAGCTCTTGAAGCTGAGATATTCTCATGTCATCATCTGTAACGAGGCCTTTCAAAGAGACTCGCAATGTAGGAATCTCAAGCTCAATAGGCAGTACAACATCTGCTCCATAGACTAAAGCAAAGGGCATGGCCCCTATTGGCATTCTGATACTGGTGTGATAGGCCCATAAAGCCAGATTTATCTGGAGGTGCCAATCCTGTCCAGACTTGTGTACCATACGGTGCAGGATCTTGAGAATTGTTTTGTTAGAAGCTTCAACTTGCCCATTACCCTGGGGGTAATAAATAGAAGATAAATGTTGGATGATCTTGAACTTAGCACATAAATTTGTCAGATCTTTATTCTTGAACTATCCCCCATTATCAGTGATAATAGAGGAAGGTACACCATATCTACAAATAATGTAGTTTAAGATAAATAGAGCTACGGATTTTCCATCAGCTACACTGAGAGGCACTGCCTCAACCCATTTAGTAAAATAATCTGTAGCAGTGATGATGTACTTGTGTCCTCTTGAGGAAGATGGATATATCTGACCTACTAAGTCAAAATCCCACTGTTGAAATGGCCAAAAGGTGATAAAAGGAATGAGTTCCTTAGCTGGAGCATGAATCAAGTTTCCATGGAGTTGACATTGCTTACAAGATTTGGCAAATTGCGTAGCTTCCTTCTCCATATTGGGCCAATAATAACCAGCTCTAATAAGCTTACAAGCCAGTGTCAGACCATTTGAGTGAGAACCACAAATGCCTTCATGTACCTCTTCTAATGTGTGTTTAGACTCATCAGGTTCTAGACACCTAAGGAGGGTACCGCCTAGACCCCGTCTATACAAGTTGTTTGCTACGATGACGTACCGTGAAGCACTGTAGATTAGATGGAATTTCTCATTTCTAGTATATGTGTCAGGAATAGTTTGGTTATGGAGATAGGAGTATATGTGGTGGTAGCGAGATGAATCATGTCCAATTACTAAACAGACCATCTAGGAGCTAGGAGAGTCATAGGCAGTGTAGCATAATGTCTCCACTAGGAACTCATGTCTAAAATCATTCTCTAGCATTTGCAACATAGAGGCCAAAGTAAGCATAGCATTAGCCACTTTATTATCCACCTGGGGAATTTTCTGAAAAGTGACATGTGCAAAATAATTCTTAAGGCTGTTAACCATCATTTTATAGGGTACCAACTTTTCGTCTTTGGTTTGATAAGTATTATTGACTTGATTGATAACTAGTTGTGAGTCTCCAAATACTTTTAATTCATCCACTCACCATTCAATAGAAATATTGAGTCCATTGAGTAGAGCTTCATACTCAGTGGTGTTATTGGTACAAGGAAACATCATTTTATATGCCTTTGGTAAGGAGTATCACTGCGGTGTGATAAACAAAATTACAGCTCCTGACCCCTGTTGGGTGAATGAACCATCAAAGAACATTGTCCATGTTTGATGTGTGAGAAGAATAATGGACTCATCTAAGAATTCCATCTTTAATGGTTGGTGATCTGTAAGAGGTTCTTCTGCCAATTGATCCGTGATTGCCTGTCCTTTAATAGATTTTCTCTCAACATATACAATATTGAACTCACTAAGGAGCATGACCCAATTAGCTAGTCTACCTATGAGGGTATCTTTACTGAGTAAGTATTTCAATGGATAAATCTTTGCAATCAACCTCATAGTGTGAGCCAACATGTAGTGTCGTAGCTTCTGGGAAGCAAACAACACTTCTAAGAAAGCCTTCTCAATTACTGAATAATTCATTTCGTAAGAGACCAATGTTCTGCTGATGTAGTAAATGGCTCTTTCTTTATGATTTGGATCTTCTTGGGCCAAGAGAGCACCCAAGGATGTTTTTGTCACTGAGATATATAGGATCAAAGGCTTCCCCTTAATGGGAGGCATCAGTATGGGTGGATTGGCTAGATACTATTTAATTTGTTGAAACCCTTGTTCACACTCTTTGTTCCAGTCATAAGTCACACCTTTATGCAAAGTTTTGGTGAAAGGTTGTGACTTGTCAGCTAATTGTGAGATAAACCACCTAATAGATTGGAGTTGACCTTGAAGACCCCTAATTTGTTTGATATTACAGGGTGGTGGCATTTCCATTATAGCTTGTACCTTTTTTGGATCCACCTCAATTCCTTTTGCCGAAATAATGTAGCCAAGTAATTTTCTAGAAGTAACCCCAAATTCACGTTTCTTAGGGTTTAGACACATTCTAAATTTCTCCATATGATCTAGTATAGGACCTAGATCAGTGAGATGTGTTTTTCTATCCATACTCTTGGCAAGCGTATCATCCACGTAGTCCTCCATTGTCCTATGCATCATGTCATGAAATATTGTAGTAACAACTCTTTGATAAGTAGCCCCAACATTCTTTAAACCAAAGGGCATAAAATTCCAACAAAATGTACCCCATGCACAAGTAAAAGCTATTTTCTCTTGGTCTTCTAGCGCAATTTTGATCTGATTATAGCCAGAAAAACCATCCATTAAGGAACACATCTCATATCTCGCTGTCATATCCATGATCATGTCAATATTGGGAAGTGGAAAATCATCTTTAGGGCATGCCAAATTAAAATCTCTAAAGTCCATGCAGACCCTAATAGATTTTTCATGTTTGGTTACTAGGACTATATTAGAAATCCACTCTGCATAGTCAATCGCTCAGATGAACCCAACTTTCAGAAGTTTTTCCAATTCTGCCTTGATCAATAAAGCTACATGCAGATGCATCTTTCTAGGTTTTTGTTTGACAAGTTTCACACCTAGTGATATTGATAAGTGATGCATAATGAGGTCAGGATCCACACCCGGCATGTCAGAATATGTCCATGCAAAATTTATCTTTTTCTCTTGGAAAAACTCTGTAAATTCCTTAAGTTCCTCTAAAGATAATGACTTTGCCACATGAATGATATGTGGATGTTCTTGTGTTCCCAGATTTATTGGCTGAGTAGGCTCAATTAACACTGATGAGTATTCCTAAAAGTGACTTAGAAATGCATCAAGTACCTCACCCTCAGGCACCTCAGAGAGGTTTTCACCTTTGGGTATGTCTTTTCTTTTTACTTTTTTTGGCTCTGATACTGCCACAACGTGGTTTTCACCATCAGAGCACTTATTTCTTCTTCTTTTAATTTTATAACTAAGGTACTTGATGTCAGCCTTAGTCATGTTGACACTTTCTTCACTAGTGGAGGACATTACGAGCTCAATAGCATGAAGGTAGCAGGCTAAGGTGTAATCATTCTAGAATGTAAGGACTTCACTGAATGAAGAAGAGGAATTCCAGTCTATTAATTTAGGATGGTGGAGGGAAAGAAATGTGACAGGTTCAAGTGCATCCATATTATAGTCATCATTGAAAGCATTAACTAGCAAGAGGGGATCTAGACCGATCTCATCCAAAGGTGTGTTTGAATCTTTTTGATCTCTAACGACTGAAGTAGAAGACATGTCAACACCCATAGACTCAGACTCATTAGGCTTTTCACTAGACTCCTCACTCACATTGAGAGGTCTTTCATAAGATCCTACTGACAAACTATCAAACTCATACTCATGAGAGTCTGTATCTAAACTCTGACTTGGGTGCTTACACCATGAAGGTTTTTGAGTTCTTGTAATACTAGTCTATTCTTGTGTCCACCATTCTTGAAATCTTGGTGGTATGTACTCTTCTCCTTTGAAGTTGGGATCTTGTGTGTCTTTCCATTTCTCATAAGTAAGTGTCTCAAATGGAGTAGTTTGATTAGAATCACTATCTATTTTAGAAGTATAGGTACATGGCACAAACTTATCTGGCTCAGCAAAGAATGCTGCCAGGTCTGGAGGGATGGGATAAGGAAAGCAATCCTCATCCGAGATGTCTTGTATAGTGTCAGCTGTAGTTTTACTTTAAGGTTTTGGTGTAGGCTCTACTTTTGGCACAAATTTATTGATCCCTAGATGAAATGGAACCTTTTTTAAACCTAACCCAGTGGTATCTTTTGTCTTTTGACCTATAGCGTGAATAGGTTTCACTAACCCATTGCCATTCACACCTAGAGGGCCACTTCCTTTGTACCCAAAATGTTTCATAATCTTAAGACCCTCGCTGTTAGGATTTAATTCATGAGCTGGGGCAATTTGTTCAGCTGTGTTCTTTCCTTTACAAAGCCAAGCTTTGATAGCTCTATCCTCATCTTCATCTTCCAATGGTGTATTAGCCCTTACAAATGTACCCTCATAAACTACCTCAGGGGTAATGGAAGATTTATTGTGTTCAGAAGGTCTCCCATAAGACCTAGGAGATAGGGGAAGAGCTGCTAATGACAGCACAGGCTCCATTTGATATCCCCCCATGCCCATATCTATGATTTTCAGTGTCTATTCCATGTCTTTGAGTTGGGCATCACAAAGTTCTTTGTATTCTCTATTAGTCAGAACAAGACTGTCGGCTGATTGAGTGAGAGCATTACAAGAAGATCCCATGCTAGCGGGAACAGTCACCTCTGTGCCTTGAAAAGAAAACTTGATACACTGATGGTATGTAGAAGGAACCGCTTGCATCTTGTGAATCCACAGTCTTCCTAGTAAAATATTATACGCAAGAGGAAGGTCTAGCACCTGACATATGACGTCTCTTTCAACTGGGCCAACCCAAATGGGTAGCACAACTAGACCTTTAGATGTTGTCTCTTCCTCATCATAATATTTTATGGTAATTCTCTTGCGGGAATCTATGCGATCCTCACCATAACCTAGTTGAGCAAGAAAATGAGCGGAGCAAATATTAAGACCAACACCATTATCAATGAGCACGCGGTGGACTAACTGTTTACCTATCATGACTTCTATGTGCAGAGGAGCATTGTGCAGGTGACTAATTAAGTGATCATCTTCTTCAGAGAAGGATAAGTAATGCGGCGAGGTCAAATGACCCACCATGGATTGAAACTGATCCAAGTTGACATCTTTGGGGACATTAGCTTCAGTGAGAGCTTTGTCCAGAATCTACCTATGAGCAAGTGAGATTTTTAATAGCTCAAAAATAGTTATCTGAGCATTGGTCCTTTGAAGCTGGTCAAGGATACTATAACCAGCAGTAGGAGGCGTAGGGACCACCTTTGTGGTCTTGTTGGTAGAACCAACAACAGTCTTACCTGTAGTTTGTTTTGGCATAGACGTAGCAGCATGAGGGTTAGGACCCTTGATAGTGATTCTAGTGTTAGACTAAGTAACAATGTTCGCACAATCCCAGGGTGTTTCAGATTGAGAGTTAGGGCCTGTTATGACAAACGGGGTTTTGGGTTTAAAAACATTCCCACTTCCCTTGCCGGTAAACATATTGCAATATTCCACTCCCATTGGTTCAATCATGTTGATCACATTATCGTAAGTGGCATTGGCATAATTAACTTTGGCATTATTATTCTAAGAGTTGGAGGATTCACCTTTCTCATGATGAGGGAATGGGTCTTTGAATGCTTGATGATCTGAATTCTTGTTATAATTCCCCACAACGATGACCTGGTCATCAATCAAGTCTTGAACTTTATGTTTTAATTGGTAAAAAATAGCAGTCTTGTGACCTTTATTCTGATGGTAATCATATTAATTATTCTCTTTCCACCAATGAGGTCTTGGTTGCGGCTCGTATAAATGTTTCTCCAAAGGAGTAAGAATTTGATTTTGCACCAAAGTTTTGAAAACCACATCAATTGATTCTCCTAGAGGGGTAAATTCACACTTGTTTCATGGTACCCAAGGTATCTTGCCAGCAAATTTAGAGGGCTGTTGAGTGTTGGTCACAGCCTTTGTGATAGCTTTGGTCACTTGCATACCAATGGTGAGATTAAAGACCAGTTTCAAAGAAGTTGAAATCACGTTATCAACCACCCCATCGTTCACAACATCTCTATTTTTGTTGGGGAATTTACCTTTGTCTTTGTTGGACGATGATGAATTTTGCTTGTTATCTTTATATAAAGTCAATTTGCCTTTTTTAACCATGAAGGATTCTATTCTCATAGCCTATTTTATCATACTATCAAAGTTAAGGGGACCTTAAAGTTGGACTTGATACCTGAAGTCAGGGGTGAGATTATCCAAGAATGTATCGAGTTTCTTAGACTCAGGTATTTTGCGAGGGTACTTTGTGAAAATTTGTCTCCATCTTTGGAGGAACGTCAAGAATGGTTCCCCTTTCTTCTGTTTAAGGTTGCAGAGATCCCTTATGTTAACAGGATGTTGAACATTATGAGAATAGTGTTGCATAAAAATATTAGTAATCTCGTCAAAAGTTTTGATGCCAGTGGGCAATCGTGAGAACCATTCCATAGTGGGCCCACCTAAACTTCATGGAAAAAGAAACATCAAATATGTTTGATCATGTATAAACTCCATTGATAAGGCACCAAATTCTCTTAAATTATCTTGGGGATCCGAGGTACCTAGGTACTTGTCGTACTTTGGGAGCTCCACCTTTGGAAAAAGGTTGCATAACAATACTCTTATCAAACGAAAAAGGACATATACTTTCCATTGTGAACTCTTGCATAGGTTTGTCCTTATCTTTCATAAGTTGGCTAAGTTATCCTTGCATGTCATGAATTATCTTATGCAACTTAGAAGTTTCAGTTTCCTCTTCTTTAGCGACAAGTGTATCTAATTAGAAGTTCGCGGGTAATTTGACTCCTTGATTTGCTAAATCTAGGAAATATTTTTCTTTGTCTTCTGTAAGGAGTATCTCCATGATTTTAATAAGAGATTTATTAGACTTTTCTGCATCTATATCATTCTGAGTGATAGGGTCATCGTCATTGCCAAGAATTTCATAAATACTTTGAGTTTGGTCTTGACCCTGGTGTTGCTCTTGACCTTTTTCATGTTGAGATTGGTCATGACCTTGTGTGTAATCGAAAGGAGACGTCATGCTGTTAACGTGAGATTGTTCCATATGTAATCCTTCAATATGAGAGTGAGAACTCCTAGCCAATGTGCTCTTCGGCGAATCAAAAGGATTGAAATGTGAAAAAGGATCACTAAGGTAGCGAGGGTCGTTAACAGGATCAACCCAAACAGATGGCTTCTTTGAGATAAATGGATGGTGTTGATCTTGAAACAATGGATTAGAAAAAAACTAAAGCACTGGCTTTGGATTCAGAATTGGGTCCACACTGAGCAGGGAAGAGGAATTTGATGATCCCTCTTGATTATCCACTTGAATAATAGGTTGAGAATGAGCTTTTCCTTGATTGCGAGGTTTACTTTTAACTACTTCAGAATTGCGTATAGGAAACATAACACCGCTCCTAGTCGTAATAGGCATAGATGAAGCTGGTACAAGAGGAAACTTAAGATCTGACTCAGAACTCTGTCTCTAAAGGTATCAAAAAAGACAAGGTAATAGGCTAGAACAACCTAGGTATGAGATGCACCTAGCACAAATCGTCGAAGGTATGGCTAGAACAGCCGAGATATGACTATCGTGTCATGAGGTACAAAACATAAGAAACAAGATAGAGACAAAGAGACAAGACAAGTTCAAGTATGAATCAGTCAATTTACAACTCGGAACAACTAGTTTCAGTCCACAGACAATGAAGGAACAAGCAATCAAATCCAGACAAGAGGCAGATAAGGCAGATACACAAACTCAGTTTCAAGGTAAAGACCAGGTTTTGAGACACCATGAGAAATGTTCTCTAACAAGATATCCAGGCTTAGGATAGTTTTAAGATGATATAAATCAGCAATCTCTGTTTCAAGGTGACAAGCATTCATTTAAAAACACAAAGTTTCAATCAGGTAGTGATGCAAAGAGTAGCCAAAAAAAATTCCACCAAGGACAAAGAAACTTGGTAGAAACATGGGAGTCTTTGTTTGAATGATAGAATGGACAGTTTAAGACTCAAGAACAAACATTCAATTATCCCTACAAAGAAAATTGGTTGAGAAGACAAAATTTGTGCCCTATTGTCTTATGCGTATGCATTCACCTCACACAACAGTGTCACCCTCGAAAGAGCGCCCGTGTTTTTGGTGTTTCCAAGGACTAAGTATATATGTTTGAAGGTAACCCTTAAACAGGGGCCAGGATCATATACCACTTCAAACATCCAGGTGCATACCTATGTCGAGAATCTAGGGGAGAGATTCTTCCCTCTCCCTGCGCACAGATTATGCCTCCTTTCGAAGGTGAATCAGGTAGGCATCTAACTAAGAGAGTGTTTAATAGGATTATGTTCACAATAACCTTTGGTGCCTCTGATATAGAGCTGGGGCCTCATAGCCACACCAACACTTGTAAGTCACACACCCTTGCAAGCAAGGCTGGGAGTGGCGCCGCTCAGTATGACAAACAAGGCTTTCTCATGATGATAGTCGAAATCAATGAGAAAGAAGTTACTATGGCTTTGGAGTCTTTAAACTACAAAAAAGAAGACTTTATTAGAGTGAGGTGGAATCACCGGAAAAAGGTGTGTACTCACTTGGGTCATTTCCATAGGTTCAACTTCTGGCAGGCCCTCTAAAGGTGACTCAACTTGGTTTGGATTCAAGGGTTTGATTTTCTGATTCTCTGAATGAGAGAAGAGCATACTTCTCTACCTTTGTACCTCACTCAGACACATCAAGCATGTTCATCACTGAGATAGTTTCACTCCACCAAATCCATAAGTCTTTGGGTTTCTGATTCTCTCAAAGAGAGAAGAGCATAATCCCCTAACAAGTAGAAGTGCTAAAGATTCACTTATCTTTCTTTGCTTCCCCAAGAATCCATCATGCTAGCAACATCTGGGTCTTGGATTCATCCATGGGCATCACTTCCATGTAATGAAGAGCCTATTACCCTACTTTTCTATTGGGATCCTTACAAAATTTTAACAAAGCCCTACTTAAACTATGTGAGTGAAAAACTGTAAACAAACATGACGTTTTAATAATGTCTTTGACTATCGTCCTGCAAGTAAACCATTAGAATGTTTTAATCTTTGACAAGTGAACTTGCAAACCACTGTTATGCTGCAGCAGAAAACTAGAAATAGAAAAATCAGAGCAGAAAATAGAGGTAAGAATAAAGAAATAATATATTAAAAATCCTAAATTTTAAACGCCTGTCTGTAAAAGTTTGTGTGAGAAATTACTTCGACGTGCACGAGCAAGTGCTTCAACGCATGTGAGAAAACTATTTCTTCATGTGAGAAAGTGCTACAGGAGCAAATCTTCGCATGGCTTGACACAAAAATTCGCGCGAGAATCCATACCAGTGCAGTACAGACGTACGACAGAGCTTAAAAAAAACACAGTCAACAGATTTGAAAATGAGGCTAGAAATTGTTTTTTTTTCTGCCCCACAGTGGGCGCCAAAATGTTATATGCTGAATGTAGACCTCTAAATTCAACACAAACACAACATAGTATTTACACAATCGCTCAATTCACAAAGACAAACATGAATTGTTTGTTCTGAAAATTCAATTGAGGTGACCTGTTGCCTCCTAGTTAGTTGTGGATGTTGAGTTTTACCCTCAGAACGAGAGCCAACAACCTGACCATTGCTAATATGGAGGATTTTAAGAATGCAAGATGAGAAGAATTTCCATTAATCTCATGAAATCTGCAACTAGTCTATGAGAAAATGCTCTTAATCTATGAATTGAGAAACGATTAAGCTATGGAAATGAATTGTAACTAATCTAAGAATGAATTGCAACTAAGCTATGGAAGAAAAATGCAATTAATCTAAGAAAATCAAATGCTTCTAATCTAGAAATAAGAGTGCTTGTAATCTATGAAATAAATTGCTTCTAAGCTAAAATTGAACTTGAAATGAATTTAAGAAGCTTGAAAGCACCAAATTGAATTGTTAGCCATATGGATAAATCATAAATGAAAGCTAAACATCTTCAATTCTAATTGAAATTTAGACTAATTATACAAATTAAGCTTTAAAACATGAAAATCAAATGCAAATTGACTATAATATTGATGCTCTCCAAAATCATCTTCTTTAATGAAGAAAATAAGTCCAATTTATAGAAAACCATGGAAAGAGAGTGAAGAGTTTCTTGAAAAGAAACAGTTGTCTCTTCATTGTCCATTTGAGACAAATAAGCAAAGATTATTTCAATAAAAGGGTGGATTATTGCCACATAAGTGTCCTTTCACATGGAATTATAGAATTCCTTTTTGAGGATAACTCACCCAATAATTAAATAACCCTTCAATTCCTTTTATGTATATTAGCCAAAGGGGGTGTAATTGATTTAATTAAAAGAACTTAAGAGTTTAGGATTAAATCAATTAATCATAGGGGTTTTTAGCTAATAATCATTGAGAATTTAGGAATTAAATATAATGTCAGATGTATGCAAATTTGGGTTTTTTGCATTTGAAACTCAGTCAATTAAAGTCGATCAGGAGAAGAATTTGCCTAATACAATAGGACTTTGAAGATGAGAAAATGCACCAAAATTGATTGGATTATTAGGTGCCAATTTTGGGGTGTTACAGTAGTAAACCTGCTTTCCTCAAGTCGGGATCCACAATAATCTATACACCTCCTCCAATGTGATAGTCATCTCACCCATAGG
Organism: Thuja plicata; assembly: GCA_018584345.1. Taxonomy (NCBI): domain Eukaryota; kingdom Viridiplantae; phylum Streptophyta; class Pinopsida; order Cupressales; family Cupressaceae; genus Thuja; species Thuja plicata. The sequence goes on from MU223735.1 coordinate 265,269, forward strand.
AAAATGGAAGGTGTTATGGTTAGAGTGTCATTTCTCTTCCATAGCTATGAGAAACCCACGGTTCATATGGAACCACAGTAACTTGAGAAGGCAAAACAATCCGTATCTACCAATAATGCATCTTTCATGACCTCATAACTAGTCTACTATGTCAGAAAGCCAAGATGGGACACTATGGACATATAACTTCAAAAATAGAATATGTTTTTCAAATCAAGTGGATTTGATTAGTATCATCATTTAAGTGGATTATCCTACATCAATCAATCATCAAAACAACCTATCTCTCTTTTTGAGCAACATCAATTATTTTTCCTAACTCTATATTGTGAGAAGGGGAAAATACATCAGTTTATCTTATCCTACCAATTTGATTGATATTTCAACATCCATCTGACCAATCATCCTAACATCCTAAACACTTGGTTTCTTTACTAAATTCATCCTTCTTATCTTTGCAATCAATCTGGTATTCATTTTATCAGAGACAAATAATTATGATCAAGGTTTTTCATCATTTGCACCCAGGCATCATTTTGCATGTGTGTAAGCACTTCAAAGGGTGTACATGTCAATTTAGGTTATGCGTAACTTCACACATCATACATGGTATTTTATACCTGCTAAGCATTACTTGGCCTAGTACGCATCATTTGGCAGCATATGAGTGACTTAACATTTGGTACGTGTAACTTGATTTGGGTTTTTCCACTAGGGTTTTGTATACGTGATTTTAACATTTCTTACACCTGACATGACCTAATTCCTATGCACAACTTAAAGAGGTATACATGACAATTTACATCGTAGATGTATAACTTTGTAGTTTTACACGTGACTTAAATTGTTCCTAAGTGTAACTTCAATCAAAATTGCATAAAAAACCCTAACTAGGCGTTGAAGCATTGTTTAAATACAATAAATGAGGAAATAAATGCTAGAGGAGGTAAAAATCACTCACTAGAGGTCCATAGTCAGCTAGTCTCTAGAATTTGTGCCCTTTCTCAAACCGATGCTTGCATATGGGGACCACCATCGTTGGAATGTCCAATAGTCTCAAAGAAAAAATTCGGAGTCAAAAGTGAAAAATGAATAGTAAAAATGATATTTTTACTTCTGTTTATACCTTTTTTACCTAATTTTCAAGAGATTTTTGCTCTTTTTGACCCTCAAACTGACATTTTTCACCACCCGGGGCATGTTATGATCAATTTTTCATCTGGTTTTCAGAAATGAAAACATAATTAACCTAATCATTTCATTCTTCAATATCTTTTTGCCTATGCTAATCAATTCTATTTTCATTTTCGAGGGGCATCATATGGTCAAAACATTGTTTTTATCACATGTTCGCAACAACAACAAAATCTGCGGCACTAAAATTTTAAATTGCTATCAGTGGGGCATTTTTTCATTATTCTTCATCAATTGTTTACATCAGGGTTTTTCGCATCAAGTTTCACATCAGTTTATCAAACATTAAGTTGGCATCAGTTTTTCACATCAGGGTTTTTCGTCATCAATTTCTTGTCATCAGGGTTTTGCATTAGGTTTTTTATCACATTTTACATCAACCATTGTATCAGATATCAATCAAATCAAATCAGACCAGGACATGGATTTTCTTTAAATCAATGTGCTTCGCACATCAATTCAAAGAGGGGCATTTGTAGACACCTAAAATTGGTCAGGTCTATTTCAATTGATCAAAAGGAAATTTTATCAAATCAAATGGACTAATTCAATCAGAAGGAAATAAACTATATCAAATCAGAGGATCAATTAATAAATATATCTATTAATTAAATATATGCCTAAAAGGGATAAATTAAAGCTATATAATTGATTTAATCAATTAATTGTATAGTTTAAATCAAAAATCAAAATCAACCTATTCCCTTACATGGCTAATTTAATTAATTAATTGAATTGATTAAATCCTAATTTTCTTCAACAAAGGGGACAACAATTTGAATAGCCAATGAGAATCAAGGATTTAAAGCACATGGATCACTCCAAACTTTGTAATCTTGATCACTCATTTTAATCTTCAACATCCTCACCACTCAATTTGTCTCTTTGTCCCAACCTTTGAGATCACCATTTAAATGGTCTCCCCATTTGAAACCATTTGAAAGCCTTGAACTCAACCATGCTTTGATCATGATCAACTTACATCTACCCCCTACCCTTGGGAAATCCTATAAATACTATGCATTTTAAGAGCATTAATAATCTGAGACATTCATGAGCAATTGCATCTACACTATAGAGAAATTTATTGAGATCATAGAAAATTGAAAGCATTTGAGAGCATAATTTGATTAATTGAGAGCATAATTGAATGAAATTACATTGCAATTTAAGAGTTGTGAGCTAGATTAGGCATCATCATACATAAATTCTCATTCTAGGACTGTCACTAATGGAGATTAAGACTGGGAGCTTCATTAACATGCTTAGTTAGAGAGCTATGGAATGTTAAATGTTATTTTGTCAATTCTTTGCATTAAATTGTACTTTTGTTTCCATAGAATTGATAGATTGCACCTTAATTTTATGAAGGTATAGTTTATATATACACGAACATACACCACTTCAATAATGTGCAAAAGATCTGAAAGTTTCTATTCTATCTGAATACAAAATGATATAGTCTTCTATATCCCTTTGGGACTAAAGCCTAGAACCAGCAATTGGAATCCAAAAACTTTTGAACCCCCACCACAGAGAAAAAGAAGGAAATATAGAAGAGGGAGAACCCTAAAGGAAACATCTATCTGACACTTGTCCTTCTTCATCATACTGATTTACTGAAGTCCTACTTCTCACCGATTTGATCTTTCTCTAAAAGATATGCAAAGATGTGAATTGATCTATCCTGCCAACTAATTGTCCCGCCTTCAACAAGAAGAAACCCCTACCACACTTAATCATGAAAAAAAGTGCCCATAGAAATGGTAGAGAGGACACAAAACTAACCTAGGGTTACAAAAGATCTGTATATCCTCACCAAAAACCTCAACTGTCATATCTCAACATAAATATGCTCTGAGTTCCCCAATCTCCATTCAAACAACACCCTGCAGGTGCCTGAACATGACCATAGAAATTAGATCGACTAATTAGCTTCTCTATAATACACAACATGGCTCACCGCTTGAAAACCCTAATGGAAAAGATTTAAATATTCAAAAATCTGTTATAGTGGCTACAAGTGGCATGGAAATATCCATCAATCGTCCAGATTGCAAAATTTCACAACTTTAAAACATTATCATTGATCTTCTTTTAAAAACCCAAGCATCAAGTAAAAAAGATTACTTGAGCTTGATCAACTCCATTCACTTCCATGTGGCACCTCCCCATTGGGCCTTAGAACCATCTGTCCCTTACCCTTATGTGCAGGCCCCACACCCCTTATTGCCTTCCTAGATGCATGGAAAGAACTTCACCATCATATGATGCATATCTTCCTTGCGTATTTCCTTTACATGATGACGAAAAATGATTGGATTTGATCTCCCTTTTACCACCTTCATCTTTTCCAATGCTTCCACACGTCACCCTTTCATTTGATCCACCTTACCGATCCCACCAACCTACTTGGCCCCACCTATGCCACGTGGCACCACCTGATTCATTGGGATCTCTGCAACCTCACCATTTTTCTTGGCCCTGCCACCTATAAATCTACCACATGTCAGCACCTGTGCCATCACGGGATATGACTGGACCTGCTATGACTTAGATCGTGCCATAGCGCCCTGCTAGCACTTGGCACTTCTTGACCACGTCACCTGCATGCGGGCCCACAAAATTATCCTCTTGCTTGCCAACTAGCTGCCACTAACTGCCACATCTATGAACCATCAACCAAAAGGAATTTTCCTTTTAGGCACTTAACATATTACGGGCTCGATTATAAAAACACTAAGTGCTTCCTTTGCATTGTAAATGTGGGACAAATGACTTAGGAAACATTTGAACAAAACATAGAGAAGGTGGAACCACAAAAGATCTGACCACTTCCAACCTGCATGACCACACAAAAATGATCCTTGCGAAACAAGACTCTTTCCCTCATGACCCTCTACAACTTTTTCATGAAGAACAAAGACACGAAACCCTCTGCAACTAAGGATTTCCGCCATTGAAGCACTATAAAAAAAAACTCAGAATAGTACTCATAGAAATGAGTACTAACACCTCCAATGCCTTATTATGCATAAATATAGTAGTTGTACTAGCTATTATACCACCTATAGCTATTGTTCCACCATTACCAACACTTAATATGCAAGTTGCATCAGAGGAACACACTACTACAAATCATATTAGAGAGCTAAAAGAGAAGAATATGGAGTTAAAAGATAAAAGTGACAGTATTATAATAAATTTACAAATCTATGGGAATGAAATTAAAAACTTGAAGAGGTAGCAAGGCCAATACAATAGGCCTCCTTGAGTTTCTTATCAGAAAAATAGGCAGTCAAATCAAGCTTCAAGTTCAAACTAGCCAAGGCAAGCTCAAGGACAACAAAGGATTTATGGTCAAAGAGCTGGTCTACCTTATAATTATACAAATCCTATTACTTCTAAGGAGTTGGTAGTTGTTCCTCAAAATAATTATGCACAAGAGAAGGAGTGGTGTAATACATGAAATGATAGCCATTTTTGGCCTGATTTCCCTCATGCATTTGAAGCAAGAAAGAAATATGTTTTGAGGGACAACCAGTTAATGTTCAAATAGAAGTACATTATGATTAAATATAGCCACAAGGTAATCCTAATTTTACTTTAGTAAATTTTAATGATGATGAAGATATTTTAGCGACGAATTTTGATCCAAATCAAGTATGGAGACCTGTAGTAGCAAGTACAAGGTCAAAAACTAAGGCTACAAATGATAAACAACAAATTGATAAGGTACAACAACATGTTTTTATTCCATAACAACAAGATAATAAAGTTAAACAATAATAAGTACAAGCACATAAAGTGATAGATCAACTATCACAACGAGAAAAGGAGATTGTTGTTCCAAAATAACAGCAAAAGGTTAGTGTGTAAAATTTCAATATTGTTGAGCATTTAAAGAAGACACACATTCCTTTCTCCATGTGCAATATTTTAGCACTTCTAGGCCAGAAAGATATGCTACAAGAGGCATTGCAATCACTTTCATTATCTGATGATGTTTTGGCACAACAAACTCCTAAGGTTCTAATGGCTGCAAATGCCAATACAACCCAAAAACCATCCAAGTTGGTTAAACCACCACCATTTTATGTTACTCTTATAATAGGAAAAAACTTAGTTCATAATTGCATGATTGTTTCTGGTGCTACTAGCTCGGTTATGCCAAAGAAAATTATGGACCAGCTAGGTCTTAAGTATGCGCCACTTGATAAAGGGGTAGTTGAACTAGATGGGAGAACTGTTGAAACTATTGGAATTATAAGGAACTTAGACTTAACCTTGCATGCTTGTCCTAGTTTTTCAGTCCCTATGGATGTCTACATTATTGATTTTCCTCCTAATTTTTCTGTTAGAATAACTAAGAGAGGGGGGGCGAATCAGTGACCTCAAAAATTAATGCAATAATCCAACCAAAACATATATCCAAAATATAATACCTCCATTTATCATTCATTCCTACAAGATGTATGCCTTAATTAATTCTATCAAATATATACTACTTGGTGAATATATAATTTATCCATTCTAAGCTTTATCGAATAGCAGTAATTAAACTTAGTGTTTACCGACCAATCCTATTTTAGTAATGTGTAAAGAAAAACATCAAAGAAATGAACCATATACACATTTGGAACATGGATTTTTAATGTGGAAACCCTGTTAATGGAAAAATCACTTGGGAGTGGTAACCCAAAATTTTCACTCTTCTGAAGTGAGCTCGGCGAAGAGCCAACCTTGTTAAAGGTTACAAACACATTGTTAAGTATGACCTTGTTAGATGATTTAAAACCATTGGTTAGTCTTTTGACCTTAGGAATTCACTATGCTGTCAACAAGAAAAAAACCTTTTGATACTCTTGAGTATCTCAATACATTAAGGACTATTAAATCCCACTCGGTTAAGAAATTTTATGAATCAATGGTTAAAATGAAATAGTAAATTATTTGTTCAATAATACAACTTTACTTTAAAGATTTTTAGATCTATTGTAAGTCCATAATACCTCTCTAATAAATATTCTCTTCAATTCCTTTGCTCCCCTCTTTCTTCTTTTCTGCTCCGTGAATGTTGTTGCTTCTTTGTTGCTCAGTGTCTGCAGAATTCTTGACTCTATTCTTCAGCCTGTATGATCATATCTGCATGAAGACTTTCATCTTCACAAGAATTATATTTAACATTCCTCTCTTTCATAATGAATTACTTGTCTCTTTATATAGACATGATTTCATTGTTTCATCTCCTTTTCTTTCTTGTTCTTGGCGTAGATTCTTTCTTGATCTGCAAATCTCGCCATGCATTTGCTTTAATCTTTAAAGCTTTGCTTTAGTTTTATCCCATAGATTTCTCCTTGACAACTGGGAATAAAAGTAGCTTTAAATATTAAGTTCAAGTAGTCGATAAAAACAAATCAATCAATCAGTTAACTCTATCTTTAGCTCCTACCATCTAAGTGTTTTTTCATTTCCTAACTCCAATTCTGATCGGTGATCAACTCTTAGTTTGCTCGCTCATTGACTCCAATTGTCCTTATGCATCAAGATTGTCTGTCAGTGTTGTCTGTATGTTGGTCATCACTGTGAACTGCTCGGGGTTCACTTTAGTTATGCTTGAGGTTTTGGTGCTCGGTATACACTGTGACTACTTGGGGTTCTCTGTCTGTTGGTGTGCACTGGTCGTCGGTGTTTACTGTCACTCGGTGTATATTGGATTTTTATGTTTACCGATAACATAAACTTTATCTCTTTGGTTTCTTGAAGTCTATGACAATATTTATATGACCAATCAGGTTATATAAAGTTGACATCAATGAAAATACAATACATTAACTGATTTAATGTCTTGCATTTACTTTTTGCAGCTCGATGATCACCAGCTTAATCATCTTCAAAAATTCAATCAGTTATAGTTCATAATATGACAAAACCTAGTTCATAATTGCATGATTGATTCTGGTGCTACTAGCTCGCTTATGCCAAAGAAAATCATGGACCAGCTAGGTCTTAAGTATGAGCCACTTGATAAAGGGGTAGTTCAACTAGATGGGACAACTGTTGAAACTGTTGGAATTATAAAGAACTTAGACTTAACCTCGCATGCTTGTCCTAGTTTTTTAGTCCCTATGGATGTCTACATTATTGATTTTCCTCCTAATTTTTCTATTTTCTTATCACAAGATTACACTACCAAAATAGGAGGTTATTTATCTACAGATTGGTCTCATATGCTCTTTCACACTAGGTATGGCACTAAGGTCACTATTCCTTCAGAACCTATTGCAAAATTGTGTGTTGAAGAACATATTGTTGGTGTTGAAATGAAACAACAGCTGTGTTGTTTGATAAAGAGGAAATTACTCCTATTCATGAGTCCCAAACATAGATAGATCATGTTGTTGATATGTTATTGGATGAATGAGCTACTGAAAATATTGAAATTATAGAGGAACAAATAGAAGAGATAGTTTTGGGCAATTATGTCATTCATGAAATCACCAATTTCTTGCCAAATACCACAAAAGGTACAGATTTAAATTCTGAACAACAATCTAATGCTATTTGGAAATTATTTTTTTATGGTTCACGCAACAAGATAGGTGTAGGAGAAGGTTGTATGCTGATTTCACTAGCAAATGAAAGGTATTATTCATCATTCAAATTTACTTTCAGCTGTACCAATAATGTTGCTCAACATGAAGCACTTGTGCATGGATTAAAATGATCTATTGAAAGAGGTATCAGTTGTTTGCAAGTTTTTGGTGATTCAAAACTCATTGTTAACTAAGTTAGAAGCATTCACACAACAAAAAAAAGATTTATTGAAAAGTTATAAGCATGTTGTATGAGATTTAATTGAAGGAGTTGAAGCTTTTAATTTGCAATATGTACCCAGAAATTAGAATAAGCATGTTGATAGACTTGCTGCAATTGGTGTACAATATGATATTCCAACTCAAATCAACACGATTAAAGGACTAAATTATGTAAAAGTGATTGTTAGACTTGTAGTACCTAATAATGGTGACAGTTGGCAATTTTTTGAATCCAATCAACATATTGTTAACTTTTTGAGGGAAGAAGTTGAATTTGCATAGCATAAATTACATGATCAATATGAGAATCAAATCATTCAATTAAGTAAAAACAAGCTACCCAAAGGTCTTGTGACCTTAGAATCAATTTTAAACACTAATGATCAACTTAAAAAAGATAAATCAATCTTCAAGATTAAAGAAGAACATTATGAAAAGATTGCAGCTGCAAAGGATAAAATGTTGAAACTTGGGAAGGTATGTACACCTAAAGAGCTTAAAACCTTTGTTAATTTATGCAATGAAATTTATGATATTATTGCTTGGAATTATTCAGATTTGAAAGGGTTTGCTCCTAGTATTTCTCAGCATATAATTGAGTTAAAACCAAGAGCAAAACTAGTTAGACAAAAGAAGAGGCCAGTAAATCCTAAGTTAGAGCCTCTTATGATTAAAGAATTAAATAAAATTATTGAGAGAAATATTATATTCCTAATCAAGCATACATATTGGGTGTCAAATTTGGTTCTAGTTAGGAAAAAGAATGGAGAAATCAGTTTATGTGTTGATTTCTATGATTTGAATAGAGCTTCATTGAAGGATAGACATCATTTTCCTTCAATGGAGTGGATTCTATAGGTTATTTTAGGATCAAAATGATTTTCATTACTTGATGGTTTCTCTGGTTATAACCAGATTTTGGTAAAGGAGGAAGATAGATTAAAAACAACATTTACTACCAAATGGGGAACTATACCATTTGGTTTGTCTAATGCCAGTGCAACCTTTTAAAATTAAATGGATAAGGCTTTCATAAACTTAATGTATAGGTTTGTACTTGTTAACCTTGATGATATTACTATTTTTTCAAATAATGCATCATATCATTTTCAACATTTAAGAATCATCTTTGAAAGATGTGGGGAATATGGTATTTCTTTAAATCCCAAGTAAAGTGTATTTGTTGTTCATGAAGGTAAATTACTGGGATTTATTGTTTCTAAAGAGGGTATTACCATTGAACCTGAAAGAGTAAGTGCTATTCTATCCTTACCATTTCCAGCTCATAAAAAAGGTGTCCAAATTTTCTTAGGTAGGATTAATTTTGTGAGGAGATCCATTCCATATATTAATGGATTATTAATGCCATTAACAACTATGCTTATAAAAAACATGGTTTTCAACTGAACTAAAGAGGGAAAACATAGTTTTGAGTTGATAAAAGAAGCATTAGATGGTGCTCCCACTTTATTAAATCCTGATTTCTCAAAAGATTTCATTTTATATGCTTATGGGAACATTAATAACATTGTTGCTATGTTAGTATAACAAAATGATGAAGGTTTTAAGCAACCATTAACATTTTGTCAGTCAAGGACTTAAATATTATGAGTTACATTATTCATTTGTTGAGAAACATGTACTTGTTGTAACAAGAAGCTTGAAGAAATTTAGGCACATGCTTTCAAACACTAAGATTAAATTAATGATTGCGCATCCTTCTATTAAGGATTTCTTACTGAATAAGGACTTTAATACCAAAAGAGCTAGATGGCTTACTAGAGCAATGGAGTATGAAATTAAAATCAAAGTCACCAAGATGGTAAGAGGTAAAGGTTTATGTAAAAAACTTGCAGGAAATGGAGATAATACTCCCAAAGTTGATTCTGATGTTCTTTTAGCTTTAATAGATGATGAACAACTTGATGTTCCAGATTTTTAGAATGATTGGGTAGACAATGTGATCATCTTCTTACCAACATGACACTATCTTGAATGTTTGGAAAGGTCAAAATGAAGGTATTATAGATTTCACTCCACTCCTTACTGTTTACTAAATGATATATTGTTTAAAAAGGGTTTCCAAGGTGTTTTGTTAAGATGCATTTTTAACCATATCAGATTGAGAATATTTTACACCAATTTCATGAAGGGACTACTGGAGACCATTTTTCACCAAGAGCTATAATTCTTAAGGTGATGAATTTAGACTATTATTGTCCAAGTGTTTTTAAAGATACACATTCCTGAGTAAGGAAATGTAAACAATGTGTAATTTGTGCTGGTAAAGAAAAATTAGCAGCGCTGCCCTTGTAACCTATTCAAGTGGACCAACCATTTATGAAATGAGGTCTTGACTTTATTGGCATCATTAAACCACCTTCAAGTTCAAGGAATAAGTGGGTATTGACATCCATTGATTATTTCATGAAGTGGACATAAGAAGTTTCTCTCAAAGAGGAAAATGAGACTGTTCTTTTAAATTTTTATGATGACTTAATTTGAAGATTTTGTGTACTGGGTTAAATTATTTTAGATAATGCACTTTCATTTACAGGAAATAAAGTTACAGAGTGGGCTGTTAAGAAAGATGTGTATCTAAATACTTCATCAAATTATTACCCACATGGTAATGGGGAAGCTGAATCCACTAACAAGAACCTGATTCAGATTATAAAGAAGACTTTGGAGGGAAATCAATTTTCTTGGCATGAAAAGTTGAAATAAACACTTTGGGATGATAGAATAATTCCAAAAAGGTCAACTGGTATGTCTCCTTACACATTGGTTTATGGTAAGGAAGCTAGATTACTTGTTTCAGTTGAGTTTCCAACACTTGATTTTATGTATCAGTTGGATATGATTGATGAAGAGCCTATGGAAGTAAGGTTCACTCAATTAAATGAATTAGAAGAGAATAGGAGAGATTTCTTGAAAAAATTTGAGCTACATCAAGCTCAAATGAAGAGATCATTTGACAAGAAAGCATCTCCTAAGAACTTCCAGCCAGGAGACATTGTATTGAAATGGGATGAATTGAAAAGTAGACCTGGAAGGCATTCAAAATTTGATGCTATGTGGTCTGATCTATATATCATAACATCTATTACACCACATAATTATTTCCATTTATCTACACTTGAAGGAAAAGAGTTAGCAATCCGGTGAATGGGAAACACCTCAAGTGTTTCTTTTGAGGTGAGTTTATCAGAATAAGTGCTTGGCACATAGTTAGTTTGTTTCAATTAGTTGTAGTTAGTACTTGTACTCTCATAGTGATTAAATCAAGGAGGCATACACCATGCATAATTGAGAATCTCTTAGGGTTCTTGGTTGTAGATAATTCACAACTCATTAATGTGATCACACTGAGAATGGAAGTTAGTTTCGCAGTTTTTTTTTTAACATTAGAATGAGAAGAAACAACAAGATCAATCGCATAGTAGAAGCATAAAAATCATACCCATCACATAAGACATGGATAATTTTTTTTGTCTCATGTCATAAGAAGCATGCTCATAGAGGTATTATGCATTCAAGGTTGTTGTTCAATCTCATTCTTCCTTCAGTTTTGTTTTTGGTTCTTGGTCCTGAACAACACCATCATCATATGAATTATGATCATCACATGATACTTGGATAAATTCCACTTTACCATATCTTAAGAATGATTTCATACAACAATGATGAAGTGCAGAGTCATTGTTCAGTTGTAGTTTGCTTTCTCCAAGTGCTTTTAGCACATGTTTTGGTTTAGTTTCAGTTTTCAACATGTGTTTGTTTTCAGTTATAAAAGGTTCAATTTTACTAAGTTGAAGACTCTGTACCCAATGGATATGCAAAAGGTAGTTGGTCTGTTTCTATTTAGCAGGCAAACACCCCTGAGAGGTCGCCAAAAATGTTACCAATTTTCACTATGATGTTCTAATTGGAAGGGATATTATTAGCCCTTCTTTTCTGGTGAAAGAAGTTCATTTTGATTGATAAAAGTGCCTGTTATAATTGATTGCATTTAGTTATCAGATTGTTTCTCATTTATAAGTTGCTGGTTCATTTCTGGTTTCATAGAAAAAGTTTCAAAAGTATGAGTTTTGTTGTCCTAATATCAAAAGAATCATATTTTTTCAAAGTACAAATGCTTGAATTCAAACAGAAAGAAAATCTTTGCTCATTTCAAATTATATAAGTACAATAATTAAAGTGGTCCACACAAGTAGTGGTTTCTCTGAAAACTACAAGCTGAATGTGCATTTTATGATTAGACAAAGCTCTTTTATCAATAAAGAGATATACAAGTATGAAAATTCATTCATCATGAAACCACACAACTTGTGGCTTAGGCTAATGAAATCATGCATTTGAGTTTTAAATGCAAAAAATAAAGCTTAAATACATATTTTTAAATGAAAAGAAGACATGAAATAGAAGGATGGGGTTAGGCCCCCATTGCCTGATATTTTCTTTGAAGGTTGATATTTGCTTCAATCCTAGACCCACATCTAATATTTTCCTGCAAAAAGGAGAGAGGAAATGGAGTCAGTTCATGCGAACTGAGAAATGGAGGAGTTAATCCTATCATACTATCACATTTACTTCCATACATTTACAAAAATGCAAATCAAAATGCATAAATAGGACTTTTTGAAAATAATGATCATAATACTTCAACTGCTTTTCTTTTAACTATGTTTGCGTTATGTGCAGGTATAGGTTCATTTTGTTTTTAAGGTTAAGGCATATGGAGAAAAATTTGGCTCCCATAAGGGTTTATCCGAGCATATCCTTAAAGAATTTGTCTGGTCATAAATCAGTATTTAAACTACCTATCCATGTTGCCTATCCTAAAGACATGTATCACTCATAACAGTAAACCGTCTGAGTTTGCTGCCATCAGAAGCACACATCTTTTAGGATAGGATTCTAGCATGAATAGGAAGCCACCTATTATGATCAAATAAATCCTACAGGAGCAGTGGACTTAGAAGACACTGAGGATATTGTTGAAGGGACATGCATAAACTACAAGCATGAAACCTTCTGATCAAATCAGGAAGAGGTGAAGACCGAAGGTTTGAGTAGGTTGTTGAAGGGACACACATACGTTATAGGTGTGAAAATTTCCAACTGAATTCATGTAGAGGTGAAGATTAATTAAGGAAGTTGTAGAGGGGGCATACATACATTATAGGTATGAGACCTTCCAACTAAATTAATGAGCTTGTTGAAGGTTGGCTGTTGAAGGGAAATGACCTTTTGTCATGAAACCTTTTAGCCCTATAAATCAATCATACAGTGCTATAGGAGGTTTTCATTTCATTTCAAGGTTTTCAAAGTTGCTACAGGAGGTTTATATTTCTACAGGATCAATGCTATAGGAACTTATCATATTTTGCATATATTTCAGATTTCTAACAAGAAGTAATTATCTCACTCTGCTTTAGGAAGTTGTTTTACAAGCATTATCTATCATATATAGATTATATTTGTATTTAAGGATGCATGTTCATGTCAAATGGATCATATAAAGAAGTGGGGAAAGTTTCCATTAAAAGGGTAGCTTGTTGTTCAGGAGGTGCAACAAATGATCAATAATGTACAAGTTTAGTTTTAATGGAAGAAAATCAACATGAAATACAGCTCAACAAAAGGGATTACAAGATTTTCAATCTTTAGTTTCCATTGCAAATAAGGTGAGTAATGTTTCCTATATTACATGTGCATTGAAGAAGATAAAGTTAATAAAAAAGCATCATATGGATAGCCCTAATAAGTAGATCAGTTACAAGAATTTGGTATCCATGAAAATCAAATAATGTATCAGGTGCATATGTGCATGAGAAACAAGTGTTTTTTACCATAGGAGTGCATATGAGTTCATATGAACAAGCCAATGGTAAAACATAAATCAACTATTTCCATGCTACATAAAGGAGGTATTCATCATTGGTACACTTCCAACATATGTTGTTACAAAATAAATAGGGAAAAACAAATATTTCCTTACATGCTTGAGCAGGTAGATAAAGAAACAATAATGTATATCTTTCATGCAGCCCAAGACCAAATGCAGCAAATCATAATTCATGATTTAGACTCAAGAACACATCAATGATAAGGATATACTACAGAAAGGCTTCAATTATTTTTGACTCATCTTGTGTATGATTAGAAGATGTTCAGGTAAAGATGCGATATTGCTTGACAAAGATGAAAATGTAGAGAAATGACAATAGGGCTTCCATTACAAGGAAAAAGAGAATATGGTATATCAAACTTTTACATTGATGTTACATAATGAATGTACCTTTATCTTATAAAAAAAATATATCATCTATAAGAGCATGAAAACAAATGAGAGTACTCAAATCAAAGGAAATGTACAGTTTTTAAAAGACACAAGCAAAGTCATGAGTATTTTCAAGCATCAAACATCATATACATATGTAACCAATACATAAGAAAAGCATTAGGTTCATATTTTAGAGTAGTCGTCAGTAAGCATATATGAAAGCAACAGTTATTGGTTGCACATAAATCATCAAAGGTTACTGAAAGAGGTATGTATTCAAAGTGCTTACATTGTCAAATTCAAGGATCAACTTTTAATAGCCAATATGGAAGATACAACAATAGTAGTATATCCAGAATCATGAAAGTGATATGTGTAATAAGTATAAGATCTATCAAGATAAAGTAGGGTATAAAGTGCATGGTGATTTACTACAAAAAACATCATTCAACTTTGCTTCATAAATGGTAATGTAATGTTACAGAAGACATTAATAATGAGTGTATACAAAAGAAGCATCAAAATATCAGTGTTATATGAAGGACATGTATACTATTCCCTACCAAATGAAAGAGACTTGAAGATACAATTATTCCACTTCATTCCACTGTCTAAATTGACAAGTCAATGAACAAGCACCAATATTATCAAATGAAAAATATTTCTCATCCAATTAAAGGTGTAGTTGTTATAATGTATTTCGAAGAGGTGGAAAGATACAATTATTATTATGATGTTTTTGTAGCATAAAATACATGAGTTCTTCCAGATGCTATTAGATGTCATAAAACTAAACTTATTGTTAGATCTGTGGTTCTCATGGATGCAAAATGTAGTCAGATAAAGGATCGTGAAGTGGGTACATTCAGTTGTATACAGTTTAAGCTATGCTCGAGATGATTCTATATTTTCTAGGTAGTTTGTGCACGTTTTATTGGGTTTGTGCATGGTCTCTAAAAATTTCCATGTTTAATAGATGATATCATAAAACTGAACTTTCTATTAGGATGTGCACTCTAAGGAAGCTGATTATGCTAAGACATCATTTGATACACACAAAGTCGATGCACTATTGTCCCAATATAAAAGAGATTTTAAAAGAAAAATAACAGCTCTAAGATACCCACATGAATATAAGAGTAAAAAAAATAGAAAAAATCTCGGCCATAGTCACGAAGAAAGGATAAACATGGAGTTATAAACCATCCATATCCAAAAGGATCAAAGAAAGCACAAATCTATGAAAAAGATGTAGTTGAAAACCCTTTATAAAATCACTGCTATGGATGCTGAAGAAGATAACATTTTTTTTCACAAATTTCTTAGCATTATGGAAGTAATAAACTGCAGATATGGTGTAGTAATGAGATTCTTACTGATTAGAAGTCATGAGATGAGAAGAGGAGTATAGGGAAATATGGTCGTAGTTTCATTCATCCAGCATTTAAACCCATCAAGCATTTCCAAGATTTTGGATGTAGCAGTCAAAGACCCCAAGAAAGCGGCCATGGATTTCATGTAAAAAATGTAGAGTACAGAAAGAAGGAAATGTTCCATGTGCTGAAGAAGACCCTAAGTGTCTTCAAACCCTCATGAAAGTAGCGGCCAAAGAGTTTATTTTAGCAGGGAGTAGCAACCATGGAGATAAAATTTCAAAAGGAGAGCAGCCATGGAGAGGAGTAGCAACTTCAAGAAATTCTTCATCTCCATAGCTGTAACGCCCTACCAGGGAACCCAAGAGAGATTAACCTAGAACATGTCACTATGTGTGCTGAATAATAATTTTTTTTAAAGTTAACATAAAGAAACATACATTCATGCGGAAGTGATTACCATTTATACACATGTCTTACACTCACATAGATTACACGACTCAAGGGTCCCATGATGTTGAATTACTTAAAGAAAAATACAACTAACAATATAACAAAATATTCCATCTGATTAAGCATAACAAATACAACTTACATAACCATAATTACAAACCCCATGGGTAACCATGAAACAACCATAAACTCACATCCACTGCACATGGCGCAGGGTATGTGGTAATCACTCTAAACTACTTACTATTACAATTTCTAGATTAGGTATCACATGCGATACTCTAATACAAGATTACAATAATGAAATTACATAATAAATGAAGAGGGAACATAAAGATCTCATCTGCAAAGAACCATCAAGCACCTGGTACAAGGACGTCGAATCTCAATGGATAAAGAATCACTACCACCCATCCATGTGGAACCACAAAGGTCCACCCCACCATGCTGAGGAGATAACAAAAGATCCCAGTCAGATATCCAAAACCAAGAAGGAATAACCACTAAGAAAGGGAACCTGATAGCTCTCTAATCCGGTGTACTAATCATCACAAAAAGGTAAGACTCACTAATCCAGAGGCAACTGACAATGTAGGAAAACTAGCATGTGTAAAGGAAGGTGTCATCATGTACGTCTAACCCTTAAGTTCAGCCCAGATAATCACAAAGGATTTTGGCACCTAAGTGACCATACACGGAGCTATTGTCCTCTCATACTGACAAGGCCACTAACTATGTCAGGTACCTCACAGGGAAACTAACATCTTCTCAACACCATCTTAGCCTATACTAGCACTCAAGCATGGGTGAGGACACATCTTATTAATCCATTTTAATATCCCCAAATATGTCTTTAGTTATCACTTAT
>MU223735.1:310041-324597 GCA_018584345.1 Thuja plicata
AAGATAGGATTACCATGAGTAGGTTTCTCCTTTTTTGAAGAATGTGAAGACATGTGTGTCTTATGATCATAAAGAAGAGGAAAGATTGATCTTAGTGAAGACCCACTTGATGAGGTATCCTTTTCTTATTTAAGTCTTGAATTTCAGATTTCAAAGCTTGCATTTTATTAGATAGGGTCTTAATGAAAATATCTTCTTCTTTGTTGTTAAGACCATAGGGTCTATCCCATGTGTTTTCAGCCATCATAAGATTGTCTTGATCAAAGTCTTGGAATGGTGCCAAAAGGATTTCAAAATTGTCCCCAAATGTGTGAGTTTGGGTTTGATGTTTCAAAGTGATTGATTCAAGCGTCATAGGGTTAGAATTCCTTGATAGTGAGCAGGGAACCAATAAGAATTGATTGTTTGAAGTAAGTGACTATAGCATCAGAGGGTGTTAGAGTTCCCTAATACTGAGCTGGGAATCAAGTTTGTTTTGTTGAGTGTCAAGACCACATGATTCAGGACCAATTGTGAAGATCCAAAAGGACATGCAAGGTATACTTATAAGAAAGTTGTGAAACAATGATAGATGGACCAGTAAAAGCAATAGGACTAGACTAAGGAGCCAAAAGGGGATCTAAAATAAACTATCCTTTCTCTGAGAGGCAACTATGCAAGTTCTCACTATCAAATTTTGCCACTTTTGTCTTTGGAAGTGCGTGAAGTTTGTTTGATCGAAGATCGCATTCTGAGATTTTTCAGTGAGTGAAAAACACATGTAGACCAAGGTTTGAATTTTGTTTCTTGTTTGAAGGTGTTATCTTCTTAATGATTTTTAGTTACATCAAGCATTGTTGCATTGTTAAAGGGTGAACAAACACATCCTTATGCCCTATTTTCTAAGTAGAGGATGAAAATCCTTGCTCATTAACTTAGGTACACACTCAAATGCTAATCAGAATACAACCATCACCAAGCACACAATGGCTCTAGTCATGATGTTGTATTAGCCAACTCCAAATGCAAGAGAGGGCATGATATGATGAGTGTCTTGGGGCAATTACTTTTTTCCTTGCACAAGGATTATCACCATTTTGGAGATGAATCAGGAAGTTTGAATATAAAGTTCATTGTTTATGATGGGGCAATCCATTCAAAACTATCTCCCATAGAATTGCACAAGGAAAAATTAAGGTGTATAGCCCTATGAGTACTCAAATATGTGTAGTCTCACAAGAAAAATTCAAGAGGCTCCTCTCTACACATACCAAAGCATGTTTAAGGAATGATGTCAAAATTCTAAGAACAAAACCAACTTTGTCTTTTGAGGCTTTGGCCTACAAGGAAGCAATTATTTATAGTGAGTTGGAAGGGTTGGCGTAAAACCTATCCTCACTTGGGTCATTCTCAGGGGATTTTTTCCTCAACCGGCATGCCTTCTACTGTTAAATAAGCATACAAAGGCTTGGCGAGCTTAGGATTTTTAGATTTCTAATTCTTTGAAAGAAGAAGAGCATACTCTCCTAGTCCATGTAATTTTCTCCCAAAACACGCAAATCAATGTTCATTCCCTCAAGCTATGTTGAGCTTAATTTAGATATTCCTAAGTTAATGAAAACAAAAGTACTTGAAAGCAAAGTTGGATTGTTCAGTTTGACCATAGTTCTTAGTGCTTTGCTTTTTCAATTAATGATTCCAAATTGAATTAAATGATTGAACTTGTTCGTTGAGCCACAAAATTTTAATGCTTTGATTGTTTAGTTACTATCCCAAAATTAGACAATGAGGTTTTCTTTGTTCAATTACTCCAAATTCCTTTCAAATCATAAATTGACTTGTGAGCTTCTGATTTTACTTAAAAAGGAAAAGAGCATATTCCTCTGGTCAATTTAGTATGAGATTGGAAAATGTCTTTAGTTTTGAAAGTATAAAAAAAATTGAAGTCAAGATGGGGGATTGGCAACCTGTAAAACCACAAGTTAGTATCATTTTTTCTAGTCTTTTAGCTCTGACAACAATCTACAAACACAATTTAGGATGCTAAAAATAGGATCACAGTCACGAAAACAACCACGTTAGTAAGTTAGAAATCAAATTTGTCAATGAAAAAAATCTGTATTTTTTCTCTCTAGATGCCACACGATAACTCAGAGATCCAAAATGATAAAACCCAAAAAAGATACCATTTTAACCCCAAATGATACTTCTTACCAAAAATGATAAGCTTTTTACGTGAAACGATAACACGTACCAAAAATGAAAAAAAACTTATGAGAAATGATTTTAAGGCCAAATTTTACCTTCCAAAAATACAATGACAAATGATATTAAACCTCCCAGAGACGATAAAAGATATACCACAGATGATAACTTGCTCCCGAAAATGATAAAAGATTGACCAGAAATGATAAGTTGCTCCCAGAAATGATAAACTGCCTACGAATTTCAAAAATGTCAAGGGAAGAGAGCAGAATTTTGTGAAATTTCAAGAAATCTTACCTCACAGTGGGCGCCAGAGATGTGTGTGTGATTTTTGTACCTATTAAGAGAGACACAACATTTCAATAGATCATTGCATTAGTGAAAACAAGAGATTAGCAAGTATAGCAATCACCAAAATTAATCTATTGCTTTCTATCTAGGAGGAGTATGAAAAATGACATAATAACCCTAAGATTATGCATATTCCAGTGACATATACAACCTAAGAATGGAAGATTCAAATTAAAACTATAAAGCCTAAACATGATCAAAATCATAAGGAATATGCTTAAGAAACATGTATCCTAGCTCTAGAAATGAAGATTATAACAATACAAGGTATCAAAACTATGATGCAATATAAATCTATATGAAAATGAGTAGCATAACAATGCTTTCAACTCTTCAAAATTAGGAGAATTACAACAATCTATTTGAAAAATCAAGGGCCATTTGAGCTCAAAATCCATCCAATTTATAGGTGAGGGTTTAAGAAGCATGGGTGAGGGTTTAAGGTCAAGCTTGGTAACTTTGACTTTAGGGGGAGGGTTGAATTCCTAATCATAGATTTAGGAATGTGACAAGCTTAAGGGTAGCTTAGGATTAGGATTAAGGCTTAAGACATGTGATTAATGAGATAGAGATGGGAAGAGAGAGAATTAGTGGAGGGGGGATTAGTTAATTAGGGTTAATTAGCTAATTAAGAAGAATTAGTATGTGAGAAGGGGTTGGGATGAGTTTAAACTCATGGTTGGGTAGTTGAGATTGGTTAGGTTAGAGGGAATATTAATGAAATAAATTGTTGTAATAACATATTCACTCAATAATAGGGATTTAATTAATCATTTAAGCTTTTGATTGCTTTGTAATAATTAATTAGGACTATAGCCAAATTGAATAAATTAGGCTAGGGGATTGATTTTGCAAGTGATGAGGTATGATTAGGATTCCATTTAATTCCATTTAAATTAATTACCTTAGCCATGTATTGATTTTAATTGAATTGATTGGTTTGATTGGCTAAGATGATTAATAAAATTTAGTGATAAAATCACTTAGGAGATTAAATTTGATTTGAATGAATTATGCCAGCCGATTGAAGAGTTGTCTGGACATAATTGGGGGTATGATCACACTTAGGGAAAATAGGGTCTATGGTTAGAGCAAACCAAATCTAGGTGGTTACAGTATCACTGTCATTCTTCTTAGTATCCATAGGAGGTGGTACTCATTTGTTTTCTACTCTATTGTACTTGCAAAAATTTTCTATATGCCCTAGATTGTTACAATTGTAGCATATAGGAGGTGATATGTTCTGATTTACCTATAACTTACAATACCTTGTGATGTGCCCAAGGTTATTAAATTTGTAACATGTGGTTTTATCCACTGACTCTTTCCTAATGTTATCTTTTTTGTATTTAGATTGATCAGGTTACCTGCATTCTGCTTTCTTGTGCCCATATGCATGACAATTAAAGAAATAACCATTAAAATGTTTGAAAGGGGCTTTACCTCTGCAATCTATCTTCATGTGTCCAACCTTTTTGCATATAAAACATCCACCTCTGAAATGTCTGATCTATTCTTTAGGTTCTTCAAGAGTAGGTTTTTCTCCATCAATCTTCGCATCATATTTTTCTTCTTGATTCTTAGAACATTCAGCTTCATTGAAGCCAACACCAGTCATGCATTCTTTAGGTTCCTGTCTTTCTCTTTGTTTATCGATCAAGTCACTTCTCATGTGAAGTCTCTCAATATGTTTCTTTGTCTCAAAAAGTTCACCTTTTATGATCTGATTGTATTTTTCTAGTTCCAGATACTTGTTCTTGTAGTGATCAAGTTTAGTCTTCATTTTTCCCATTAGAATATTAGCATCCTTCAAAGCTTCTTCAATTTTTTTTTAACATCCTTTTCTTGTTGAATCTATGTAGTCGTCGTTTCATGATTAAGATTCAAAGTATCATTATCTTGTTCAAGTTTTTTTTATCTAATCTGAATTATCATTGTCTAAATCCTCTTTTATCTGAAACATAAGATCCTGTCTCTGACTTCTAGAAAGTTCAAGATGATCTTTTAGTTTCTTTATGAATCCCTCAGCTCTTCTCAATTTGAATCTACAGTCACCATTCTATGCTTTTTCTTTGTCAAGGTCTTCAAGTGCTGATTCAAAGTTTTCTTCCAAGATTTCAGAATCCATCTTTATCTCCCTTAAGTTGTTAAACTTTCTCTCCAAGGGCCAATAGCTCTGATACCAATTTTTAGGATTGATTAATACTGAGAGGGGTGGTGAATCAATATTACAACACTTTAAATTAAACTTAAACCAATTCCAAATAAACCATAAGATGACTGAAATAAAAATAACATAAGCAAATAACCCACAACTAATTATACCATTATTTATTGTCGAGGAAACCCTATCCAAGGGAAAACCCTGGTGGGGATGGTACCCACAAGCATGCACTAAAGTATAATGTCCCTGTTAGGAGACCTAGACCTGTCAGGAGCTAAGTATTACATAGTACATTTCCTTGTTAAAGGAATATCAACCCTGTTAAAGGTATACAAAACCCTGTTAGGGGTGTACTGAGCTTACATCTATTACAACCAATACTTTTGTTACAAAGTGTTCTCAGTAATGAACAAAAACAAGCATCTACAATGCTTAGATATTTCCAGTTGTAGTTCTTAATAATATCTGTCAATCTCAGATCTCGTATCTACCATCAATCATCTCTGACATCTCTTTCACATCTCTATCACATCTTCTCTTTACAAAATTTTCTTCATGTGTGTGTGTGTGTTTGTGTGTGTGTGTGTGTTACATCATTTAGTCAGATCTCAAATACAATACAAAATAAAATAAATACTTATACAAAAAATAAATACAATCTCGACGATCTTTTAATACCAAAATATAGGTAATTCACAATAACAGTCCAACTTAGCACATTTGTATTCTATCTCATACTCCCTCAATCATCATGACTGTTCAACTGCTCTGTTTCACTATTCCACTGTCTTCACATGTCTTCAAAACACTTTAACTCTCTACAACCAACACCAAAATACAAGCGACCTTAATTGAAGGTCATACATATCCCAAAGTGTCTTCCTCTAAGCTTGCAAGTCATCAACTATCATATATGATCTTCATTGTCCAAAAAAATACTATTATACTATGTACTTCTATTTCTATATTTAGTCAATTTCAAAACTTTATCTCCAAAACTGTACTTAACTCCAAGCTATCATTATATCAGATGTGTTGACATAAATGACAACCCTCAAGTGTCTCATAATACTCCAAAAACATCACTTGCCAACAAAAACCACCTCTACAACTACCCAAATGTCAATCTAGGAAGGATCCATAATGAACTTTAACATATTTTGGAATGAATTCAAGGGAAATGAGGGAACCCATACCTCATTTATGATCTACAAAACTATTTTTTTAGGAAGCACTTCTATGATACGATCTTGATAGATTTTAGAAGTGATTTCACTCAATCTTACACTAAAACCCATGCATCTTAGAGTAGATACAAGGAATAAGAGAATGAACATACATACATGTTGTGTACAAGATTTAGATAAACTATATAAACTTGACCTTATTCAAACTCATCTTCTCTCTTCTTGCAAGCATTTGCAAACATTAAAAAGAATAAACTTGAATTTTATAGCCTTGGCTACCATCTTCTTTTTCTTGTGTTCTCCATATAACTTGTCTCTTAGAGCCACTTCTCTAGTTCACACTCCTATCTTCCCTTCTAATTAAGCTATATGGTAGAAATAAATTAATCATCTTCTCCTCAAATCTTATCCATAAAAAATAAATATATAAATATTTATAATATTTTTTTATTTTCCATCTCCCTTTACTCGAATACCATAGGCTATTTTTAGCCACTTCTTGTGGAGTTGAAAATTACATACCCCATTTGCAAATTTTCCTACACTTTTGTAGCCACTTTAATGTCTATTCCTCTAGTATTTGTGTAGGCCCATTTCAACCTTTGCATAATCCTTTTTCCTCTTAGGATGCTCAAAGTCCTTGTTAGAAGCTATCTTCTAGCTTTAAACTTTTATTAATCACATGTTTCCTTTTTCACCTGTCATTTTTAGCATAATTTGCTTGGATATTAGGATACTATGCAAACATCTGCATGTTGTGCATTTGTCCTACACCATATTAACATTCAAATTTTGATGCTAAGCATTTTCCCACTTGTCACCTACCTTGGTCCATGGAAACACCTCAAAATATTCTAGAATGACTTGGAAGCCTTTGTTTCCCACCTCTTCTCCCTTTTACATCCATCTTCTTTCTTAATTGAAGATCTTTCTCTGTCTCTCTCTCTCTGGAAAGTTCTCTCTTACAATCCATGGGTAAAAGTACAAACATGTGTCACACTTTAGGTTAAGAAAATGAACAAATTCAGCTGAATCGATTTGGTGGCCATGTAGCATCCTCGTGACAGAGGGTTTAGGCTGAAATAATTTTGGTCAAAACCCCATGAATATTTTTAAGCCAAATGTGGTAGATGAGAAAATATTTATCTTATATGAACTCATGGGGTTTCAGTCGAACCAGATTTGGCCAGAACAGATTTGGTCGGAATAGGTTCGACTGAAACCCCTTAGGTGGCATCCTATGTGGCATCCAAATCAACAATTTTTTTAGAATTATAGAAATTCTGACTTCTACAACTAATTTATCAATCAAAACTCAACTTTCTAAAAAAACTAAAAATACCCTTTTATAGATTCCGAAGTCAAGAATATGCACATATAAGGTAAGTGCAAGAAGTTGAGTCCACTTCTAGGGGAATTTTTTGCACGCGAAACCCATTTTTGAAAGAAGATGTTATCTAAAGAATTTTTTCACAAAATGAAAACCAATTATAGATATGATTAGCTATATTTATAATACATAATTATTTTTTAAATTGGGCTATTTTTTTTAATTTTCAAAATTTTTCTAATAAAACTGGCCCGTAAGTGTGAAATAACATGTGTTTTTCTATTCTTTATAAATTCAATTTCTTTTTCACATTTTTTGAAAAAAAAATTATATGAAATCAAGATAGAGTGAATTATTTTCACTTTAGAAAAACAAAAATTGAAAAATAATGAGTTTAGGTCAACGTATGCTTGTCGTACACGAGGGGTTTTCAAAACTAAAATTACACCCAATAAAGAAATAGTAGAAAAAATGTATTTAGCAAAAAATTACAAAAAATTATGGCCATCAATTTTGACTATCATACAAGTGATATTAAAAAAGGATTCAAAAAAAACATTTTCATTTCGGTCAAATTACAATTGTCGTACACAGGTATGAAAGGTCCTTAAAAAGTGACTTATAAATAGTGGTTTTTGAAAACACCTAGTGAAATTCAATTTTTATTATCTAGGTATTAATATTAATTATAATATTGGGAAAGTAAACTTTGAGTACTACATTTACTATTACTATCTTTTCTTAAAATTCAATCATTAAGTGCTTTAATTTTTTGATTGATTGGGATGAATTTTAAAAAATAGGGAAATAGTTATACTTTTTGACCAAAAAAGGGACTCAACTTATTGTTGGCACCCATAATTTTTATATTATTTTGATTAGATAATATATTATAATTACAAAAGACTGCAAGTAGATATTTTAACATTCGAGAAGATGTTGATTCATAAAAGGAAAACAAATAGTAAATCATATATTATAATTTTTTTTTAAAAATGGTTCACTAGAGGAGAGAATCCTCTTTGAGAATGTCTAATTTGTTTTTTGTTTGGGATAGATTTGATAGGGAAAATATGGTGGGAGATGAAAACTACTGATTTTGGATATGTTGGACTTTGAATTGTTATAATGGAGAAAGTATACATTGAAAATCAATTTTTATTTTTTCATTCACTTTATATATATTTTATCTATAACGTATTTTGAAATTAGAGGGAAAAAATTATTTACATATAGTTTTTTGGTGGTGTTATTCCCTGCATCCCCGTCCCTACATTTTGTGTGCAAAATGTTGGGTCCCCCTTTTTTTCTTTGCTTTGCTGTTGCTGCGGCTTTTGTCTTGTCTTTCTTTTCTTTTCTTTCTTTCTCCGGGGTTTTCTTTCCCTGGCGTGCGTGGTTTTCTCTGCTCAGTTTTCCCCTCCGGGATCCCGGAGGCTATTTTGTCTTTTGGTGGGAAGCTGGATTCCGGGCTCTGGGACTCTTTGCTATGATGTTCTTATGTCTCAAGAATATCATCGTAAGGAATCCCTGGGTCCGGAGTCTGGGTGTTTTTTCTAACCTAAAACTCTGGAAGGAGGAGGATTGTTTTTACCATGGGTATAAATAGAGCTTACCTGTCATTTTCACATTTACCGCGATTAAAACCTTTGAGCACTTAGAGAAAAATATAGCATTTTTAGAGCGATTAACAGACTTTACAGAGAATTTGTAGTAATCAAAGCTTAAACCCCTTCTGTGCTCTCTGACATACGCGAGTGCTCCGTGGCGGTGATCTTGGCGAACTGATGATTCAAGTGTTACAGAGTTCACTTGGTAATCCCTTCCTCCACCTTCTGCATTTTCAGGTTGGTCCTTCCGCTTCCCTTCTCTCTGTCTTGTGTTCATTTTCTGGTTTTTTTTGTTTCTGCTTGGTTTTGTTTTCGTTTTTTTTTTGTTTCGTTTCATTTCATTTCTGCCGTCTGTTCTTTTCTTGCCTTTGGTTCGCCGCCCGTTGGTGGGTTGGCTCTGTTGGAAGGTTGTCCACCTTCTGTGCAGATGTAGATAGTCTGTAAATATTTTGTAGATGGTCTGTGCAGATGTAAATAGTTTGTAAGTAATCTATAAATACCTGTAAATAGTTTGTACGTAGTTTGTAGATATCATGTAAATAGCTGTATATTTTGGTTTCGGCTTCGTCTGGTTTTTGTCGCGGGAGTCACCCGCGTATACATTGATGTATATTCATGTATATATGTATATATTTCTATAGGTGACCCTTGTATATATCCCCCCTTCCCATGTATATACCCTTTGGCTTTCTGTATATCCTTCCGGGTGGCTCAACGAGCTGGTCGAGTCACCCTTGCTGTTGGTTTTTCGCTTCGAGTTGGCTTCGAGGCAGAAAACCACTTGTTTGAAGCTCGACTTGTGGCTGGTTTCAAACAAGCGGTTTTCTCTCTCCTCCATCAAGGCTGTCAAAGCCTTATTTATTTCCCATGCACGCAATTACTTCCGGCCAAGTGGCTTTCCTTTTTCGCGCGTTCGAACAGTTGGCTCCGCCGCCAGTGCCATCCCAAACATTTAATGCTAGCGCACATGGCGTCCATGTGGACCTACTCCCACATTCTTCTTTACTAATGGTTACTTCTCTGGGTTTTGGGTCCCTTTCCATCATCCATCTCATGTCTTCGTCAAGTGTGACAAATTTTCCTGGACCCGGAGATATAATGAAAATGCTAAGTTTATGTTTTTCTTTTTGTGTACTTATGCAAAAAACTAACTTTTCAGGAAAAGCAAACGGCGCGGTGGTAAGATCTTCGGACCCCGGAGTTTCTGGTTTTATTTTGATAAATATCTTCTGACGGTCGCTTTGTCTCGCAGGTCCGGACTTCACTTTACAACCATGTCTGAAGCATCCGCATCATCTCCTCCCGGAAGTCTGGAGTTGCCATCCACAACCGAGACCAGGGAAGCGGCAAAGTCTAAGATAGAGAAGGCCCTGGCAAAGCTCCCCCTCACCATGAAGTATATGCAGGATGAGGAGATTGTGGGCTCGAAGATTGAGTCCAAGATAAAGTTGATGACCGACACCAGCATCGGGACTTGGGCAGAAATGCAGGCTCTAGTAAAAATAATGCATATACAACGACAGGCTGGAGATGCACTTGCTACTAACATTCGAGGTTCCGGTATTCTCAGGGCAGCTTGCTTCCCATACTTCATGCAGTCTCCGGAGCTTGTGCTTACTCTGGCGGCCCACTATAACTCCGTCGTCCAGGCTGTCATGTTAGCACCAGTAGAACCATCAGGATTCCCCACTCCACTGGTGTCCCTGGACCCAGCCACTTTCCAAATTGGCCTGGGCATCCCGTAATTTGATCAAGCTATAGTGGTTACAAGGTCAAATGCTTGAAATAATTCACCGAGCTGGAGGAGGCCTCTCGGTTGTACATAAACAGCAACTGGCTCAAAGTCCCGAAGAGGGACCCCAAAAGAATGAAAGTTGACATTCCCCGCTCTGAATTCAAAGAGAGAATCCAGATGGGGATGATTGCATTGGCATGGGTATTTGGGAAACCCTCCGCCCAAGAATTTGCAAAATGGATGTACTATTTCCTGTTCGCCATGTCCACTAAGGGACAATTCTTCGACTGGGGTACTATTATTTCCAACCATGTCGACTCCCAGTTCCGGCAGCTGGACAAGGATAAGAAGTTCTACATGACTTCTTATATTTTCTGGGCCTTGGTTCATCAGAGGCCCCGCTCCAATGGCCTGCTCACAGACGGCGTCCTCAGATTTAGTCTGGGACAAAAAGCACCGTGGGACCATTTCCCACAGATTCAATGGGAGGCCAGCTTCCCCAGTTATTGTTGGGTAAATGATTGTTTCGTTTACCATCATCTGCTGACGCCCACCCGGGATGTCGGATACCGCCTATCTACTGAGGCGATAAAATTGGTTAGTAGTTATGGGCACTACTACATTCAGTTCCAGTAGCATACCTACATTAGGGTCACCGGCTTCTCCGGGAAACCCTACTTGTTACCCAGGCATTGCGGGGACAAGATCATGCTGCTGGAGTATTGCAGACAAATGACGGACCTGCATACCTTCTTAGGCCTCAAGAAGGTCACCAATGTTTTGTACCTGATCTCTTGTGGGAACTATACCTGCATTCTGGCCACCGTAAAGGAGGCAGACAACGAGCTTAAAAGTTATAACTTGCAGGAATTTTATCTGGTGCAGAAGAACTTTGATCCGCATGGCCGAATTGTGATAGCACTACCTCGGGCCTCGGAGCCCCACCAAGCACACATAGAAGACTTCTGGGCAGATTGCCAGGACGATATGGATGTGCGCAGCTGGCATTATGATAGAATGACGGCTGGAATGATGCAGGAGCTAAAGCTTCGAAGATTCTCGGAGGGCTTTTCTAACACCACCCCTAAAACAGATCCCCAGTACTGGGAAAAGGGGATTGATAAATTGGCACTACCCGCAATAATTTGGGCCACCCAAGAAGATCACACAATCGAGGACTTCACTCGGGAAATTGTCGAGAAAAGTCATACATATTTCAAGCAGGTGTGCCCCGGGAGTGCGCGCCTTGGTCCCCGACCGGCACCAAGAGTAACTTCACCGCCGGTATTAAGATCGAATCCGGGGGCCGGGACATCTTCAACAGCCGGGACTTCTGCACAGGGTGCAGCCAAAGGAAAGGGGGTAGCCTTGACCCCCTTCGCACAGTAGATTCCCATACAAGAGCATCTTTAGCAATCTATGGCGGCCTCCCAACAGATGAGGGAGCAACTATTGACGAAGCTGGAAACTCCCCCGCTCATGTCCGGGCCAATTTGTCCTCCTTCCTCCCCATCACTGGCTGCCTTAATGGCGATGGCGATGGGGGTGGATCCCACGGAGGCAGCAGCGATAGCAGATGCGGGGCCGCCTCTAATCACTCAGAGGAAAAGAAAGCATATCCAATAGCCAAAGGCGGAACCAGCGCCAAGGGCATCCCTCCCCAAAGAGGTGGAGATCCTCTCTTTCAGTTCCCCGAAACTAGAGAAAGAGGCAGAACAAGCAGAGGACCCAGCCAGTCCCCCTCCAGAAGAAGATTTTGATCTATTTGCAACCGATGAATTCGGAAACTTGCAAGGAGGAAACACACAAGCAGGGACGGAAGTCCCAGAGAAAGAATAAGAGGCTGTGGACCTCCGAGACCTAGAAGAAGAGGCTGCATAACAAGAAGAGCAGCAAACAGAGGAGGAAAGACCGAAGATTATCTCTGGGGCTCAGGCAGTACAAGGTCCGGGAGTGGACCAACAACAAACTAAACAAAAGGCATCGGCTGGGGAACCCGGACCCGGATCTTCAGGAACAACCGTAACCCCAGCCGCCGTGTTCCAGGGGCCACTCCCGGGAGCGACCTTCAGGCACATAATAACAGTGGCCCAAACTTTGAATCTTGGCCAAATACCTCCCATACTGCCCAAAGAGGTACCAATGACAGAAGAAACCCAGCCAGGGGCAGAAACAGATGAGGGAGGAGAGCAACTTGAAGAGGTAATCCTAGAAGGGGCCGACCAGGGTCCAGATTCACCAATCAACATCATGGACCAGGCCGAGGATATAGAGATTGAAGATGTTTCTGAAGAAGAAGTGCCGGCAGAAAAGGAAATAGAAGAAGTGCTGGAAGGAAAGACAGAGGAGGTGCATGTTGAAAAGGAGCAACCACCACTGGACACTGGGAGAGCATCAGAAGAACAGACTCTGGTAGGAAAGCCACCTCTCTCACCTCCGTGGCTGGTGGAGAGCAAGAAAAGAAAAGCCCCATCCACTCCAACAGCCCCTATCTCTCTGGCCGAAATGATGGCCTTGGCTCAAGCCCTGCCAAAGACAAAGAAGGCCCGGACAGTTCACACATTACGAACTGGGCTGGGCGGGGAAATAGTTGCGGTAGTGGCAACACCTCCCCCAGATGCCGATGAAGCGACTGTAGACCCCGCAGATTACAACATCATAGAGGTACACTTGGGTAAAAGAGGAAAGCAGGGTGAAGTAGACTTGCTGAAAGAAGCAGCAAGGGCAGTGGAAGCCCCATACGAGAAAGAGGCCCAGAGGCTCAAATCAGAAAAGGAAAAGAACGCCAACCTTCTTGGGTTATTTTATGAGCTGGCCAGACCCATCAGTGCCGTTCCTCCACAGGCCTCCACCTCAGAAGAATTACTGCAGAGCGACATAGACTCCCTGCGAGTAATGAAGAAGAAAGCCCAAGAAGCTGATGAATGGGCCAATCTGCAGATAGGAAACATTCGGCATTTCCTAGTATCCACTCTCCCGGATCTATACACAGCCCGACAGGTTATTCGCCAGGAAGAAGCACTAATTGAACAGTGGGAGAGTGATGCTGAGAATTACCAGGCATGGAAGGCAGATCTCGAAGAGCTCCTCACTCTGCGAGAAGATATAATTTCCAAATCTGGAATTCTGGGTGAGGAACCATTTGATTTTGTAAGGACTCAGCACTCCAGACTGGACCTCACATTGGAGGTAACCAAGCAACTGGTAGAGTCCTTACAAGAAAAGGTAAACAAAGTAAAGTATTCTTTTAACTTATGTAAATCTTTTGTAATAAAGGCTTCCAGAATAGATCCCTTCAGTGCAGATACTTATACTCCCGAGGAGTCAGTTTTGGGAGGTTTTGATGAAATAATAAACTCCCGGTATCAATCTCCGGAAGGAATTGATGGGGCCAAAATGGTTAAGTTGACCAAGGTGGTGCTCAGAGGCCATGATGCCGCAAAGATGGTGGATGAGTTTAAAAGTGATGTTTCAGAACTAGGGGAACAAGTTGAGATGGCCAGATTCAGAAGGGCCAGTCTGAAGAAGATTGATGAAGACGGCATTTTATGCCTCCTTCAGGCCTTTGGTGATAATAAACAGCCTTGAGCGTTCCCCGAAAACCAGGGAAGTCTGAGCATTCAGTATTCTTTATTTTTTTGGGGACGTAAGTTCCCAGATCCTGGAGTCCCGGACCCACAATTTTGTATTCTTTAAAGTGATTTGCGTCCCGGTCCTCGAGACCGACCGGTCACTTTCAGAGGCGGTTAATTAAGACTGTTAGAAGGTAGTTGGACACATTAAGAGGCACTGGCTCGACAGTTGATTTCTGACAATGGTATTCTCGAGGCGCCATTCAAAGGTACACCTGGCACATTGGATATAGGGTGCTGCATTTCCCATTTATGAGGCATGTAGCCTCGATTCCAGAGGGACCTACTTTCTTCTTTCTTCTCTCTGGCTCTCTTCTCGAGGCCGATTCTTCCGATGTATATTCTTATCTTCTTCCTCTGACCTGG
>MU223735.1:352236-394829 GCA_018584345.1 Thuja plicata
TGGAATTGTTTCAAATGTAGTCCCTAACTTATTATGTTTGCAAAAGTTTATCTAACTAGCTAAAACAATTATTGGCCACAATATTGCCATATTATGATTAGCTCCTTTGTAAAAATTGACCATTGGATCCTTTTTCTTTTGCTGAGTACATAGTCATCGATATTAAATAAATTTTTTTGTTTCTATATATTCAAGGAAGTCATTGGACACACCTTTTGTCCATTTTGGATTTGACACACATAATACAAATATTATTTGATTTACTTGAGTTAGTGGATTCTTGCCATGAAAATTGTGCATATCCACCTTTGGTATCAAGTTCCTAGATCGAATATGAGTACTAAGATTTAGATCTAGATTATTTGAATCAAATAGTCCACCTTAGTTGCTTGAGACATACTTTTGTGAGCTTGATTTACTTTGTACATAAACACAAATTATTCAATATTATTTACATGCTTAATATATCTCTTGTTAGGCAATTTATCTCATGTTAGGTAATGTATATTTTCCTTAATTTTTTAATAACTTGCTCATGCTCCAATTTATCTGTAATCTAGACTAATGTGGCTTTAAATATCCCTCAAAACCCTTTCCAAAATTAAAATTTAATTCTTCTAAAATCTGAAAAATTTATTTTCTATATTCACATCTAAAATTTTGATCTTATTTCTTCCCTTCACAATGATAAGATATTTTGATATAAGAAAATTGCACACACAATTAAATATTCTATAATATTAATAATAATTAAAAATAACAAACCACTTCGATAACACAATTACAATTGACTAATATAATAGATAATAAATATACCACTAGCTCCTATAAATATACTTTTTACCATTACTTTCACCATGTCAACTTAAATACTTATTAGAACTTAACTTCTAATAACTATATAACTCGATTATAAGTTAACTAGATTCCTTCTTTCATGCTCTCCATGTTGTGCTGCTTATCGGAGATTGCCAAGCTCAAAGCTTTTGCAGTTTCTTCTGTCTCGTAATACAGCTTAGGATTCGCCATGAGCGTCTCATCCAAACAGCTACGCAAAATGTTCAAGAGAAAAAACAATACTGGCTTGAATGCTATCTAAAAATCCGTATGCAGGAGGATGTGGTGTAACACAGCAGGGCTATGTTCTACTTATACTAAAATTTGGTCTTTCGCATTTGCAATGCAGCTTACTACGAGGAAATTTTGATGCGCATAAAGGAGCAGTGAAACCTTTAGGGTGAAGGGAAAATGAAAGGTGCACAGTGGTCATGCAAAAAAAGATTATTCAATTTTTATTAGGTTACCCAAGCATTATTCAAATTTCGTACGAGGTTTTGTTTGCACATCATTCATTTTCCACTACCTACATTGATGAATTTTTGAGCACAGTTTCCAAGTTCCTCGTACTGTAATATGAAAATGACTGTCATATTATATGTCCTCCCGTGACGTAGGATTCCATTTTCTTTTTGTCTATTTTGGCTGTAAGAAATTCACAAATTTCACTCTACATTTTACACATAAGGTACTTATGGAATCTGGAATTATAAACTAGCGTGCTAATATTTTAAAATAAAAATATATGTAAAATAAGCTGTCATATATCAAATTTCAAGATATCTAATATTCATAAAAATAAATAAATCATGAAATTTTGTATAAAGAAAATAAGAAGATTCTAAATAAACAAAAAATAAGGTTACTAAAAATATCAACTTCACAAGTTTATATCTACAATATACATCAAATACTTTTATAATATATAAAATATGAGATATCCTTCTTGAGGCGCCTATTGTATAGAGATAAATTTAGAAAAATAGGCACCTTGAGAAGGATATCTCTCGACGTATTTTATATATATTATAAAATATATATATAAGCTAGGGTTAGTTTAGTGTTTATGTCATGGTTATTTTTATTGTTAGGGTTATGGTTTTGATTAGGGTTAGGGTTTATGATTAGGGTTATGATCAGGGCTAGGGTTAGGAATATGGTAAGGGTTATGGTTTAACTCATGTTTAGTATTATTTTTAGGGTTACGATTTGTAATACAATTAGGATAAGGATACATATAATTAGGATTAAAATTATAATTAGGATTAGGGTAACTTATATCATGGTTAGTATTATGGTTAGGGTTAAGGTTTAGAAAAATATGATAATTTGACAAAAACATGTTTATACCCCTCGTAACAGAATCAAATGAAAACCCTAATCAACATAAAAATTCTTCCATTACTACCATGATGGAAATAAAAAACTAGTCAAAATACTTTGCCTCCATTATACTTATCAACCATCAAAAGATGAGAAATAGGGAAATGCATTATTCCTCCAATATATCCCCTTGTCAAGAATCAACATTGTGAACTTGAGGCAGAGGATTATCTTCACCATTGGTCACTTCCTGCATCTTTGACACCCACTACACTTGCAACATCAATTAGAACCTGCAATAACAAGTGTTCATGGTCTATAAATATGAGCATTGCATTAACCTTGTCCCTGATTTTCTCAGCACATGCAAGACGTGTGGATACCTTCACTTTAGCTAGGGATCACACATGGAAGATAGGTGCAAAAGATATTATGAAAAGGCAGCTGAACCTTAGTAAAAGCCCATGAGACAACCACATGCAACCCTAAGCAATGCCTAGGCCCACTAGCAAAAAGGCATTATGGTTAGCGCTTTGTCAGCCACATGGCACTTGAGCGTAGCTTTTGATGAAGGGAAAAGAAAGCCCCACCCAAAATGCATGCCATGTTGACAAGTGGCAAGCACACACAACTCTTTTTAAAAAATCACAATAAAGACAAATATGAAGCTACTACAAAAGGTTTTTCTTTCTGAAATGGTGAATTTTAATTCATAGTTCTTTGCGACTCTAAGCGGAATCCTACCTATAGGATTACAAAACCCTTCAAAACTATGGCTTCCTTGCAATTACAGTTATGTGTGTTGGATGAATTAATATTATAACCCTTGGAGCCTGTGAATAATGCCGCTATCAACACACCATCCATAGCATCCATTGTGGCCACTGAAAACTGCATTATAAACTCATATACCTTGAACCCCAACCTTTCTGAATCATTATTTTACTTTTCTTTTCTCAAAATGTTTGAAAAAATTGGAAATGCACGAATCTGATCCATATCATTACTGAATGAACTACCTCACACTTATCACATGCCAAATTATCAAGGAAGTCTACTAGCCTGTTACCTTCTATGTATACGTTAGATATAACATAAGATTCAAGCTTTTCCATGATGTTCCAAGCTTTTTACAAGATGTACTTAATCCTCCAATTTTAACTGTAACATTTCTTTGTGGCTTCAATTATTAGCAAAGAATGTCCCTTTATATGTAAATGAGATATACCCAATCTTCATGGTAATATAAGACCATGAAGCATGACCAATGCTTCAACATTATTGTTTGTGCCAATATTGATAGGAATGGCCTTAGCAACTATTAACTCACCACATGAATTCCTAATACAAATACCCACTCCTGAGGTTCCTGGATTAACTCTAGAGGTGCCATCAAAATTAAATTTCAAAAATGAGTGGAAAGGTGCCTACCATTTAATTTATTTCCTATTGATCTTATCCTTAGGAATGCTCATTATTGATCCATTTAATGGAAGACCAATGTTAGGCCAAATTTTAAGAATATTACTGTCCCATGATGTAAAAATTGATGTACTTGTTTTAGTCTTTTGGACATGCTCCATAACTACTTCACATACTAATTGTGCGATCCTAGTTTGAACTTCATGGACTAAGGATGTCACCTTTTAGAAGATACGCATGTTCCTTTCCCACCATAATGACCAAATAACAACAGTTGTCATAACCACCCATAACCCTGCAAAAAATGAATCCATATACAATATAGGCCAAGAGTGAAGTAAATCCCATACTAAAGGTGGTAAAGGTATACATAACTAATGTTTTGTTAGCATATATTGCAGACATTGAAGAGAAAATGGGTATTGCAATAAAATATGGTTGTCATCCTCTATCTCTAAAGAACAAAGAACACATGTAAATTTATTAGCAATGTTCAATTTAGCTAGCCTATCACTAGCTAGAGCTCTTTTTTTGAGGACCAACCAAGTAAAACTTCCTACTTTTGGTGGGATCATACTACTCCAACAAAATACATATGCTCTTTGTGGGATCTCCTAGATTTCTCTCTCTTGAATAGCTTCATATCCTGACTTAAATGTATATTGTCATGTTTTGGAGGATGCCCAAGTAATAATGTCCATGGAGTTATTGAGAAAGACCACTCTGTCCGACAATGTTTGTTCCAACAATTATTTATGTATCAAAGTGATAGGAAGAGAAAAGAAATCATTCCTGATAAATTTACCTAATGTGATTTCCATTACATCCACATAGTCAACTAATTTGTCTCCCCATATTTGGGAGACCACTGGAGAAATTAACCTCAAGTCATTGTTTTCAATTAGAGGTTTGAATCTATTCCAGGAGTCCAGCCAAAATTTTACTTCCTCCCCACTATCAACCTCCGATGAAATATACAAAGTTACAATATTTCATGAGGAAATTAAGAAATTCCACATTGTTGATCCATGTTGTAGATTATAAATTGTGAGTATCTTGGATGGATTATTAGTGTCTAGATATTTGTCTTGCATTAATTTACTCTAGTTGGAGCATGGTATAGAATACATCTGCCAGACTAACTTACCCCCAAATACTAAAATTTTTCTCTCTATACCATGAACTCCTGCTCCACCTATCTTCTTATCAGCTGACATACCTTTTAAATAAATTAGAGG
This sequence comes from Thuja plicata, assembly GCA_018584345.1. NCBI lineage: Eukaryota > Viridiplantae > Streptophyta > Pinopsida > Cupressales > Cupressaceae > Thuja > Thuja plicata. The sequence continues at coordinate 357,057 of MU223735.1, forward strand.
GACCCTTCTCACATCATTCATATTGTTTCTCCACAAAAATTTCCTAATAATTTTTTCAATCTGATTTATCACCGTTGTTGGGGTCTTTAAGACATCAAGGAAATAATTGGGTATTTCTACAAGGATAGTATTGATAAGAAGGATATGCCCAGATAAGGAGATCGGTCTTTCCTTCCAAGAGGTCATTCTACCCTTCAACCTATCCATAATCCCAACCCAATACTGTGCCTTATTACTTCCTATGAAAAATGGTATTCCTAAGTATGTGCTTGACAACTCCACTTCTTTAAAGCCCAAAATTTGAATGACTTTTCTCTTAATGATTGGTTTGGCATTAAAGATGAAGACATTGGATTTGTGGGGATTGATCTTATGTATAGAAACCTTTTTATACACATCTAGAAATTGTTTAATTTGTTTGAATTTCAAGATTGTTTCTTGTCCAACATGTAGAGTATCATCTACAAAAAGTGAGTGGGTTGTGGCCATGTTTGTATGAGGAATCATCACTCCCTACCATAATCCTAGATGATGCTTAGCTGAAATTTTCCTACTAAAGGCTTCAACCATAATGATGAACAAGAAGGGAGACAATGGGTCTCCTTACCTGACACCCTATATTACATTGAATAAACCCATCACAGAGCCATTAATAATAACATAGAATTTGGATCCTTTAACACATGCTAGGACCCACTTACACCATTTGGAAGAAAAACCAAATCTATGTAGTATTTTTTTTTTATAAGAAATCCCAATTGACCTTATCACAGGCCTTCATCATATTTAACTTGACTACACATGTGGAGAGCCTATGTTCTTTAATAGAGTGCAGAACTTCATGAGATAATAGAGCGCCTTCTACCATTTCCCTACTAGGAACAAAACCCTTATGCTCTAGGGAGATAATTTTGGGAATAAGACCTTGAAATATCAAATAAATAGCCTTAGAGAAGAATTTATAGACTGTGTTACACAGTGAGATAGACCTATATTCTGCAAAGGATACATTTCTATGCTTGATCTTCAAAATAAGAGAAATTTTTTTTGAGTTAAAGTGGCTCAACATTACTCCATTTTTCCATAATTATTTCATAGAAAGCAGGAGACCAAAACCTATTACATCCCAAGTTTTTTAGAAAAAAGAAAAGTTGTGAAGCCATCAAGCCCTAGAGATTTATAAGTTTTTAATGAGAACACTACATTATTTACCTCATCAAGTGTGAATGGCTTCAGTAGAAACTCATTATCCTCATTAGTAATTAATGAAGGAATGTGTGTGAGAATATCCTATTCTACTTTCTCATCAATGGGGCCTAAGTTATGTGCAGGTGCCAGTAGATTTGTGTATAATATTACACCTTCTTCTTGAATGTCTATTGCATTGGTGAGCTACTCACTTGTACTAGATTATTGAATTGTGAAAATGGTTTGTGGTGCTCTCTTGATTTTAGCTAAATCATGAAAGCATTTAGTATTCCTGTCACCTTCTCATAACCATAAATCTCTAGATTTATGTTGCTAGTACACCTCTTCACGTATCCCTAACTCTTCCCAAGTGTTCTGAAGCTCTTTCTTTCTACTAAATGTGTCCACATCTAGGCCATGTTGGATGATGTGTTCATGCACTTGCTACAATTCTGCCTCTGCCTCTTTTTTATGGACAAAGTTTTTTTTGAAGACTTGAGCATTCCAAACTGAGATTTGTGCCATAATGTACTAAAGTTTTCAATGAAATTGGTACATCCTTGTTCCCTTGAAACTGGAGCATCTATCCACCATTTCTTGAGGAGAGGGAGGAAATGTGGGTGCCTGGATCAAATTTTCCCAAATTTGAATGATGATTTCCTCATATCCCTTTGGATATTATCACTTATATTGAGCGATATTGCATAATGATTTTATGAAATGAGAGGGAGAATCTCTGATGCAAGCTGAAAGTTATTTGTAATCCATGAATGGGAGAGTAAAAATCTATCCAAACATTCTACAATTTGTAGAAAATTTTTGTTGCGATTAGTCCATGTGAAACTCCCATTCGTTAGTATAATATCTATTAATGCATTATCTTCAATGAAGGTGGAGAAATCCTCCATTATTTTCAACATGGGGCATATACATCCTTTTTTCTCTTGTACTAAGAAGATGGCATTAAAGTCTCCAGCCTATACATATTTAGCCAAAGTAAGAGCCTGGAGGATGTTTGAAAGGGTTTCCCAATGTTGAGCTTTATCCCTAGTTGTAGAAGGACCATAGACATTAAAGAGGATAAACTATAGATCATAACTCTGGACCTTAAGCTACTTCCAATTATTCTCAGTTTGAATCACATAAATGTTAACAAATTTTGGGTCCCAAAGTGCTAAAGTCCACCCGAAGCCTCTTGAGCTGGTACTTGGGCTGATTTCCATTTATCCTACTTCAATACTAATGAGTCATATGTTTATTGAGAAAACTTAGATTCTTGAATGAGAATGACATCCGCTCCACTAACATCTAGTTGTTGATGTGAGAGAACTTTTTAGAGGCATTAATGCCTCTGACATTCCAAGATATAATTTGCATTGTGACTAAGGAGTGCATAATGCACTCCTTGTCCTTTTTCTAATTGAAAGATTAACATCTACATCGGTTTGTATACCAGAATCTATTTCCTCTTTAACCTTGTTTGCCTTAGGTTTTCTCCCTCTCCATTTAGGGGTTTTGGATACCACTTGTTTGTTAGGAGTTTATAAAATAGAGAGATTCTAGGAATAATCAAAATGTTCCTTTAATTGAGAATACATAGATGTATCCTATTCTAAATATGGTATCTCTAGCTAATTACTCATGTTCTCTACTTTAGGGAAGTCCACATCCATTTCTATACAACTCCTCTTAGCCGGTGCTAAAATTAGAGACATAATATCATCTAGATAGTGACCATGTATAATGGGATGAGCCATGAGTTATGTCTATCTACTCCTCACTTTCTATCATTGTCTATTTAGGGAGTGCATGCAAAATCAATGCAATGGAAGAATAAATAGTTGAAGAAAATTCTTCTTCATTTGCAATTTCTTCAATAATGCTCAATCCTATAGAAATTATCAAATCTTGTGTCATTGCTTCTAGTTCTCTCTGAGAAATCTTATATTTAACCTTAAAGGGAACCATAGCCTTTTGGTTCTCAGATTGTTTGTTCTTATCTTCACATGTGTTGAATTAGTCTAAGGAATGACATACTTGGAGGTATGTATAAATAAGGCCACATCCTATTACGACTAATTACCATTTTCCAGCATAAAGAGGGAGGTTAGAAGAAAAGGGGGTTCCCTTGGGATGATTGGGTCCACTATTGCCTTTAAAAAGAAATAATGTAGCCTACTTCCTACAAACTGAGGTTTCCTCATTGGTGCCAAAGAGGAAGGACAAAAATCCATCTGATGTTTATGAATAGAGCTATTTAAAGAAGCATATGTAAATGTCATCCCATAATTTATATGATGATTTATAGCCAACTCCCAATCACTTTTTTGTTGTTCTTTTTCTTTCTGTGTTTTTATACCTGATTGATCGTTCAAGATGTGAAAGGGTTATGAAAGATCACATTTAACTCCATTGTGGCCAGCTATCTGGCACACATTACACACATTGGTTGGGGTTTCCATTGAAATATGTTGCTCCCTTTTCCCAAGTTTTGAAGTGAATACCAGACATAAAGGAAATATTTTATTGGTGTCAATCATAACACAAACTCTCACTGAGAGAGAAGGATTTTTGTAAAAATATCTATCCATTTTTAGATAAATACCTATCTTATTGGCCATGATTTCAATCAACTCATATTCTCTGTATTCCAAAGAAAGGTTTGAAAATTGAATCCAAAAAGGTACAAACCTTGCGTAAATTTGTGATGACTAAAAATTAGGAACCCAAGTTTGTATGCATAAACTAGATCCATTAAGGACCCAATGTTTTATGCAAAACACATTGTCCCTATCTAGAGGAGAGACAAAAAGAACACAAAAGGCTCTCTTACTTGGATCAACATAAAAAAATTGAGACACACCTACCCATTCATTAGAAGGAATTTATGTAAGAGTTTGAAAGTCTATAGTTAAGTTCTAGAACTTATAGAAAATATCTCGCATCTAGAGATCATGAACTTGGGATTGGAGATGATCATCAAAGAATGTGATGGCCACCAATCCTTGTCTGAGTAGAGAGACTGGTGTGTCCTTACCCCCTAAATATTGTTAGTCTGAGGTTGGGAATTTTAAATCATTTTCATCACCTTTTAAACCCAATGGAGGTAGTCTTTGACTTCTTGGAACCCTGAGTTATCTTGCATTTCCTCTTTTCCTTGAATTTCCTATTCTTTTCCTTCTTGTTATGAGACATCATATGTTTCTTATCACCATTCTACTGATTAGGAAATAAAATTTTTTGAGTGAAGGGAGTTCCTTTTGGGGATGGCATTTCCTTGTGTATTTACAGATTCATCTTTTGGGATAAAGGATCTGGCAGCAGGAGATCATTCATTCCATGATTGCAATCTTTTTATGAAACCATAGCATCCATAGACATCTCAACATGCTAAAAAACCCTAATACACTCCTCTTGTAATGGAGCCTTCCCAACCATAGGTTTAAGCCCTAAGGTATAAGCCTTTTCAAGGAAAGAATGATTATTAATCGACTGCCTATCCTCAAAGAAGATACCAAAAGAGAGTAGCTTGTCCTTTTTTAGCTGCCTAGGGTAAAATTGAAAAGGTTTCCAATTGGGCTTAGAAAATCTATGTCATGGTCTCAGAGAGAAGGGTTTTTTAGGTTGAACTATTGCATGACCCTAAAATATATCCTTCTGTGTAGAGTAACCATTCACAGTGTAATCCTTCAAACCTGTCAACTCCCCCTGCTATGTATTGGCTCTTTGTACCATGCCCTACCATCATTTGAAATCATGCTATCATTTGGCAGTTGCCTATGAAAATTTTAAATTTTTTTGCCCGCCCAGATTTGTTCACCAATAATGGAGCTATTTTTCAAACCCATCTATAATATCAAAATATTTTACAGTTACATTACTTTGATTTTTTGAATTTAGAAACTTAATATTTTAATGTTTCAAATTTAGAAACATATTAATTCATTTTTAAAAGATTTGTATAAACATGTAATTTTTTATTTTTTTAAATTTTTTTGTGTAAACATGTGATTTTCAATTTTTTAAAATTAGAAACATTGTCTTTTTATGTTTAAGATTGATAAACGAGAATCTCTTTTAAAATGTCAAGATAGATATATAAGCAAAATTCTTTATATGCATTGATTTTAAATTTATTTTCAGATAATTATATCATAAATAGATCAGAACTAAGAAAATTAAAAATGCAAATCTCAATATTGATTCAGAGATCATATACCTCTATTTAATGTGCATCCTATTGAAGGAAGTCTCAATATTCATTGGGCTCCTTATCATAAGAAAGGGGAGAGATGTCTTAAGAGTTTCTTGTAAAATATTTTATATTAACAAACCACTTATTGATATTTTAAATTATAAGTTTTTAGATGAACACCTAAAAATATTAATATGGATACAGATCAAAGGAAAATCTAGCCTTATTATGTGTAACTCTTTGAATAGAGATCAAATGAGATCATAACAATTGATCAGATTGTTTCATAAAAACATTATGTTAGCAATAATAGTCCACCAATATAACTAAGAGGGGGGGTGAATCAATTGTGTACCAAATCTTCAACTTACAAACTTATAAACCAATTATTCAATATAAATCAGAACACTTCAAAAGAAACACCATAACAAGCAATTGTTGTCAAGGAAACCCTGATAAGGGAAAAACCCCAGTGGGAAATAGCAACCACAAATATTACATAGAAATTATTGTATCCCTATTAGGAGTTGGTTATTACATATAGTACACAATCCTTGTTAAAGGATAGAACCTATTAGGATTTAAGAGAAACAAGAGGCTCACTAACCAGGCTTACTACCAAAATGAGAAGGTTAGATCCATGTTCTGGACTCACTGTCCAAAGTACAGATATAGAAGTATACAATAACCAGTGAACTGACGTAAATAGAAATTTGTTTTGCGTAAAAAGTTCCAATGAAGTTCATCACAATCACTAACTCTACTCTACATCCCCCAGACTTCAAAATTACAAGATCGTAGCTTCCACATCACACTTCCATACTACCTCACCACACTAGTACATTTGACCCCAAAAATCACCCAACATTCCCGACCAACCATTAAATTGGTTTTTCTTGGTCAGTTGATAGAAGGGAAATTTTTCTTTTTTAAAGAGTTATTCCCGTGTTGGTCAAAATTCTAACGAACATGAGCATTACTTATAAAAAAGAAAGATATCGATTCATTATTTTTCCATATGCACAGTAGTCAGAGGGCATGAAGGGGGGCTAGTCTTTGATGAAAGCTAAGAATACCAATATTTTTGTATTCCATAGGGTTATTTTTCATTGTTTCTTCGTCAATCCTAGTAAGTTGGACTATTATTTATGTTCTCAAGCATGGTCCTTTAAGCTATGGCTCTGATCGACGAAATAATTTGCTTCTATGGTTGAGTGAAGTGAGGGGACGAAGGTTGGTGAGGGCTCATAGGTAACCCTAAGCAATATTTATCATTCTCTGATTGATGTCCATGGTTTTCTCTGTGATTCCTCTACATTTTTCATACATATTTATACCACACATTCAAAGCTATGAGACCACATATCATTGAGGAGCTTCCTAGCCTTGTATGGATTCCACGACATTCTATGAGATCATATTTCTTTACTTCCATCAAATAGGAAGGGAGGATGTAGACACAAGCCAAGGAAAATGGTAGTTGTTTTTGAAATCTATGACCACTGCATTCTATGAAAATCATTTCCTCTTTCTTCACCCTGGCAAGCCTGCAACCAAAACTAGGGCACAAGACTTCTGCCCAAGAGGCTGCAGGAAAGTGACTCTTGTTGTAGACCATTAGGATCATATATATTAGACCATTTTGAAGGGAAACTTCCAATAATCAGATTAATCATTATAATATATGGATTCGGTATTTGATGATATGAGAGAGTTCTCATCCTTATTTATTATAACCATGTGGGAGGGACCCCTTCATCTTAATAAAGAGGAATTAATGTATTAAATAAAATTTATGTTACAATTAAGCATGCCACAAGTGCTTACCTTATTAGCCTTTAGAATATATTACATTCAGTGCATATAGGGATATATGGAGATAGAAGTGCTTTCTTTTTAATTGGATTCCTCATTCTTGAATTTTATATTTGATTCTTTTACAAGTACTTCTCCCTTTTGTTCAAGCTCATTTTTTTGTCTCACAAGTATAACACTATCTGAGTCCTTGACCCTTTGCTATCATAATTCAACATATTCTTTTCCTTTCTTTTCTCTCTCTTCTTGAGGAGAGAACTTACTACTTTCTCTTAGGGTGAACAATTTTCCCATGTTTTTTCTAGTAGGATGAATCACATTTTTGTCAATTACTCTCATTGTTTCACCTTTTGAGGTGTATTTTTTTTTAATATGTAAAGCTTGTTGAAAATATTTCCTAACTGTATAAGGTCCCAAAAAACATCATGTTAAATTTTGTTTGTAAGTCAATTAATGTACAATTATAGTCTTTGGTAAGGTGTCACCTTGGGAGCTCAAAATTCCAATCTCAAATGCTCAACATTATATTCAGCTATAGACCTTAGTTGCTTCTTATTTTTTGGTTGGATAAAATAGCTTCCGATGGATGGTTCTTCATAGAAGGTTGCTAATTATTTTCCAAATGATTTCCAATTGAAAATTTTTCCTTGTATATCACTCATCTTTCATTGGTACCATTGATAAGGTCCCAATTCTAATTTCTAAATATAGTAAAGCTATGTCAACCATGGAGTTATTTGGTATATTGTGAAGTTTAAACTATTGTTCTATGTTTCTTATCCATTTATAAATATATCTTACTCAATAGAAAGGAAAAATGAAAACCAAGTGACTCTTTTTGTAGACCATTAGGATCATATGTTTATATAAATAGTCAAACCAATAACTAAATCATAAATTCCTCTACCATATGAAGTAGAAAATGTTATTGTAGAGACAAATGTACAAACACTTTTAATCCTTTTTAGAGATCCAAATGGGAAGCTCTTTCACATCTAGAGAGTTCATCAGTAAAGAACACAAATAAAAGGCCACGAAACATCAAAAATTAAAAAACCTAAGTTACATAAAAGTGGGATTTGAGTTAGATCCTACCTCACAAAATCTAATATTAATATCTAATGCTCCTACCATAGAGAACCATCAAAAGTATGGCATTGTAGATGCCACAAGACAAAATTCATTAGATTTGAAATAAAAGATTCATATACACACAAAACATCATGAAAATAAGAGTGGATAAATTCTCCCACCAACTATTACAAGAAGGAAAACACCAACATAATTTTCCTAACAACACAAGTAAGATAATTTTCGGTTAACTTGGGTATTTAAATAATAAATTTATTTATTGCAATAAAGATTGATTTATTATAATGTTGTCTAATTAAATCCTAAAATGTGCCCAAATAACTTAATAAACTAATTGGTGCAGAGAGAATGTGTGTGGTATCCTACTAGCCCATACCCTGATCAATAAGGTGATCAATCAATCAACATTTAGAGATGCAACTTTTCCAATATTAAATCAAAGCCTCCACCCTTTGTTCTACCACCTTAGTACATCATAACATGGACAATGTACCATGTTACACCAGCCCTCCAAGTCTGGTTGAGAGATATTCAATGCAACTCACTCCAAGAGCCTAATCTCCTTATAGCCTTGTCCAGTCAGTAATCTACCTTTAACTTACAATCTTTCAAAAAAAAATAGGGAAACTCTCAGTGGTTTTAGATACCCTTTTCATTGTTACAAGACATATCCCAAACCCAAGGTATGTTCCTTTAGTCCAACTACCAGATCTAATACACTTGCAACACACAAATATGCGTAATTAACACCCATTTACAAACAAACCTATACAAGGAATTTATCCCTTGACTCCTAACCATGAAAAAGTCTTATTACATGGAAAAAAAACTAAGGATTATCAAGTTTTTGGGTCACCAACACTTGCCTATGCTTGTAGGTATCAAACCCTCCCTTCTAGGGTCCCTAGGCTAGGGCTTGTTCACAAGGACACTTAAAAATCTCTCTAGATACCCCCAATGGATATAACACATACCCATTGAACCCAATATAAAAGATACAACATAAAATACCCCATCCTTTGTAGTATTTTTTCACATAAATTGTTGGTGTCAAACTGTGCACTTTCAATCAACAACTTACTCCATCCTTGTGGTCTCTCCTCCACATTCCTTCACATCCCTACATCAAGTAATATCATACAAGGATAATATACATTATTTTACTCCTCCCACCAATCACATAAGCCATAGGGGTGGGAGAGTCAAGGATCCATTAAACTTTCAAAATAGACAAAGTGAAGCACACAATTAATGATTGTACTTCATGGGTTGAACATGACTATTTGCAAGAATGTTATTTATTTATTGATTCAAACAATCTACAATGATTCTCCTCACACCCAAACTCTACATACTTTTCAAAATAACGTTGATCTCCATTAAATGGATCCAAAAACTCAAAAACTACTCTCTAACCAACTCCCAAACCAACCTAAGACAATTGTAACTGACAGTTACAACTTGTACAATAAATATATGTTGTCAAAGTTGACAACAAGCTATCAACTTAGACAAATTAATAACTTAGACACAAATATCACTTCTAATGGTCTTAAAATTAACTTAGGAAACATTTAAACTCCTTAACTACCCTTCAATCCCACAATGAGCCTTATAGGCCATAATTGCATAAAATGCAATTTTACATCTTTTTTGCATCTTTGCACTTTTGAGTGAAATTACATGTTTTAATGGCATTAATGACCATATTACAAACATAGGTATCCTTCTAGGTCTTTGACCTTTACATACATCCTTGGATCCAATAAGTGACCCCAAGGTTACATCATAAACTCTTATGTCATTCAATGGCTTACATGACATCATTTGTGATCCTATTAACTGATAGGGAGGTCACCTAACTCTCTGAAATTCCTACTCTCTTATAGGAATCTCACCTGGAATCCTATTCAATTCAGGACTCTCTAGACTCACCCTTGAGTCTTTTTAGGGCTACTCTCAGACCCTAACCAGAAGGACTGTTCTGTTCCCTCTCTCCTAGGTTCCCTACCCACCGAAATGTTTAACTCCTCACTATCTCTTACTCTTCATGACTGAATTCCCTACAGTCATGTACCTCCTTACTTATCTATCTCATCTACAAGTTCTCTAGCCGGACCATAGGCTCGCCTAGGACTTGTCTGCAAACTCGACTAGCTTCTCAACTAACACAAAGACAGAAACAAACATAATGTACAAGGTGGATGCTTCTTGACTATCACAATCCATGGACCAGATTATCAGAGTCAAGAAGCACCCATATTTATCTAACAGAAACAAAACAACACTTTACAGAACTCTGATCAAAATAAAAGAACACTCGAAGTACAGACAAAGATTCTCTTTATTGATTATGCAGAATATTACAACTCTCTGTTAATCTACAGAAGTTCTCTGTTACTAACTAACTCCAACTCTGAACTGTCTGAACCCTTTCTCAGATTCTTCTTCTCTGCTTTTATCTCTGGCTTCTCCTCGATTCTGTAACCCTGGTGGTTACTTGTCGATCCCAGCCTTCCATCTGTTCTCTGTTCTTCATGCTCTCTGCAAACTGTCATCTCTTCTCTGCATGGTCGACATTCTGGATAGTCTCTTTTCCTTCGTGTCATTCTCCTTTCTGATTTGGTGGTTATGACCTTTTCAACGCTTTCTCCTATCGACACGTCAGCGCACTTTATCATTCAACTGGTTCTACTCTTCATCGCATAGTCGCGAATGAAAATCCTTCTTTATGTCTTAGTCTGCGACTGAGCGATTACTTGCTCATCGCGCTCTCGCTATGTCTTTCTCCATTTTGACTTTTACCTCGCGATTGAGCGATGACTCCTTATCGCGCACCCACAATGCATTGTCCCGAGCTACTATTTCTATCATGATCGAGCGATGATCTCAAATCGCACACCCGCACTGCTTCTCCATGAGCTGCTCCTTGCTTTGCGAGTCTGCGACACACATTAGTCGCGCACTCGCTGCACTTCTACACGAGCTGGCTATGTCCCTGCGACTGAGCGATGAGCTCAAGTCACGCACTCGCCGCGCTATAACCCGAGCTGCCATTTCCTTCGCGACTGAGCGATGAGCTCATCCGAGCTAATCTTTTCTTTGCGACTGAGCGATTAGCTCATGTCACGTACTCACACCTTCTCCTCCCGAGATGACCTTTGCCTTGTGACTGAGAGATTACTGCTCGTTGTGCACTCGTCATGCTTTTCACTTAACCGTCAAGTCATCTGCGACCTTGCGATGCACAAGGTGTCTCTCACTCGCACACCAGGACTGAACTATTTGTCTTCACGACTGAGCGATTGATCACCCATCGCGTTTTCGCACTGTGTTTTCTCTGACTGCGAATTGACTCACGATTGGGCGATGAGCTGCTCGTCGCATTGTCGCGCACTGTCTTTCCTGCTAGCCGTCTGCGACTGAGCGACTAGTTCCTTGTCGCGCACTCGCTCACTAATAAGTGACCTATTTTCCTAGCTCGCGAGTGTGCGATGCATTACCTTTCTGCTCGCTGCTGGCTCTGTGACTGAGTGACAATGCAAAACATGACTTGCTCGTTGGTAGACTTGTATCAAAACTTGTTCAAAATTGCTGGGGCTAGGGTTTTGAGCTAAACCCTAGGGTGCTCTGCACCATTAACCAAATGATTATAATCATTAAAAAAATGATGTAAATAACATAAAATGACCATCCATGGTCTTTCAAATTCCAAATGAACCTAAGTGGTCATGTTCCATTTCCCTAGGATCCATGGTGACCCTGGTGTACCTACATGGTTCAGGCTCTGACCTTGGTGCTCCTGTACCACTAATAAACTAATAAAATGGATATACAAATACATAAAAGAGAAAAAAACATACACATAAATAGAAATGAGATATAGAGGACAACCTCTCACTTAAAGCATGTTTTTGTGCAAAAAAATCTAACATTGGGTGCCTCAATCTTGAAGTTGCACAATCCAAGATTCAGTTTGGATTTGGGATCAACAGGCTCAAAAAATTTCTATATGCGTGAACTCAATAATTCTTCTCACTGTGGATAGTGTCTCATTATGATACAACCATGCCTTACATTGATACCATGCTCATAACACAACTATTTCCCTTCATAAACCTAACATACTAATCTTACAATGTGCTTTCATGAACCATATCCTTGACTTGTAAACCTCTCTGGCACTGTTCCATACAAACTTGGATAGTAAATTGTCCTCTTATATATGATTATATACTTTCATTCTCAACACCATTTCAGGACCACGAATTCTTATCAATACAAGGCCTACCACATTATGACTGACATTGTTCAACATTCATATGATTTTCATGGGAGGCTTCATTTGTTCTCTACTTTGAAAGTGCCTTAGCATCTCTGTCATTCACATAATTATGTATACCTTTATATAATCATGAATAAATATATATACATACATAAGTATGTATGTGTATGCATCATTATGTTGGCATACTTATTCATTATTGTTACTTTGTTTTAGGTCTTCTCAATGGATAGAACATTTGGCATTGAATGTTGTCATTTGGATTCCTTGGAATAACAGTGCTCCAAATTATTTAATGTGTGTGATGATGACATCAAACATGCTATTCAATACCTTCTGAAACATAATAATTTTAGCTCACATGTACATGATGGGGTGATCTATAAACTATTATTTTCTACTCTCTTTCAAGTTACTAGTCGGTTTGAATGGGTCTTGAAGGTGGTGAAGCATTGATGACATGTAACTAATTGAATTTTTGAAGATATAATCTATTGAGTGTTTCTCAGTTGAATAACTTAGGTCACAAAGTAGCATTGGGAAATAAGAAGGTAAATATCTTCAACAAATCTAGAAATCTGATTGGTACCGGTGAGCAGACAAAAGGTAACTTATTCTATCTAAATGATATTGACTCCACTTGTTTGATTTCTACAAACAAAGACATATGGTTATGGCACAAAATACTGTGTCATGTGAACTTTGAAAACATGATAAAAATTAACAAAAAGAGAAATGTCAGAGGCTTACCGACAATGACCAAGCCCAACAACATCATGTGTAAGAATTGACATAAAGGTAAAATGACAAAGTCTAGTTTTAAAAGAAAAACCCATACATCTAATGCAATTCTTGAATTAGTCCATACTGATTTATGTGGACCTATGAGGACAAAGAGTCATTATGGAGATAGATACTTTATTCTCTTTGTTGATGATTACTCTAGAATGATGACAGTCATGTTTCTAAAAGATAAATCAGAATTATTTAAGATGTTTAAATGGTATAAAGCAATGGCTGAGAAGCAAAGTGGTAAGGAGTTAAAATGCTTAAGGTCATATAGAGGAGGAGAATTTATTTCAGATGAATTCACTAACTTTTTTAATGAGCATGGATTTAAAAGATAGGTCTTTGCACCAAGAACACCACAACAGAATGGAATTGTTGAAAGAAGGAATAGATCTATAGTTGATTGTGCAAGGACACTAATGATAGAGAAAGGGATCACCCAAATCTTCTAGAGGGAAGCTGTCAGTACTTCTATTTACACCTTAAACAGAGTACAATTGAAGAAAGACACCAAAAAGACACCTTATGAGCTATGGTATGGATACACACCAAATGTAAGTTATTTCAAAATTTTTGGCAATCAATGTTATATCTTAAAAGATGATAGAAATGGAAAAATTGACTCCAAGAGTGATGAAGGAATATTTTTAGGGTATTCTACCAAGAGCAAGGCATATAAATGTCTAAACAAGGCCTCTAACAAAATTGTTGAAAGTGCAAATGTAAGGATAGATGAATTTGTAGAGAAAAATGAAAAGGAAAGCACTAAAGAACCAAAGAACTAAAATAGGTTCACTTACAATGAGGAACTTGAAACTCTACCCTACCAACAATGTAGAGCTCCTGAGTAATAGATCATTGCACCCAAGCATCAGGGTGCAAATACCGATGATCAAAATATTGCACAAAATGATGCACAAAGTGATAGAGAACAAAATGAAGAATAAAATGATGATCAAGATGATAGACAAAAAAGATTAAATTGTACTTGCAAGATGCATCAGAAGGAACCATCCATAGAGCTAGATCATTGGAGACAAGAAGGCTGGTATGAGAACCAGAAGTAAGTCTCTAAATACAAGATGTCTTATTTTTCATTATGAGCCCAAATGTGTCAATGTTTCACTAGATAATGATGAATGGATAAGTGATATGAATGAAGAGACTGAATAGATAGTGAAAAAAAATACATGGACACTTGTACCAAGACCATATGACAAGAATGTCATCATTACAAAAGGGATATTCAGGAATAAGTTGAATGAGAATGGAGAAGTCACAAGAAATAAAGCAAGACTAGTATGCAAGGGGTATGCACAAGAAGAAGGAATTGAGTATGGAGAGACCTTTGCACCCATTGCTAGGCTAGAAGGAGTAAGAATATTTCTTTCTTATGCTGCATATAAAGGATTCAAGTTATATCATATGGATGTCAAGTGTGCATTCCTAAATGGAATACTTAAAGCAGAGGTATACATTGAACAACCAGAAGGGTTTGTTGATCCAGATAGGAGGGACATGGTATGTAGACTTCACAAAGCCCTATATGGATTGAAACAAGGACCGCGGGATTGGTATGAAAGACTTCATTCCTATATTATAAGTATTGGATTTGTAAGGACTAGTGAAAACATTAATCTTTACTTGAAGGAAGATACTGATGCTAACATTTTGATTGCTGAGATATTTGTTGATGACATCATATTTGGAGGCAATGATATGCTATGCAAATCATTTGCAAATGAAATGAGAAAAGAGTTTGAGATGTCTATTTTTGGAGAGATCAGGTTCTTTCTTGGTCTGCGGATCATGCAACAAGA
Organism: Thuja plicata; assembly: GCA_018584345.1. NCBI lineage: Eukaryota > Viridiplantae > Streptophyta > Pinopsida > Cupressales > Cupressaceae > Thuja > Thuja plicata. Next base: position 372,241 of record MU223735.1, read on the forward strand.
TGAAGGTATTTTCATTACACAATCCAAGTACATCAAAGAAGTACTAAAAATATTCAAGATGGAAGAGTCCAAACTAGTTGGAACACCAATGGAAAAATGATGCAAACTGACAAAGGAAGACAAGTCATCAGAGGTAAATCAGACTTTGTACAGATCAATGATTGAAAAACTCATGTATGTTGTACATACTAGACTAGATATTGCACATGTAGTAGGAATAGTTTCTAGATTTTCTGTGAATCCCAGAGAATCACATATGACTACTATGAAAAGAATTCTAAGATATCTAAAGAATACTAAGGAATATGGCTTATGGTATAGAAGAGATGAAAAATTTGAAATTAAGGTCTTTACCGATGCTGATTGGGCTAGAAATCTTGATGATCGAAAGAGAACAACTAGAGAAGCATTCTTTATGGGTGAGAAACTTGTCACATGGATCAGCAAGAAAAAGGATGCATTTCACAATCTACTGCAGAGGTAGAGTATGTTGCTGCTACTACAAATTGCTCAAATATTGCATGGATCAAACAGTTATTGGAAGGTACGCATATGAAAATTTTAGAATGAATAATTATTTATTGTGATAATACAAGTGAAATAAACATTTCCAAGAATCCATTCATGTATGCTAAAACAAAGCATATTGCCATCAAGTATCATTATTTGAGAGAACAAGTTAAGGAAAAAGAGGTGATACTTGAGTATGTTTAATTAAAGTAACAATTAGCTGATATATTCACCAAGTCACTGCCCAAGGATGCATTTGAGTACTTGAGAAAGAGACTAGGGGTCAGACCCTTGTCTATTGGTCAGTAAGCTGACTAGAAGGCTACATCAACCTACATATCATCAGAATATCATTCATGTTGATGCAAGCAAAGAGATGAACTTCAAAGATAAATCCATACATAGAAAGGTATATATCTACTACAAGCACCAGAGTTGTTACTGATGGAATGAGAAATTCAGGGAATATATTATGGATAGAAAGAATCCATTTGGCATCACTGTCAAATATTTGCTTGAAAAAGATGTTTGTAATTGCTGTCAAAGGGAGATAGATATCTCATTATAATACATACAAAGATTATATCTAGTATCAACTCAGGGAAATATCACAGTATCCATAAGGAGAGAAAAATTTAACAAGAAAGTGAGAGTAAACACAAAAGAAAACAAATGTTGACAAGACACATTACAAGAAAGGAGAACAATCAAGGGGAGAGAGTTTGACACAGAAGGAGAACACATCACATCAGAGAAAGAAAGATTCTACATCTATCCAGTAAAGGGATTGAAGATAGAATAAAATCTGCAAGAATCAAATCAAAGCTATTTGAGCTTACAAGCCAAACATTTTTATTAGTCACATTAGAAAATCTTGATGAAACTGTATATTTCATATTTTATTAATAATAGTATAGTATGATAATGTAGTATGTTTCCATCAATGCTAAAGGGAGAGATTGATGAAATGTAACTGATTGAATGTTTGAAGATATTAATTTGATGATCATGTAAGGCATTAAATCAGTTAATGTATTGTATTGTCATTGATGTCAACTTGATATAATTTGTATGGTCATGGAATACTGCTAAAAGACTTCAAAGAACTAATGAATCAAGACTATGCTATCAGTAATGCAAACAAGTCAAGTATTCACTAAGTGACTGCATACACCAACGGAGTGCACACTGATAGTCAGAGTAAAAGAGCTAAGTCATAGTGTTGCCCGATGAATGAATGCACAAAATTACCTTTGAACAGAGTTACAGTGTTGTCCGATGAGCAAAACATAGAGTAACCTGACAGAAATAATTTCAGTGTTGCTCGACGGAGAAAACAAAGGATAGAGATCCCGATGACAACTGAAGTCACACCAATGGAATAGTCAGTTGTCACCAATGACTAACTGGAGTATCAACCAATAGAATAGAGATTTCAGAAAATGACAAAATGGTTAGCTTTCAAGAAGCTAAAGATAGAATTAATAGATACTTATCATTGTTTTAATCATCCAGATAAAGATGGAGATAAGTAAGTGATTTAAAGCTGATTTTTCCAGTTGGCAAGAAGATCTCTTTGAGATAAATCAAGATATTGCTCCCAACGCTCCACTTTAAAGTAGGAGAGGGTTTATATGACATGGGTAGGTGGGCCAAAGATGTTAAAACCAGCCTGAATGGTCTAACTCTATTTAGAACTGCCTACAGTCAAAGGAACACTCCTACCCAATATTGTAACATATGGGACTTAGACGTGGGAAAGTTTATAGCACCCAAGGTGTTCATGGATATAGATTTGTTTAGCTTGATAGATAATACTTATGACAAAGTATCCATGGTTGTTAGGGATACACAGGGAAATGTGTTGTTGACTGTCACAGCCGATGAAATCAAAAGAATTTTCAAGTTGAGTGATACTTTAGTATAGATGGATGATATTGACTTCAATTATTTTAAGGAAGTATACCACACACAGAGGGAATACTAAAGAAATAAGGCCTTCAAAGGATACTTTAATAAGATAGGGGACTTGATTGTAGTACGGCCTAACACACCAAAACCATTTAAGTTGGATTATTTCAATGGAAAGGCCAAGAAAATGTATAGTGCCTTGTGCTAGGTTCTCGTAGAAGATGAAGAGACAACAATGTCTGTCCATATAATGCTCATGGTTGTTCAGATTCTTCATCCCCACCTGTCAGTAGTTTTTGACTATGCTTCTTACGTTGCCCAACAAATGCATGAAGGTCTAGTAGGTATCCAAGACAACAATATACTTGAACCAATGGGGTGATATTCCCTTATGATGCACATGTTTTGTTCAATAGTGCTGACTTCTTTGAGGAGGAGATGGACCTGACTAGGCTCCAAGGTGATGAGGATTTGCCTGTTCAAATGTGGAGTGTTGATATATCATGGGATAGAAAAGAAGCTAGTTATGTATACTTTGACAAGGTTTTTGCTACTATTATTAAGTAATTAGTATCCAGACAAAATGCAAGGATCCATACAGATATGTTGAAATTACTGAGACCTATGGAGTTTGCCCTAGAGTTAAAAATTGCCCAATATTGGGGAGATTTGATTTTCTACCCTGTTTCTACAGTAATAAGGGTTTGTGGATTTAGGGGAACCCCCAATGTGGTGCCCTACAGAGTCCCATTGAAGATTGGAATTGCAGAAATTCTAAGACAATTGGGTGAACTACAAGAGGAAGCCCTAACAGGCAAATTGAAGGGAAGCATTTTCCCTACTCTTACAAGAGCCCATCATTTCATCATAGTAAAGCCTGGGTGGACATAGTTTGATAGATATTTTGAGTCCTATCATCTAGCAAAGTCTGTATCCAGGTGTACAGATAATGAAGATTTCATAATGGGCATGTTTAGAAAGAGAACCAAGTGCTTGACATTAGAGCACCAATTCAACTTCCCAAAGGACATTGTTAGGAATGTTTTTGATCTGAGTGACCAGTAGGCTAAAAAAGAGAAATGGATAGTGTATAAGAACTAGTTGGACTTTGTACACAATTTTGATAAGTCTTATGATCCTTTGAAAGGATTTTTCCCTTGGGCCAAGAAGATTGAGTCCCTAATGAAATTATTCGAGGGTATCATGTAGACCCTCAGTGAGAAGAAATAAACAATAATGGAAGTTGAGCCAGAAAAGGCTCAAGCCATCTTAAACAAACTTTCACAAGGAAGGGTAGTCCCACCAGGGAGTTATTTAGTATACAAGAGAAGGGGGGTATAGCACCATTATGCCCAAAATTGACAAGAATTCTAATCAAAAAAGGAAAAAGGCTGATAGATGCCAGTGCCCAAAAGATGCCCTCTCCCAAGAAACAGAGAGTAGAAGGAAAAGTGAAAGAGAGTGAGTTATACTCTCCCTCTCAGTCCCCTATACGTATGGATGACCAAGCTATTGCTGAGCAATTGGTCAAAATGGGGAACACAGGCCAATTTTTTGTTACTACTCAAGAATTACAAGGAGTGCTTGAGGCACCTAGGCATACAACTTCTGATCTCACAGTAGCAGATTTTACTGGTAAAGAGCTAAATCTTGTAACCAAATAGGTCAGTGAGGAGTTCTTATTAGATGACAATTTTGTCAAACCTAGGGTCTTCATTCAATTTCTATGGAGAACTCACATTGATGAGTTCAAAGATAAGTGCCAAAGGATACAAGAAGCCCAACCAAATCGGCCCAAGGTTGATATTGAAAAAGAGGTCAAACAAGAGTTAATGACAAAATTTGAAGAAATCATTCCTGAAGAGGGTAGGGAGTTGGTAAAGAAATAGGGAGTCCTTATCCTATCCCAGTGGGATTTGGTTGATGCAGTATTTTTTGATGCTCTTAGAAGGGAGGAAAAACCATTGAGAAATACTATAGCATCAATTGGTGCCCAGTTTAGTGAGGATCATGCAACTTTGGCAATATGGTCCTTGAAAAAGAAGGACAAAAGAAGAATGAAAGAAGATGATCAAATTGAGGATACATGAAACCTCATTCTTAAAAGAGTTTCTGATACCTCGGGTATTGAGGCAACTAACCTTGTTTTTCAAACTCCCAATTTAAGTTTGAAGGTAGCTGAAAAGGAGAAAGATGCATATAATAGCCTGAACCAAAAATATGAATTTGTCTTAAAAGTATACAATGATGAAAGGGTTAAATCCCTTCAGAAGGATGACTAGATAGCATTTATGGAGGGGAAGAAAATACAACAAAAAATTCCTTATAAGAGGATTGCATAAGGACCCCACCATCCTTCCTCATCAAGTCCCATCATCACCTACCCCCCTTCCCCTACACCATCTACTTCCACTACCCTTGAGGAACTAGAATAGGAAAGGGAAATGCTAAAAGCTGCAAGAGAAGAATTAGAAAGGCAATAGAAAGAATAGGTAGAGAAATCTATGACCTTCAGAGATGTAGAAGCATGGGTAAAGCAGAGGTGTGTAGATAAAATACACATTGCTCTTATGCATTGTACTCATGAAGTAGTACCCACTGCTATTTATGCTCAAGGTAAGAAGATTGTCAACATTATGAACAAATACCATGAGAACAAAGACAATCTGGATCAGTTGGTGAGCTAGTGGAGAGGGAAAATAGAGGAATTAAAATTATTCCACTCCTCTTGGAAGAAAGTAATGATGTTTCTTGGAAGAAAGTAATGATGTTTCTTGGAAGAAAGTAATGATGTTAACATAGTCCTAACTGGCACCCACAAGTGTGTAAAATTACTTTTGGATATGGATATCAGAAGAGACATGGTCATGAGGAAGGTGCTAACTTTGAAAAGGGAGTAATCACAGGATAAGTATGAAATGTTCCAAAACCCCTTTAGGAAGAATGGAAACATCAAAGATGAGGGGTTGTGATACTGACAAATGAATGAAGCATTAGTAGCCAGAACCAATAGTATACTAACTTTGGAGAGTACCCTACTTTTTTCTCAAACAATTGAGATAGTGAGTAAGGCCAGGTCATTCTTTGCATTCTGGTTAGATGAGATAGAAAAAAGCACATGTGTCACATGGAAGGAAATCAACAATAGAAAAGATGAAGTTCTTGGCTTCATTTGGCCGAGTGATGAAGTGTATTCTTCCTGGAAGGATAGGTACACAATAACTGATCCAGGTGAAAGAGAAGATATGCAAGTGGACAAGGAAGCACAATAGAGAAGTTGATGCAGTTGAGAATGGATATCATACATCATCAACATCAGAGGTAGTGATTTCCACATGGCTATACCCCAAAAACTATAGGGAAAGTGCAATCACCATGTGGCCATAGGACAAAGAATATGTTGGAATATCTTGTAACAAAAGTGGTTTTTTTGTCCACTTTCTATTTTGTCCTGTTATTCTCCAAGTTTTGTCTTCTAGCCTAGTCATCCAAAGCTTGTTTCATCCTTGATATTTAAGGATTCCAAGATGATTAGTGCTAGATATATATAGTAAGTTATAACATATTGTAAAGGATGGTAAAAATAAGACTGTCAGGCAGACTTGTGAATTGTGTCTAGGCTTTGGTTTTGAATCAATTTGAATGTATTGAGATCAGGCTTATATTAATAAAATATAATGGAATCTCTATTTTTATACCAATGATGTCTTTTTGCATTTACTATAAGCTCTCATATATTTAATTTTTAAGGCATCGTAAATGTATTGGTTATAAGGTAGCTATCTCATTATTTGTGAGTTGCTTTCAAGGAGAGTTTAAATCTTGCAGATAATTATAGAGGGTTAGGGTTTATGTAGGAATTTGATTCATGGGTGTGAGGGTGAGAAAATAGTTTCTAATGAATTCCATCTAAGGTTTTATTTGTATTTCAATTAATTATCCCTGGTGTATGTATGTTTTATTCTGAATCTATGGCCCATGATTAGGCACTGGTCAAAATTCTGATAAGTGGTTGTTATCATCAATCAAATATTAATCAATCTTTATATTTTTGTTACCTATAATACATGTCTAGATAATTGTATTCAGTGCAATTCATCTTAGTGATTCCTTGAAGAGGAATCAATAGGCTAGCCTTCCTAAGCCAAGTGGCTTAAAAAGAAGGATAATGAATCCTTAATCCATTGTCATACTTGCTGAAAGATAGTAGTCTGTTGAAGGTGCACCCACCTGGGTATGTGGAGCCCAAAGTGTAGAAGGAATTTCATCCTTGTTTATTAGCATTTTCTCTATGAGAATCTAAATTGGGAACTCATGAGTCTAGCATTCACTGCTATATACTGATTCTGCAAGAAAAAGAGCTAACAAATTGGCGAATCTACTAGGGACTATTGTAATGTTCTAAGAGTCATGTTCATGAAAGAGTTTGTCCTTGCAATATTGCTAATTAGTCTTTTTTTCCTCATATTCATAAAGGCAAGTCTATTCTATTTATTTGTTATCACACATTGTTTGAAAGTTTTGATCCTAAAAATGATACGAATCTTGTCTCAGATTGAGTGACTGGTGACTGCAAAATCTCTACCTTAATACAGTGTATATTTCTCAAGGAAAGTTACAGAGTTGATTTGCAATGATATGAACAGTGAAGGAGCATTTTCTTAATATTTCCAGGTGAGGAATTAGCAAGAAATATTGTTCTCTAAGTTTCATTTTGACTTATTGCTAAAAGGGAAAACCTGAGTCAAGACAATATACTCAATCTTTATATATATTTTTCCTCTAAAAAGAGGTGGCAACTCTAACCTCTGTGTACTCCAGTGTTTCACATTAAACATTTTGAAAATATTTTTCTATTTTGTAAGATGCGTCAAAAAAGGAATACTAGATCATACTTCAGAGAAAATCCTAAAAAGGATGTTGGAGAGGATCTCCATACACCTCAAAGGAAACAATGGTCCAAAAGAGGTACATCTAAACATGATTCCCACCATACCTCTAAGGGGAGGATGGAGACTCCCATTCTAGAAAAAAAATCATTTTCATCTGAAGATGCAGGACCCGTGGGACTAATTGACACTTACAGAGCTAACACCATTTTTGATCCCTTTAGGGATGGAGAAAATATTGATATAGGTTACTTTCCTGTAGAAGAAAATATTGCTCCACTAGAAGAGACCTCTATTTCCAAAACAACTTCATATGATTATGATGAATTGCAAGATGAAATTATGGCTTTAAGAAGGAAAAATAAAGAACAAGAAAAAGAAATAGCTGAAGTGGAGAAGAAACGTGAACAAAAGATATATGACTTATTAGTGTAAATAGAAGATCTCTTAGCTGAGACTAGAAGGAATGAACTTAAGGCTACAAGCTTCAGTCAAGAATTTAATGGTTTAAATCTAGAATTATTTGGTAACCTTGATGGCTTAAGGAACAAAGCCCCAAATAAAATTTCAAATCCTGACAAGGATGAATTTGAGAAGGAAGGGCCTGTCATCAGGAAACTATTCCCATATGAGACTGAGTAGAATGCAAAGCTTAAGACAAACACTAAGGAGGTTCCCAACAAAGGTAAACAAAAGGCTGTTGGTGTGACTATAGAGGAGCCTAAGAAAAACTTGACCATCCCTATTGGAGAATCTCAAATTGATGTTGAGTTGGAAAAAGCTGAAAAGCCAAAGAGGATTTGGCCAAGAAACTGGAGAAGTTAGAATTAGAAGTTGTTGCAACAGACATGAGAATGAAAATAGCTTTTCTACATGCTACTACTAACACTTCTACAAGCAGCTCTATGCCAGTTAATCATGGAACACTGCCAAAAAAGAAATCTACTGGCCCAATCCCAATTAATCAAGGGGGTGATCCTAAGGTGCAATCTTCTGGTTTGAATTCAAATGTTAAGAACTATAGCCCAAATGCAAGTGCTCAACCCGGTGGTCCTAGCCCAAGAATTCAAGCTACCAACCCTAAGCAAAGTGTTCCCCCACCCATTCAAAATAAAGGAGGAGCTACTGGACAAAATGGTAATAATGAACTTGGAAATTTCCAAAGAAGGCCTATCCACATGAACAGATACAAAGCTCTCTTTTTTTAAGGTATTCCTGGTCACCCTAATGTGATCCCCAATGAGGTAAGACATAAAATTCTCAAGTTCATTGGAAATAATGTTGTTACTTGTGAAGAGCATCTAAAAGCTGTTAGTGATAAGATAACCAACTTTGAGATTGAAAATGAGGATGTTATTATGAAACTTTTTGTTCAGTCATTAACAAAAGATGCTATGGATTGGTTCAAAAATTTACCTCATAATAGTATTGCTTCTTGGGATGAATTTGTAAAGTTTTTTAGGGAACAATATAGAGAACATGTGAATTCTAGATACATGTTAAATGAATTCAATAACATTAAAAATTTCCCAAATGAGAGTATGGCTGATTTTAATAGTAGATTTCAAAAGGCCATGAACTTTTCCAAGCCTTAAGGTTAGATGAGGAAGTATGCCTCACTACTTATATCAACGCTACTGATGGAAAAATGTCCTATCTACTCAGAGATAAAAACCCTACAACCTTAAGGGATGCTTATAAAATAGCAATTGATATTGAGAGTGATAGGAGAGCATCAGGAAAATTGGGGAAGAGGGAAGACAATAAACTCTGGAAAGAAAAGGGGCCATCCAACAAAAATGTCAAAGAAGATGATATAGTGCATAAATTGGTGAGTGCAGTGAAAGACCTTTTTGCCAAAATGGATAAAAATGATAGAGGAGGATACCGTGATAATAAGTACAATAACCAAATATTTACAAACAGCCTAACCTAAGAGATTACCCTTATAAGACAAATTGGAGTAATGGAAAACCAGTCCCTGATGGACAAGATAACCTAAAAGTCAAGGAAACCCCAGATCCCCTAAAAAGGAACAGTGCCAAATATGTTTAGAACACTCCCTGGTTTGATTCTTTCAATATGCTACACTCTTCTTATCAATGTGTAGTAGTCCAGGCTCTGTTTGATCAAACAAAAGAAAGAGAACAAGAAGGCCCTACTATCAATATGTTCACATTAAAGAAACCATATCCATGGTTTTTTGATATTGCATCATCTTCTGATAATTTGTGTATAGAAGATAATTCTTGTTTCAAAAATAATAACAAAATCCATCCTATCAAAGTGATCAGATTGACAGTATTTCACAAGCAATTATAAACACAGTGGGAAGTGACAACTCACATTCTCATTTCAGAACTCCCACTGATGAGGAAAAAAGGTCTTTGACTATTTCAGCAATTAATCAAGCATGAAATACATACAACCTGAGAAATAGAACAGTACAACCAACTCAAGGCAAGTCTCCCCATGTCTATGTCAGAAAACATTCACCTCAAGTTATTGAGGATTTTCATGCTAAGGAAGATAATGATGATAAGTGTGGGAAACAAGTAGGAGCTTCTTCTAATCATGTTGTAGGGGAAGTATCAAAAGAGGAACTATTACCCAATGAGAAATCCAATAAAGTGAAAATGATGAGTGATATGTCCTATGAATTGCCCCTTTTTGACATGAAACATGCTTTGACCCAAATGAAAGTCTTAGTCCCACTCATGTAAATGCTGAAAATAAAAGAGCACAAAGAAGATGCTCTGGCACTTTTAAAAGGGATAGATGATGTATCTGTTCCCAACAAAGAAGAAATACCTTTGACACCAAATGATACTAGAAAAGATAGTCCACTGGTGAAAGGAAAAGAAAAAAGCAAGGAATTTTCTAATATCTATATTGGAAATATAATCACTCAAGAACCATTATCTATTGACCCGTTCTAGGTCACCTTAATGGTTAATATTTTCTTGGTAAAAAACTGCATGATTGATTTTGGAACTGCAACAAATGTGATGTCTTATCATGTGATGAAGTAATTAGGCCTCTAGGTCACTACATCTATTAGAAGTTGTTATGCTATGGACAACAGGGAAGTTCCTATGATAGGAATACTGAAAGACATTGAGGTGAAAATTGTTGCTTTCCATGAAGCAACTCATAGAATGGATATAGTGGTAGTGGACACTAAACCATATTATGGTATACTTCTATCAAGGCAGTGGGCAGCAGCAGTAGGTGGAAAAATGCAGTTAGATTTGTCCTATGCAACTATCCCTGTAAATGGACATGAGGTTAAGTTGTATAGAGAACCTTGGTCATCTGTTATGGTGGAGGTGGTTCTACTTGACCAATTGAATTGTTGTGTGAATGTTGATATGGAAAATTTTACTGTTGAAGAAATCAAGCCATAGTTAAAGAACACTAACCCAATTTTGAATGAATTGTTGTTGCAACAAAATGCACTATGGAAAATTTACTTTGATGGAGGATGCTCAAAGGAAGGATCTAGAGCAGGAGTTTTGTTTATTTCCCCATCAGGTATCACTTTCAAGTACTCTTTCCTGCTGACTTTTCAATGCACAAATAATACTACTGAGTATGAAGCCTTAATCTTGGGAATGGATATTGCTATCAATCATGGTATTAAGTGTTTAAAAGTTCATGGAGATTCCCAGTTAATTATATCTCAGATTAGGGAGTATTATTCTGCTAAAGATGACATATTAAAATTGTACAAGTATGATGTCTGGAATAGGATAGAATTCTTTGATGCTTTCAATATCCTATGGATAGAGAGATCCAAAAACATAATGATAGATTTATTGGCAAATATTTCCTTGAAAAATAATGATGCTACTCTTACTGGTATGTCTGTGGTTGAAATAAAAAGTAGGCCTGCAGTCCTTGACAATATTCATAATTGGCAAGTATTTTGAGGATGATGATGATATCCTTAGGTTTATCTAGTGTGTACATCAATAAGATGGTCAGAAGATTGATTGTGAATCTATAGTGTTAGTTGTGGACAATAAGGAGTATATATTTGATCAAGAGGTCATCCAATTGGTTACTAATCACATTCCCAAAGGGTTGGTTGAATTGGAAGACATGTTCAACATAAATGATAATTATATGACTCAGAAGTCCAATGCCAAGGTGGTAGATTTAGAGGAAGTTAATTTTGGATCTGAAACATCTCCCCAATTAGTCTACATTGGTAAAAAATTGGATAGCAATGTGAGACAAAATTTGATAAAATTGCTGAAGAAATATAAGCATGTATTTGCATGGTCCTATGAGGATTTGAAAGCTTATAGAAAAGATTTATTTCAGCATGATATCCCTCTGAAGGAAGGTATTAAACCATTCAAACAGAAACAAAGGCCCATTAACCCCCTGCTGGCTACCAAAATGCAAGAAAAATTGATGAAACTAAGAGATGCATGTATAATTAAGAAAATAAAACATTCATCATGGGTCTCAAACTTAATTAGTCCATGTAAGAAAGAAAAATGGGGACATAAGATTGTGTGTTGATTTCAGAAATCTGAATGTGGCCTCATTGAAGGATAACTATGGACTACCTAACATGGAGGCTATGTTGCATAAAGTCACTGGTTGTGATTTTCTGTCTATGATGGATGGATTCTCAAGGTACAATCAGGTGTTGGTTAAAGAATCTGAGCAATTCAAGACAACATTTACTACTCCTTGGGGCACTTATGTGTATGTTTGTGTGCCATTTGTGTTGAAAAATGCTGGTGCAACTTTTCAAAGGGCTATGGATGTAGCTTTCAAAGACCTTATAGATGTTCTGATGGTAGTGTACCAAGATGATTTGATAGCATTTTCAAAAAGGGCAGAGGATCATTGCAATCACTTGGAGAAAGTGATAATAAAAGCACTAGAATATGGGGTGTCTTTAAACTAAAAAAAGTGTCACTTTACTGTTATTAAGGGAAAACTCTTGGAACACATAGTATCAAAAGAGGGAGTAAGGATAGATCCTAAAAGAGTTGAAGCCATTCAAAAGGTACTTACTCCCAAGAACTTAAAGGGCATACAATCATTTCTAGGGAAAATTAATTTTGTTAGGAGATTCATTGCCAACTTTGTAGAACTAGTCAAGCCTATTGTCAAATTGCTGAAGAAAAATGTAAAGTTTGAATGGGACCAGGAAGCACAGTCAGCTTTTGAAAAAATTAAAAAAGATATTCAAGAAGCACCAGTCCTTGTATCCCCTGATTGCACCAAGCCCTTTTCTTTGTTTACTTTTTCTTCATTCCATACTATTGCAACAGTCTTATTGTAAAAGGATGGTGAGGGATTTGAACATCCCATTGCATTTTTTAGCAAGTCATTGCACTTAGTTGAGTTAAACTATCAGTTGATGGAGAAATAAGCCTATGCTCTAGTAAAGGTAGTCAAGGCTTTCAAGCCCTATCTGGTATGTGCAAAGGTAAATTCTTATGTTCCTCATGCTGCTTTCAAGGACATTTTTGTTTAGAATGAAGTAACAGGAAAAGATGTAAATGGATAAACAAAATTCAAGATTTTGATCTAGACATCCATATCACTAAGTTAGTGAGGGGATTAGGATTGGCAAAGTTGATGACAGAAGAAAATTTGGATTTGGTACAAGTTAACAGTGTTGATACAAATGAGAATTGCTTGACAAGTATTGAAATGCAACCCTGGTATGCCAATATTGTATATCTTTTGAAAAATGCTAAATGTCCAGAGAACCTAAATGATAACCAAAGGAGGAGTTTGAGACTGCAAGCTCAAAAATATGTTTTGTTGCATGGAGACTTGTTTTGAAAAAATAGAGATGGGATCATACTATTATGTCTTGAAAAAGGTCAATCAGAGAAGATGTTGAAGGAAATGCATGCTGGAATGTGTGGAGGGCACTATTCTGCTAGGTCAACAATTCATAAAATTTTGAGAGCTTGATACTATTGGCCTTGTTTGTTCCAATATGCTTACAATATGGTCAGGAAATGTGAGCCATGCGAAAGATTCTCAAGTAAGATGAATTATTCAAGAGATTTATGTTTTAACCCTGTAGTAGCAGAGGCCCCCTTTGCTATGTGCGGAATGGACTTCATAAGAGAGTTTGCTAAAAAACCAAGTGGAGGCCATATCTGGATTCTGTTGTTAACTAATTATTTTACAAAATGGGTGGGGGTAATTCAAACTAAAAGAGCCACAAGCACTGTGGTCATTGAATTTTTGATGGATAATGTAATTAAAAGATTTGGTGATCCCCTCAAGTTGGTGATGGATAATTCCATGTGCTTCAGGTCTCATTCTTCTGCAAGTTTTTTTCTAACCCTCAACCTAGTTGGAAATGCTAAAAAACCCTTGTTTCATGTCTCCTAGTGTAATTTTGGTCAAAAAAACCCTAAGCATTGAAATGATTTCTAATTTCACGTTACCTTTTTCACTTAAATCATGTCTCAAATGGGGTCATTTTAAAGCGGTCATGTTTATTAAAGTTGTCAATCCTAACACCATGGTCTTAAATTATTCCCTAAGTCCAAAGTCCACTGATGTTTTAATTAAAGTTATTATCCGTCGAGCAAGTTTGTTTTAATTGGATGGCCCACTTAATAGCTTAATCTCAAACCAATCGACATCTATCAAGTAAGCCATTAAGCCATGATGACACGTATCTTTGGTGGGTCTGATGGTCGTCAAGGTTCTCAGTTAATCAGTGGGTGGATCTTGAAAGAATTAATGGTATAATTAATCGCTTAGTCCCAAGATGCACACCATATATCATGTAAGTAATTAAGCGGTGCTAATGCATGTCAAAGAAAATAATGTGGGTCCTGTCGCAGGCAGCATAAAGGTGATTAAAGTTCAGAGAGATCTAACGGTTGGCTTAATCGCTTAAAGGAAAGATGCATGAAATCTAATGGATAAGTGATTAAGTGGTGAAGACATGTGGCAGTTGGTGGACACAGGTATTCTGAGCTGGTGATGACTAAAGTACAAATAACTTTTTTATGATCCAACGGTCGGCTTAATGGCTTATCTTAAAGATGTAGGAAATGAAGCATCCAAGCCATTAAGTGGTGCTGACGTGTGTCAAGTTGATGATGTGTAATCCACTAAAGGTGAAGTTAACCACATGATAAAGGTTGGAGATGTTTGAAAAGATCTAATGGCCCACTTAATGGCTTAAAGGGAAACCGATTGACATCTATCATTTAAGACATTAAGCCATGATGCCACATGTCCTAGTGGGTCTGGCTGAGGTTGTAAAGGTAGGATTAAAGGAATAGCACCTACAGAAAAGATCGACGGTCAGCTTAATTTCTTGAAGGTAAGTGTTCGAGATCCAATGGATAAGTGATTAAGTCAAGATGACGTGTGGTGTAAAAGGTGGGTCCTGTATAGCGTAGTTACCATGTTAATAAGGCTTCAAATGTGAAAGGATCAGATGGTTTACTTAATGGCTTAAAGGAAAAGTAATCAAGATCTAGTGATTAAGCCATTAAGTCGTGTTGACGCATGTCCCAGATGATGACGTTGCAGCCGCAGTCAATAAACTCAAATTAGATAACTTCCAGACAGGTTAAGATGAATCTGATGATGGACTTAATCTCTTCAGGAGAAGAAGCTCGACATCTATCATGTAAGCAATTAAGTCATGCTGACACATGTCCCAAATGAACAGTTGTTTCTAGGAAAAGAAGAGGGTCATCAGATGAAGGAGATGTTGCTTGAAATCTACGGCTCACATTGAAAGTTACCAAAATGAGTTTCAGTGAGTCGTTAAGTCATGAATTTGAAGCAGGCAAATTGATTGTAGAATATGTCACCATTTCAGTTCAATTCAATGCAAAAGATTGATTTGATTGAAGCAGTATAACTCATTATTTTAGCTTGAAGTCACCATAACTCACCAGAATTATCTAAGAAAAGAAAAAAAATTGTAGAGATATTCAGCTCCTCACAACAGTTTTCCAGAATGGGTAAGTCTTCTCTAATACATCAAAATTTAGGTTTCTAGTAATATTTTCAATTCAAAAGGCTTTTAGAATTATCATTTCAAAATCTGAATTTCATCTCAGCAAAAAAATCCCTAGGTTTAAAATGGCCCCTAGGATTGAACTCTCTGGAGAGGTATATTACCAAAAGAGAAATGTTAGAGAGGATTTATTACAACAATTAAAAGGATCCACAGGTGATGAAACCCAAATTAAAATAATAGTCCCAACACATCCTCAATTTAAAGTAGGAGAGGGTTTATATGGCACAGGTAGGTGGGCCAAAGATGTTAAAACCAGTCTAAATGGTCTACTTAGAACTACCTATAGCCAAAGGAATGCTCCTACCCCAAATTGTAACATATGGGACTTAGACGTGGGAAAGTTGATAGCACCCAGGGTTTTCATGGATACACATTTGTTCACCCTGATAGCCAATGCTTATGACAAAGTATCCAGGGTTGTTAGGGATACATAGGGAAACATGCTATTGACAGTGACAGCCGATGAAATCAAAAGAATTCTCAAGTTGAGTGATACTTTAGTACAGATGGATGATATTGACTTCAATTATTTTAAGAAAGTATACCAGACATAGAGGGAATACTATAGAAATGAAGGCTTGAAAGGATACTTTAATAAGATAGAGGACTTGATTGTAGTAGGGCCTAACACACTTGAACCATTTAAGTTGGATTATTTCAAAGGCAAGGCCAAGAAAATGTATATTTCCCTATGCCAGGTTCTAGGAGAAGATGAAGAGACAACAATGCCTGTCCATATAATGCTCATGGTGGTTTAGATTCTTCATCCCCACCTGTCAGTATTTTTTGACTATGCTTCTTACATTGCCCAACAAATGAATGAAGGTCTAGTAGGTATCTAAGACAACAATATACTCAAACCAATGGGGTGGTATTCCCTTATGGTGCACATGTTTCTGTTCAATAGTGCTGATTTCTTTGAGGAGGAGATGGACCTGACTAGGCTCCAAGGTGATGAGGATTTGGGTGTTCAAATGTGGAGTGTTGATCTATCATGGGATAGAAAAGAAGCCAATTATGTATATTTTGAATGGGTTTTTTCTACTAGGCTTAAGTCATTATTATCCAGACAAAAAGCAAGGATCCATATGGATATGATGAAATTATTGAGACCCATGGAGTTTTCCCCAGAGTTAAAAATTTCCCACAATTGGGGAGAATTGATTTTATACATTGTTTCTAGAGTGATAAGGGTTTATGGATTCAGGGGAACCCCCAATGTGCTACCATACAAAGTACCATTGAAGATTGGAATTGCAGAAATTCTGAGACAATTGGGTGGACTATAAGAGGAAGCCCTAATAGGAAAAATGAAGGGAAGCATTTTCCCTACCCTTACAAGAGCCCATCATTTCATCATAGTAAAGCCTGGGTGGATTCAATTTGACAGATATTTTGAGACCTATCATCTAGCAAAGTCTATATCTATGTGTGCAGATAATGAAGATTTCATAATGGGCATGTTCAGAAAGAGAACCAAGTTCTTGACATTAGAGCACCAATTCAACTTCCTAGAGGACATATTTAGGAATTTTGTTTGATATGAGTGACTAGGAGGTCAGAAAAGAGAAATGGCTAGTGTACAAGAAATCTTTGGACTTTGTCCACAATTTTTATGTCTTATGATCCTTTGAAGGAATTTTTCCCTTGGGCAAAGAAAATTGAGTCCCTAATGATATTATTTGAGGGTATCATGCAGACCCTCAGTGACAAGAAACAAAGAATAATAGAAGCTGAGCCAAAAAAGGATCAACCCATCTTAAACAAACTTTCACAAGGAAGGGTAGTCCCACCATGGAATTATGTAGTTTACAAGAGAAGTGGGTATAGCACCATTATGCCCAAAATTGATAAGACTTCTGATCAAAAAGGAAAAAGGCTGGTAGATTCCAATGTCCAAAAGATGCCCTCTCCCAAGAAACAAAGAGTAGAAGGAAAAGATAAAGAGAGTGAGTTATACTCTCCCTCTCAGTCCCCTAAACATATGGATGACTAGGCTATTGCTGAGAAATTGGTCCAAATGGGGAAGACAGGCCAATTTTTTGTTACTGCTCAATAATTACAAGAAGGAGTGCTTGAGGAACCTAGGCATACAACTGCTGATCTCACAGTATCAGAGTTTACACGTAAAGAGCTAGATCATGTAACCAAACAGGCCAGTGAGGAGTTCTTATCAGATGACAATCTTGTCAAGGCTAGGGCCTTCATTCAATTTCTATGGAGAACTCACATTGATGAGTTCAAAGATAAGTGCTAGAGGCTACATGAATCCCACCCAAATTAGCCCAAGGATGATATTGAAAAGGAGGTCAAACAAGAGTTAATGACCAAATTTGACAAAATCACTCCTGAAGAGGGAAGGGAGTTGGTAAAGAAACAGGGAGTCCTTATCCTACCCCAGTGGGATTTGGCTGATGCAGTAGTTTTTGATGTTGTTAGAAAGGAGTAAAAACCATTGATCACTACTAGAGCATCAGTTCGTGCCTAGTTTAGTGAGGATCATTCATCTTTGTCAATATGGTCCTTGAAAAAGAAGGACAAAAGAAGAATGAAAGAAGATGATCAAATTGAGGATACAAGAACCCTCATTGTTAAAAGAGTTTCTGATACCTCAGGTTTTGAGGAAGATAACCTTGTTTTTCAAACTCCCAATTTAAGTTTGAAGGTAGCTGAAAAGGAGAAAGATGCATATAATAGCCTGAACCAAATATATGAATTTGTCTTAAAAGTATACAATGATGAAAGGGTTGAATCCTTGCAGAAGGATGAGAGGATAGCATTTCTAGAGGGGAAGCAAACAGAACAAACAATGCTTCAAAAGAGGATTGCACAAGGACCCCACTAGCCTTCCTCATCAAGTCCCATCATCACCTACCCTCCGTCCCCTGTACCATCTACTTCCACTACCCTAGAGGAACTAGAATATGAAAGGGAAATGCTAAAAACTGCAAGAGCATAATTAGAAAGGCAGAAGAAAGAATGGGTAGAGAAATATGCAGCCTTTAGAGAGGCAAAAGCATGGTTAAAGCAAAGGTATGTAGATAAGAATATTGTCAACATTATGAACAAATACCATGAAAACAAAGACAATCTGGATCAGTTGGTGAGCGAGTGGAGAGGGAAAACATATGAATTAAAATTCTTCCACATCTCTTGCAAGAAAAGTAATGATGTTAACATAGTCCTAACTGGCACCCACAAGTGTGTAAAATTACTTTTGGATATGGATATTAGAAGAGACATGGTCATGAGGAAGGTACTAACTTTGGAAAGGGAGTACTCACAGGATAAGTATGAAATGTTCCCAAACCTCTTTAGGAAGAATGGAAACATCAAAGATGAGGGGTTGTGGTACCGTAAATTGAATGAAGCATAGTAGCCAGAACCAATAGTATACTAACTTTGGAGAGTACCCTGCCTTTTGCTCAAATATTTGAGATAGTGAGTAAGGCTAGGTAATTATTTGCATTCTAGTTAGATGAGATAGAAAAAGGACATGTCACATGGAAGGAAATCAACAGTAGAAAATATGAAGTTCTTGGCTTCATTTGGCTGAGTGATCAAGTGTATACTTCCTAGAAGGACAGGTACACAATAACTGATCTAGGTGATAGAGAAGATATGCAAGTGGACAAGGAAGCACAACAAAGCAATTGATGCAGTTGAGAATGGATATTATACATCATCAAAATTAGAGGCAGTGATTTCTACATGGCTATCCACCAACAACTACAAGGCAAGTGCAATCACCATGTGGCCATAGGATAAAGAATCTATTGGAATATCTTGTAACAAAAGTGGTTTTTCTGTCCACTTGCTATTGTGTCCTATTATTCTCCAAGTTTTGTCTTCTAGCCTAATCATCAGATGATTTTTGTATCCTTGATCTTTAAGGATTCCAAGATGACTAGTGCTGGCTATATATAGTTAGTTGTAACATATTGTAAAGGATGGTAAAAATAAGACTGCAAGGTAGACTTCTAAATTGTTTCTAGGCTTTGGTTTTGAATCAATTTGAATGTATCGAGATCAGGCTTATATTAATAAAATACAATAGAATCTCCATTTTTATACCAATGATGTCTTTTTTCATTTACTATAAGCTCTTATATGTTTAATTTGTAAGACATCTTAAATGTATTGGTTATAAGGTAGCTATGTCATTATTTGTGAGTTTATTTCAAGGACAGTTTAAATCTTGCAGATAATTACAGAGGGTTAGGGTTTATGTAGGAATTTGATACAAGGGGTGAGGGTGACAAGATAGTCTTTAAGGAATTCCATCTGAGGTTTTATTTGTATTTAAATTAATTATCCCTAGTGTATGTATGTTTTATTCTGACTCTATGGCCCATGATTAGGCACTGGTCAAAATTCTGATAAGTGGTTGTTATCATCAATCAAATATTAATCAATATTTATATTTCTATTACCCGAAATACATGTCTAGATAATTGTATTCAGTGCAATTCATCTTAGTGATTCCTTGAAGAGAGAATCAATAGGTTAGCCTTCCTAATCCAAGTGGATTAAAAAGGAGAAGGATAATGAATCCTTAATCCACTGTCAGACTTGCTGAAAGATAGTAGTTTTTTGAAGGTTTACCGGCCTAGGTAGGTGGAGCCCAAAGTGTACAAGGATTTTCATCCTTTTTAATTAGCCTTTTCTCTGTGAGAATCTAAATTGGGAACTCAAGATTCTAGCATTCACTTCTATATACTGTTTCTGCAAGAAAAAGAGCTAACAAGGCTCACTTCGGAAGAGTGAAAATTTGGGGTACTGGTCTCAGTGGTTTTTTCCCTTAACAGGGTTTCCACATTAAAATCCTTGTGTGATGTGTTTATGGTTTATCACTTTATTGTTTTACATTTCACATATGCATTTCTGGATTTATTGGTATACTCTACATATTTACTGTGTTTCGATAAATAAGTTTACTGCTTATTGGTAATCATACAGAAGAGAGATTAGCAAAGCAATCCGACAAGTAGAAAATTAATTAAAGTATTTCAAGGCATACATCTTGTAGGAAAGAAGATAAATTGAGACACAATTAGTGGTTATAATTTTTAAGGGTTGATTTAAGGATTAATTTTTGAGGCCACTGATTCACCCCNCCCCCCCCCCCCCCCCCCCTCAGTTATTACTAACAAAGCAGGTGGTTGTTTCCAATAGTTTAGAAAATATTGTGCAGGGGATTCACACGATCAAACCAAACATTATCTCTGGCAGGCTTGGCTCAATTTTTGGTAATAGAACTGGCTTTGAAAATAAAATTGTGGAAGCATGGGAGATCTTCAAGCTATCTTGTGCTAATGATAACTACAATTCTATGAGTATCTTCCATGGTCACAAAGAATATTTTTTCACTTGTGATGATAAGAATGTTATGATGGACTACTTTTTTGGAGTTGGCATTTTTATCAATAAACTAGGTCATCTTTAGATCATTACAAAAAATTATCTAGCTAATGAACTCTATATCCTTATGCATTATAAATTTCTATCAAACTGCAGTTTAAAATGCTCAAAATGTTAAAAGATATGTAAAGAAACAAAACATGGTAGGAACAGATTTTAATTTGATATTATAGAAATTTCTGTCTTGTTGAATGTTTGAAAAGATATGTAATGAAACAAAACTTGGTAGGAACAAATTTTAATTTGATATTATAGTTAGATAATGCTCTGGTAGATATGCATGCCGATGGTGGAACCATGAATAGGGAAATCAAGATAATTGTTTGACATTATGACTCAATAGATGCCTACACATGGAAATAATGATTTTTTATTGAAGCACATTAATATTGAGATTCCTATTAGATATTATTTGCAAATGCTCCAATAGATGCACTTGGAAAATATGAAGTTATTATAAATGGAAAATGAACTTTTTGATAGTGTAGCTTCTAGGAGGGGCATCCCATGGAATAAAATGGTCAATATTTTCATTAAATAGAAACATCCAAGGAAATGTAGATGATGAGGAGATAGTTAAAATCCTCCATATTTTACTATTATTCACACTGCTTGTTGCGAAATGGAAGCTTTGTAATATTAGATAAGGTTGGAAACACATATGCAAAATGTGGAACTGTGGACAATGTACCCAAATCGCTTGACACAGTGCCTCAAAGAAATTTTATCCCAAGATGATAAATTTCTATCAAACAGCAGTTTAAAATGCTTAATATGTGAAAGCATAAACTAGATCTACATTGTTTACATCTGTCTTTCATCCAAGAAAGACACCCTCATCGTTCCTTGTGCAGCAACAGTGTATGGAAACAAATTTAAAACTATAGGAAATGAAACATGACCTTGCAAATAAATATTTGTACTAAAAATTCAAAGACTTCAAGATAAGAGATTATCAGGAACAATCTCCACCAAATACATCCTGTATTCACATTACTGTCAGTTACTATTGTCCATACCTTATAGACGATGCCTTAGAGTCATTATTACTATGAAATTGGAATAATTATCTAAGGGCCTAGTTATAGGAAACAACTATTCGGTGTGACAATGTGTAATTATAGTCCATAATTACTCATAATTACTAGGAAATCATTGCTCTTCTATTTTGGGGGTGTTCTGGGAGTTATATTCCATTGTTTACTAATGGCGAGATCTATCTTGATGAATAGAACTTTATCCCGAATAGTCCTTGATTTAGTTTTTTCTTTATTACAGATTTTTGGTAAGAGTTACTAATTATCTTATAATTTTATTAGAAATCAAAGAGAGATATCTCATACATATCAATACATATATCTATATATAGGTGTGTATATATTCTAAAAAATTATATATCCAACTATATAAATAGATATACATATATAGGTATTTAGGAGACAAAGCTTGTGTACATATAATAGTATATTTTATTGATAATCAAAGGTAAATACATGAGGATAACCACCTAGAAGATAAGTGGACAAGTGGAATTTGCATTTCTTGTCAAACCAAGAAATTAACCCACTAATTGTGGGAAGAACAGATCACACAGAAGAATATATAAATATGAAGGAATCATGGTACATTAAGATAGATGGATATGAATTATCATAGAATAAGAGAATATTGAATGCATATACATATATGATATATATCGATATAGATCAATGGAAATCATATATCAATAAATATGGTCTAATATAGATAGATAATATTAATTTCAGTTACAATAGTGAAATAAAAAAATAGATATATTAATAATACAAAAATTTTAT
>MU223735.1:394928-412709 GCA_018584345.1 Thuja plicata
ATACATATACACAATATACAAGATATGTGTGTATGAGAAATATATATTAATAACAGTGAAATGAGATAAAGTTATGTTATATATATTAAGTATATATAAGAGATTGTGATTATATATATATATATTTTATAAAGGATAAACAACCTTATATAGTCCATCATATATATTATATGTTAATAAGGATCAAATCAAAATCATCTATATATAATGTATATATCTAAATGTTTTGTAACATATCTCTAAATGATCTAATATTCACATTTGTAATATATATATATATATATATATATATATTAATAATGGATTCATAATCATATTTGTCCATGTTTAGATTTGTTACTATTTAGTACCTTAAGAAGAAGGGACTAAAGTGTTACCAAGGAGGGGCTTGTATAAATCCAAGCAATGGATCTTATCCCAATAAAGGGTAGGGGTCAATGTTTTGTAAGCCTTCATGATACGGACTTGGACTTGTAAACTTTGAGGGAGTCCATTTGCTAGTCTCTAGGAAACTTGGATAAGACCTACACCTTCCATTCACTAAGCCAAATAGTAATATGATGGGATATACAAGAACTAATGTTACTTCCTATTTATGAATATTTTAAATTGAATTATTGTGTTCTTGGGACATACAACATAAGTTCAAATTATATATTTAATAACTATGTCCAACCTAGCAAGGGACATTACACTAATCTCTCAACAAGAAAATGTCAAAATAGAAAGATGTTAAGACACTTCTTCAACTTGGACTCACCCACTCTAAGTTTCAAACACCCTCTCAGGCCTAAGGGCTAGGAACACAATGATCAAAGAAGAAAAAAAAATCATCTCCATAACAGTGAACCTCTAACAATAATCTCCTTTCTTAAACAACGATGGAATATACAACAATGATAATTATAAGGTGGCCATGTTATGTGGCGGCAATAATACCAAAACAATGATATTACACAGTAAGTCAAACTAATACGGGGATATTACCTATTAAGTAAAAAATACTATCAAGTATCAACTCTAGGAGGGATCGTTGGCATTAGTCAAGTGAAACTATGTGTTATTAGTGATCTATTTAACATGCCAACATGGAAGGGATATTGATTATTAGTGTAAACAGTAGCTAGTTAATGAATTATATAATATTGGTTAATAATGTAAGTGTGGCCACTGATACTTTGTAGGAATATCTAAATGTCAGTGTGGCCCTTTACTCAAAGTCATAGAATTAGGTAATATGTATCTCCTCTCATACAATTATAAATCTTGTAGGTTTGGGGTCATGTATATTACCTTAATATCTTACAATAATTGGTTCTCCATCATAGTTATGAACTGTTGGGTAGGTAACCTTATGAGGAGGTCTATGTATAACTTATTTGTAGGCAGAATCTAATTAGGATCTCATCCTTGATCACCTAATTGGGTGGCAGCCAATGGAGACACTATCTGGGGACTCTACCCTAGAAAGGGGTTGCATAACCTGTTCTACCATCCTTTAAAAGACTGGTTTTAAAGTTAAACCTGAACTATGATGTCTCTGCGAGTTATGTAGGCAAGGTCATCTATGATGAGCCCCCAAGGCATTAGGTTTGGCCTTTATGTCTTGTACTTTTGAGTTCTTCCTTGGTCTTGCCACCCCTTACCAATATTTTACATAGTTTGCATCTCTTTATGAAACTAGTTTTATATAACTTATGATTGATTTAGCTAAGTTATTGATGTATGCAAATCACTTGTAAGTAATAAGATATTATAGTGTATTTAAATGAGTTTTGATGTTTTAGAAATGAAATATTCTATCTTTTAGATAGTGTTTCTTTGTAAAGAGTTTCAGAACTCTTCAAAATCTTTTTTAACTTTAATAATAAAAATGTATTTATACTAGACTATAAAAATAGTGTGTTGTCATATGATTAATGATGGTTAAACTAGCTACTGAAATATTTCTTGTGGTTTTTGAATCCACTTCAACCTAAACAAACTTTCAAGAAAAAATGCATCTGAAATCTTCAGCGAGAAGATGAATCTGTTACGTGTTGTTTATAGGAATTTATCAAATAATAACTTAGAGGTGGTATACTAGATTTATCGGCACTAAATATGCTCCAATACATGTAAGTGGATGCAACATTTAAACATGTGTTTATTTTATTTTATTATTGTAATATCTCTAACTCTTTTGGTGTCCTAGGGACTTGAGCAACGATTCCTTTGATACGTCCATAGTCCCTCAATGGATGACAAGCTTACAACAATTAAACACATTGTAAGTTATTTAAATAGACAATTTCAATTGTAGAAGAAAGGGAAATATAGATGAAAAGACTTATAATTTATTTTCTTGTTTCAGGGTTATGGATGATTGCAATATATCTGGACAAGCTTCATCGACCATTTTTAATATTGAAACACTTGAGACAATACGAATGAAAAACAATCAATTGAATGGAACAATGAATATTAGACGCAATCCTTCAAGTTTGCTAAAATGGGTAGACCTTAGATATAATGACATAACTGGAGTTCATGAGGATGGCACTGTGTCTCTATGGTGAGTAACATTTGACAATGTATCATTTAGAGTAAAAAAATTTATCAACATCCTCAAAAAAGTTTAAGATTTACGTGAAAGTAAATTGTAATATAATCCACAATTTTCCACAAAAAATTTATGCAACTTAATTAAGATATTGCTAAAAATGTTCTTAAATCACTTAAATAAACTAGGGAAATATCATTTCTCTCATTAACTATGAGGGCTCTTTTCTATTCAAAAAATTTTCATTTCATTGTTTCAATTGAAGATATCAAAGTTCAACTTGATTTGAAACTAAACAAATAATATTTTCTTGGTTGTTTCTGGATTTGATTACATGTCACTTTTCTTATCAACATTTTCGATCACATTATATGATCCATCATTAGGATAATAAAGATTACAGGAGATGTGATCCATCATCAATCTTGTCTCTGTAACTCTTTCTCATCATGGTGATGGATGACAAAGGGTGATCATGAGAAATAGTTACAAGAGATGTGATCCATCATTAATCACATTTCCCACATCTAGCTTTTACACACAACAAATTGTATTTGCATTTGAATAGGAATATATGTTATGCTACAATATCAATTTTTTTTCAATGATAGGAATTCAAAACATGCTTTAAACATTTCTATGGAGGCATCAATGTTCTTGGGTGCTTGTGCACCATACCTTTCACTTCTGTATCATTGTGTCAAGGATATTTTCTTGTTCTTAATAAAAAATTGTTGGCCTCTTCCTTAAGCTGACTTCATCATCATTACAAAAACTTATCTAGTTAATGAACTTTATATCCTTATTCATTATGGTGTTGTGATTTCGCCTCTTTTTTTGGACACTACTAATCATTGGTTTCTATTTTTACCTTGGGAATGCTTTTCAAGTAGAAATGATAGGATACCATCTATCTTTTTTGAAGACTCTTTATCAAAAGGGGATCTGTTTCATTTATCTTCAATCAAATAAGGGGTCTAGAAGAGTGCTCTGCATCAATTGGGTATAGAAATTGAGTGCTATACCCAAACGATGATGAGCACCTTCTGCACCCTCGATTCCAGTGAAGAAACATAAAAATGACAACTGAGAAATATAAATGTAGATATCACAACAGCTAAGAATCATAAATGTAGATATCATGGTCACAATTGTTTGGAGACACAGTATAATTGAATGGTATACCCAGACGATGCAACACAACCACTACTCTTTCAGATCCAAGTTGACACTGCATGATCCAAGAATAAATTTAGAGAGTAGAGGAGGGCTGTAATGACCAAAATAATATAGGCTCCCTATATTACTTTTTTCATTATGGCCCTCCTCCTTTTCTCTCTAAATTTATTCCTTATCTATGGTTTTTGCATCCTACAGTGTCAACTTAGAACTAGAGGAGTAGTGTTTGCATTGCATTGTCTGGGTATACCACTCAATTATGTTGTGTCTCCAAATAATTGTGACCATGATGCCTACATTTATGTTTCTCATCTTTTGTGTCCAAGGACCCCTTATGACCCTTTATGACCCTTTAAAATCCCTAAGAATACATCTTAGAGGTCTTAAAGTTTCGTAAAGGGTCATAAGAGGCTCCTAGGAGGGGCCAGATGAGCTTCCACCTTCACGTGGTTGGCCCTGTTAAGAAAAGTATGTTTAAATATTATATAAATAAAGAGAAGCTCAATATATATATTTTAAAATATAGCATACCATCTCAATTGCGATGGTGTTTAGAGAATGACCGATTCTAAAGCACTACATGGGACGTCCAGATGTCAGAAACTGTTGATAGCTGGATGTCACATGTACAATATATCTATTGCAGACGCGTTGTAATTGTGACACTCATAATATGTAACAAGGGCAGGTTGACCATCCCAGATGGTGCATATTGTGATGGTCAATACTATCCCAATTGTGATGTTACTTAGAGAATGACCGATGCCAAAGCACTAAATGTGACGTCTAGATGTCAGAATATTCCGATAGCTGGATGTCGCATGCACAACATATAAGTTGCATACCTGTCATAATTGTGACACTTGTAATGTGTAATGATGCCATGTTAACCATCGTAGCTGGCGCATATTGCAACGGTCAGTAGCGTCACCATAATGATAGACATACTAGCCATTGGTGAATCTGACACCAAAATTGCAACACTGGTCTATGTCGCTTGCCCGACAGAGTAGTATCTGAATTATGATACATAGCCGTAGTGACATTGAGGAATCCAACCATGAAATGAAAAATTTCATTTGATCAAATAAAAAATGACACTAGATTGATATATGTGCCCTTACTTGGTTATTGTCGAAGAAGCAGAGAAATGCTATAAAAGAAGTCATACAAAAAATATGTTTTCCCATGGGATTTGCTGCGAACATAAATAAGCTTATATAAAAAAAAAGTGAATTTGGGCCAGGGATGAAAACAAACAATTTGCATATATTTATTAAGGTAATTCATGTTATTTTTTATTCACTATATATTTGTATACTTCATGTATCTTTCATTGTATTATTTTATAAAACATTGAAAGATCATTTTACAATTATTGTAGTACATTCTACATCTATCTCTCCCACACCACTTTGACAATAGTGTCAAACAAGTTATATATGATCTTGGAAAATGCATGAGGTGTTTGTCATTGAAAGAAATCCATAAAGAAGATATAAAATATTGGAAGAGAAAAATTCCTCATCTTATACACATAAATGCAAAAGTGTCTACCTTCAACTTTTTTCAATGCACAAAAACACTACCTCATACATCAAGTTGAGGAGATTGAATTATGTGGACCTGTACAAACTAGGTCAATGTGGATGGTTGAAAGATACTTGAAATTTTTGAAGGCATTGGTTTGACAGAGAGCACATCTAGAGGGTTCTATGGTGGAGGGATATATGGTATACCAGACCATGGTGTACATTAGTGAATATCTTCCTAAGTTTGTAGCAAAGGGCCATGTAGATATTATTTGGGATCCCAACTTGATTAACAAATTTGAAGGGGAGTACTTGATGAGGAAAGGTAGATTGATGAAAGTGAGAGGTAATTGTAATATATTATTGTAGTTAATTAATTCTTATAAATCTTCAATATAAATTATTTGTAATTGGTCTATTTTTTTATACAATTGGTCGAGAGTGGGATGCAATACATTTTTATATTGTGAACAATCTTGATTGGATGACGGCATGGATTGAACAATGTCAAAATAATGGTTTCTCATTAACATGGGAAGGTGTTGCTTCATTGGTTAGAGAAGCTCATCGTAATGGGGATTCCAATGTTACGCCAATGGTAATTGATCTAGCATATGGTTTGTGAGGTAGGCAGGTACGTAAAAAATTATTAATGATCATCACCCATATATTTCATATCAAATCATGTTGCGAATAATTTTCACACACTTGGAAAATTATGGGTCAAGCACCACAAAGCTATGTACTATCATAGCCACAAATTTTTCATAAAAAAGTTGGATGACACAAAGAAAACTTGTGATTTTGGGATAACTGCAGTCTTTAAGGTCACTAATATTTCATCTAGAAATGACATACATCCTCGACAATCTAAAAATTGATACTATGGCATCTTGGTGATGACATGTAACTGATTGAATGTTTGACAATGTTAAGTTAAAGATAATACAAGGCATTAAATCAGTTAATGATTTGTATTTTCATTCATGTCAACTTGATATCATCTGTATGGTCATATACATAAATCCAAAGACTTCAAAGAACCAAAAAAACCAAGGTTATGCTTTCAAAAATACATAAAATTCAAGTATTCACAGAGTGACAAACAACACCGACGGAGTGCACACCATCGGTAAAAGAAAAGAGGAATAGTCACAGTGATACCTGACGATCAAAAGATAGTGTTTCCCAATGAAGAAAACCACAGTGTTTCCTGATGGATGGAGATCATGAAGCTAACTAGAGTCTCGCTGATGTAACTATCATTTGTCACCGAAAACTAATTACAATGGTGACCGACGAAACAAATAGTTCAGAAAATGAAAAAATATCTAGCTGGCAGAGCTAAATAAGGACTAAACTGGTTGTCTACTTTGTTTTATTCAACCAGAGATAAGTGATTGATTTAAAGCTGATTTGTATAGTTGGCAAGAAGATATCTACGAGACAAATCAGGAGTTATGCTTTAAATCTAATTGGCTAGATTTTTTTTCACACCAAGAATCAAGAAACAATGGATATCATGTCTATATAAGAGACAAGCTTAATTCATTTTTGTAATGCATGAAAAGGGGATTAAGGGGAATGAATAGAAAGAGGATGCTGAAGAGAAACTAATGAAGAATAACTTCATACATTCCTGATCAATCAAGCTAAAGGGAGAGCTAAGGAATTCTGTAGACACCAAAAAAAAGTGAGAACAACATCACAAAGTAGAAAGTGTGGAGCACAAATAATTGAATTGATACATTGATCAGTGAGGTAATGTACTTAAATAGATATGAAAATCTACAATTCAAAGTTGCATTAGAAATAGGTCATAGTGTTTCAATTTAACCATTGAAGAACCAAGTATCTTAACAGAGCAGAACTTAACAATATTCTATATATTGAGGTACATCTCAAGGAGTGCCCAAAAGGTTGATTCATGAAAGTAGCATTGGATATGCCTGATGCCTATTGATAGTCTAAGAGAGAGGCTGATTCAAGGATGGCAGCATTAGATGCCCGATACTAAGTGACAACCTCTATGTATAAAATCCTCTAACAAGGTCACACCTAACAGTGTGTTGGTAACCTTTAACAGTGTTGGCTCTTAACAGGGCTCACTTCAGAAGAGTAAAAATTTGGGGTACCGGTCCCAGTGGTTTTTTCTTTAATAGGGTTTCCACGTTAAAATCCATGTGTTATGTGTGTATGATTCACTTCTTTACTATTTTGTATCTTACATATATCATTCTGGATATATATGTATACTTTGCATATTTATTGTATTTCGATAAATAGATGACTTCTTATCGGTAAACATTAAGAAGAAGGTTTAATATAGTAATCTGATAAGTAGTAAATTGATATAATTTATTCAATGCATTCATCTTATAGGACAAAAGATAACTTGAGAAATAATTATTGGTTATAAGAGTTGAAGGGTTGATTTAAGGATTAATTTTTGAGGCCACTGATTCACCCCCCCCCCCTCTCATTTATTACTAACAATTGGTATCAGAGCTTGTGTTCTTAGAAGGAAGGTTTCAAGACCTAAGCCAAAGATCACAAGATGAACAAACAAGATGTACTCAAGCTAAACAAAGATAATTTTCCCTCATGGCAGAGCTAGATAAGACTCCACTTATTAGGTATTGGTAATGATGTTACTCGATTCCTAGAAACTGAATATGTGTTTCCCAAAGGAGAACCAATAGTTGAAAAAATGAGAGAGAAGCATGAACACAATGGAATTATGATAGAGCTTGCTTCCTTTCTCTTTGATGCTGAATTTTAAGATGTCAAAGAATGCAAAACTACAAAGCAGATGTAGGATAAATTGAAGCTTGTACATGGTGGTGAAAAAAATGTTTTGAGAGCCAAGGCAGAAATCCTTAGAGGAAAGTTTGATGATCTCAAAATAAAAGAAGGTCAAAACATCACTCAGTACAACACAAGAATCAAAGAAGTAGTCAATGCTATCCGAGGAGTTGGAGGTGTACTAGAAGAAGATACAGTGGTAAGTAAAATTTTAAGAACCTTACTGCCTACTTATGCTATTAGAGTATCTGTCATTCAAGAAATGAGAGCAGTAGCAAATAGAAATGTTACTCTAGATAGTTTTATTGGAAGATTTATTTCATTTGAGATGGATAACTTTGATAATAGTGTCTTACCAAACATAGAGTCTGCATTCAAAACTTCTATGAGAATAAGTAAATCAAGTCACAAAAACACTATGAGAAAAGATAGTGATAGTGAAAATGAAGAAGATGATCTTGATGAAATTGAAGCACTTATGGCCAGAAGAATGCAGTGAGGCAAAGGTAAATACAAAGGTAAATTACCACTTGCTTATTTTAATTGCAAAGAGATTGGACACTTTGCTACAAGATGAACTAACAGAAGAAAAGATGATAGAAGTAATGACATATCTTTTGAGAAGAAGTTTGACAGAGGTGATTACAGAAGCTACTGATAATCAGAAAGAAGAGATACTCGAGACTATAAGGACAAAGGAAAGAAGGCTAGTTACCTAGCAAAATGCAAGGATGATGATACTGACACAAAATCTGATGAAGACATTGAGATGGTGTTTGTGGCTATAAAAGATGATTCAGATGATGATGAAGAAAGGTATGTAGAAACATCTCTCATATCTAAAATTAGAAAAAATTGATGTTTGGATCATAGATAGTGGCTGCACTCACCATATGACCGGTGATAAGTAAAAGTTTGAGACTTTTGAATACTATAAAGGTGGTTTAGTAAGAATGGGTAATGACACACCTTGTCTAGTTGAAGGTAGAGGAACAATAATTTTGAATAACCAGATAAAGTGTGAGAATGATTATTGGGTAAATGGATTGAATTATAATCTATTGAGTGTTTCTCAATTGAATACCTTAGGTCACAAAGTAGCATTTGAAAATAAGAAGGCAAAGATCTTCAACACATCTGGAAATCTGATTGGTACCGCTGAGTAGACAAAAGGTAACTTATTCTATCTGAATGATACTGACTCCATTTGTTTGATTTCTACAAATGAAGACATACAGTTATGGCACAAAATAATGTCATGTGAACTTTGAAAACATGATAAAAATTAGCAAAAAGAGAAATGTCAGAGGCTTATCGATGATGACCAAGCTTGATAATATCATGTGTAAGAATTGTCAAATAGGAAAAATGACAAAGTCTAGTTTCAAAAGAAAAACCCATACATTTCATGCAATTCTAGAATTAGTCCATACTGATTTATGTGGACCTATGAGGACAAAGAGTTACTATGGAGATAGATATTTTATTCTCTTTTTTTATGATTACTCTAGAATGATGACACTTATGTTTCTAAAAGATAAATCAAAAGCATTTAAGATGTTTAAATGGTATAAGGATATGGTAGAGAAAAAAAGAGGTAAGGATCTGAAATGTTTGAGATCAGATAGAGGAGGAGAATTTATATTAGATGAATTCACTAAATTTTGTAATGATCATGGAATCAAAAGACAAGTCTCTGCACCAAGGACACCACAATAGAATGGAATTTCTAAAAGAAGGAATAGATCCATAGTTGATTGTGTAAGGACACTGATGATAGAGAAATGCATCACCCAAATCTTCTGGAGGGAAGCTGTCAATACTGCTATTCACACTTTGAATAGAGTAAAATTGAAGAAAGACACCAAAAAGACACCTTATGAGCTATGGTATGCATACACACCCAATGTAATTTATTTCAAAATTTTTGGAAATTAATGTTATATCTTAAAAGATGATAGAAATGGAAAAATTGACTCCAAGAGTGATGACGGAATTTGTCTAGGGTATTCTACCAAGAGAAAGGCTTACAAATGTCTAAACAAAGCCTCTAAAAAAATTATTGAAAGTGCAAATGTAAAGATAGAAGAATTTATAGAGAAGAATGAACAAGAAAGCACTAAAGAACCAGAGGACTACAATAAGTTCACTTACAATGATGAACCTGACACCCTACCCTACCAACAACGTAGAGCTCCTGAGAAAAAGTGCTTAAATCCAAAATAACAAAATATTGCAACCGACAGTCAGGCTGCAAATACCAATGGTCAGGATCATGATCAAAATAATGTGCAAGGTGATGAAGAACAAAATAATGGAAAAAATGATGACCAAGCTGATAGAAAAAGAGCTGAACCTGTCCTTGCAAGATATCTAAGAATGAACCATCCAAAGATCTAGATCATAGGAGATAAGAAAGATGGTAAAATAACAAGAAGTAATTCCTTCAACTCAAATTGTTTAATTTGTGAGTTTGAGCCAAAATCTGTCAATGCTGCACTTGATAATGAAGAATGGATAAGTGCTATGAATGATGAGATTGAGAAGATTGAGAAAAACAAAACATGGTCACTTGTGCCAAGACCAAATGACAAGAATGTCATCAGTACAAAATGGATATTCAGGAATAAGCTAAATGAGAATGGAGAAGTCACAAGAAACAAATCAAGACTAGTATGCAAGGGGTATGCACAAGAGGAAGGTATTGACTATGGAGAAACTTTTTCACCTATTGCTAGGCTAGAAGGAGTGAGAATATTACTTGCTTATGCTGCATATAAAGGATTCAAGGTATATCAAATGGATGTCAAGTCTGCATTCCTGAATGGAATACTTGAAGAAGAGGTATACATTGAATAACCAGAAGGGTTTATAGATCCAGACAAGGGAAATATGGTATGTAGACTTTATAAAGCCTTGTATGGATTAAAACAAGCTCCTAGAGCCTGGTATGAATGACTTCATTCCTATCTTATAAATATTAGATTTGTAAGGACTAGTGAAAACATTAATCTTTATTTGAAGGAAGATAATGATGCTAACACTTTGATTGCTAAAATATTTTTTGATGACATCATATTTGGAGGCAATGATATGCTATACAAATCATTTGCTAATGAGATGAGAAAAGAGTTTGAGATGTCTATGTTTGGAGAGATCAAGTTCTTTATTGGTCTACAGATCATGCAACAATGTAAAGGTATTTTCATTACACAGTCCAAATACATTAAAGAGGTCCTAAAAATTATAAAGATGGAAGAATCCAAACCAGTTGGAACACCAATGGCTACTGGATGTAAGTTGACAAAGGAGGAAAAGACAACAAAGGTAAATCAGACTTTGTACAGATCAATGATTGGAAAACTCATATATGTTATACACACTAGACCAGATATTACACATGCAGTGGGAATTGCTGCTAGATTTTATGCTAATCCTAGGGAATCACATATGACTACTGTGAAAAGAATTCTAAGATATCTGAAGAAAACTGAGGAATTTGGCTTATGGTATAGAAGAGAAGGCAATTTTAAACTTAAGGTGTTTATCGACGCTGATTAGGCTGTAAATATTGATGATAGGAAGAGAACAACTGGAGGAGCATTCTTTATGGGTGACAGACTTGTCACATGGATTAGCAAGAAGCAAGGATGCATCTCTTAGTCTACTGCCAAAGTAGAGTATGTTGCTGCTGCTGCAAATTGCTCAAATATTGCATGGATCAAATAGTTGCTAGAAGGTATGCATATGAAGATCTTAGAAAAAGTAATTATCTATTGTGATAACACCAGTGCAATAAACATTTACAAGAATCTAGTCATGCATGCAAATACTAAACATGTTTCCATCAAGTATCATTATTTGATAGAAAAAGTTCAAGAAAAAGAGGTGATACTTGAGTATGTACAATCAAAAGAAAAATAAGCTAATATCTTCTCCAAGCCACTATCCAAGGATACATTTGAGTACTTGAGAAAGAGACTAGGGGTCAAACCCTTGTCTACCAGTCAGTAAAAGACTGAAGGCTACATCATCCTACATATTATCAGAATATCATTCGTGTTGATGCTAGAAAAGAGATGAACTTCAAAGATAAATCTATATATAGACATGTATATATCAGAACCAAGAACCAAAACATATTATTGTATTGCTGATGGATAAGGGAAATTCAAGAAATATATTATGGATGGAGAGAAATGATAGTTTGACATGAATGTCAGATATTTGTAAGATATTTGTTTGGCATTGTTGTCAAAGGGAGAGAAATTATCCATATTATCACACATTCTTCTGGAAAGAAGGAAAAAATATCTATTAGCACATTACTCTAAGAAGGAGAAATTTTATCGTTAGGGAGAGAAATTGTATGAAAAGATTATACAAAGGGAGAGTTGCAGACAAGAGAGAAAGACATCAAAAGATTAGAAAATTCAAGGGAAAGAGATTTACACAAGGAGAGGACACAACACATCAGAATAAAGAGAGTTGCAAGAATCAAATCTAAGCTAAAAATAGAGCTTACCGATGGTCAGACATTTATCGGTTATCAAAACAAAAGAATGGTAGTTTGATGAAGCTCAACTATTATATTTCATATTGTATTAGAAATAGTATAGTGTGATAGTATAGTATGTTTCCATCAATGCCAAAGGGAGAGATTGATGACATGTAACTGATTGAATGTTTGGCAATGTTAAGTTGAAGATAATGTAAGGCATTAAATCAGTTAATGATTTGTATTGTCATTGATGTCAACTTGATATCATCTGTATGGTCATATACATAAAGCCAAAGACTTCAGAGAACCAAAAGAACCAAGGTTATACTTTCATAAATACATAAAATTCAAGTATTCACAGAGTGACAAACAACACTGACAGAGTGCACACCATTAGTAAAAGCAAAGAGGAACAGTCACAGTGATACCTGACGATTAGAAGATAGTGTTTCCTGATGAAGAAAACCATAGTGTTGCCCGACGGACAGATACCATGAAGCTAACTGGAGTCTAACTGATGAAACTATCAGTTGTCACCGACAACTAACTGCAATGGTGACCGACGAAACAAAGAGTTTAGAAAATATAAAAATATCTAGTTGGCAGAGCTAAATAAGGACTTAACTAGTTGTCTAATTTTTTTATTCAACTAGAGATAAGTGATTGATTTAAATCTGATTTGTATAGTTGGCAAGAAGATATCTATGAGACAAATCAGGATTTATGCTTTAAATCTAATTGGCTGGATTATTTTTCACACCAAGAATCAAGAATCAAGAAACAATGAATATCATGTCTATATAAGAGACAAGCTTAATTCATTTTCATAATGCATGAAAAGGAGATTAAGGGGAATGAATAAAAAGAGGATGATGAAGAGAAATTGATGAAGAATAACTTCGTATATTCCTAATCAATCAAGCTAAAGGGAGAGCTAAGGAATTCTGCAGACACCGATGAATAGTGAGCACAGCATCACAGAGCATAAAGTGTGGAGCACAAAGAATTGAATTGAGACATTGATTAGTGAGGTAATGTACTTAAATAGATCTGAAAGTCTGCAATTCAAAGTTGCATTAGAAATAGGTCATAGTGCTTCAGTTTAACCATTGAAGCATCAAGTCTCTTAACAAAGCAGGACTTAACAGTCTTCTATATATTGAGGTACATCTCAAGGACTGCTAAAAAGGTTGATTCATGAAAGTAGCATTGGATATGCCCGATGCCTATTGACAGTCTAAGAGAGGAAGATTCAAGGATGGAAGCATTAGATACCCAATACTAAGTGACAACCTCTATGTATAAAATCCTCTAACAAGGTCACACCTAACAGTGTGTTTGTAACGTTTAACAGGGTTGGCTTTTAACAAGGCTCACTTCAGAAGAGTGAAAATTTGGGGTACTGGTCCTAGTGGTTTTTTCCCTTAACAGGGTTTCCATGTTAAAATCCATGTGTTATGTGTGTATGATTCACTTCTTTACTATTTTGTATCTTACATAAATCATTCTCGATATATCGGTATACTTTGCATATTTACTATATTTCGGTAAATAGATGACTGCTTATCGGTAAACATTAATAAGAAGGTTTAATAGAGTAATATGACAAGCAGTAAATTGATATAAGTTATTCAAGGCATTCATCTTATAGGAAAGAAGATAACTTGAGAAATAATTAGTGGTTATAACAATTGAAGGGTTTATTTAAGGATTAATTTTTGAGGCCACTGATTCACCCCCCTCAGTTATTACTAACACTTGGATGATATAGTTGAGTGTGACTTTAACTGCTTCAAATTAGTTCTATTCGTCATCAAATGGTATAGGCTATGACTAAATTAAAATGATCTTGATAGAACTGTTACTCAACATGATAATGGGTTTACAATGATTAATACAAGGTCGTTTGAGCCAGTTGGAGATGAGCCCTATGTTATTCCAAGCCAATCTGAGCAAGTGTGTTACATAGAGGTTCCACATAAACTGGGTTGGTCATTTGTTGTTAATCATGATCCAAGAGGAAGGCCAATAAAGTATAATGTGATGGAAGAAGAAGATACTGAAGATGAAGATGAAGAAGAAGATGATGAAGAAGAAGAAGAAGATGGTGGTGGTGGTGATGATGATGATGGTGGTGGTGGTGATGATGATGATGATGATGATGATGATGATGATGATGATGATAATGGTGGTGGTGGTGGTGGTGGTGGTGGTGATGATGATGATGATGATGATGATGAAGAAGATGATCAATGACATGAATTGAAATGTACAAGGTATGTGATTTAATTATTTATATATATTTATGTTTATTAGTATATATATTTAATATTTATTTATTGATGTATTCAACACTAATGACATGGTATAATTAATTTATTGTGTTCAATTCTAATGATTACAACATATGTGATTTATGATAACCAATGTATTGCTTATGATGCTCAATTAATTGATGCTAATTACATGTATATATTTTGTTTGATTGTCAACCTTTCTGTAAATAGGCAGTTGACTACACACATCCTCACCCCTTCTATTGACAATATTGCATTCCATATATAAGGTAAAGGTAATTTTTTCATGTTTATGATCTTGCATATTGTTCATGTTGTCTTGTACGTAATTTGTAGCATACGTATCATGTAATGTTTAGCTAACTTAAGATAAATGATTCACATATGCATGAAATTTAACCCCTTTGATGAGGATCCTACATAGTGACATGGATGAGTAGGTATAAGTCAATATGCCCTATAAAAATTGTTTATTAATTTCTTTCTTTCTCTTTACGCCCATATTCATTGAGTGGTTTAATAATGAGGTATTAACTTGCTCATGATTTAACAGTACTACAAGCTATATATATCATTTGATGGATTTTAGGAAACACCAAATAGGTACTTGTATGATCTATCTTCCTAGAATGAGGGAAATGCGGGAATGGTAGACAAAAATTTGACATGTAGTATGACTAAAATAGCGAGATCAACTAGAGATCAAAAAATTAGAAAAAAATTCAATAAACACATGCAATTTTTCCTTTCTAAAGGGGGGTCATCTTCTTATGATGATGAGACCAAAGGTGACATTAAGGTGCCCTTTCAGTACACACATCTTGAGAAAGAATGGGTACTGTTGCCCATTTTTCCTATCCTATGCATTCTGGCCTTTCTGTGTTTTCCCGCCAAAATGGCCAAGGTCCTCCTTTTTCAAAAAATTCAAAAAGATATGAGGTCATCGCGCAATCGCTTTTTTAAAAAGTTTGTTCAAAGTTTAAGTTGTGCGACTGAGCGACGAGCTGCCAATTGCGCTCGTCGCTCAGTCGCTACCTTTTTCTGCATAGGTCTCTTCCCCTCCCGACTGAGTGACGAGCTCAGCAGTAGGTGTTGTCGCGCAGTCGCGCTGATGTTTTTCGAAAGGATAAAGGAAAAGGCAGTGCGCGAGTTGGCGACGAGTTGGCGACGAGTTGTTCCGGGAGGTCATCGCGCAGTCGCGATGTCTTTAAAGATTAATGTTACAGGTCCGCGACCGAGAGACCAAGATAAGGGGTGATGTCGTCGCGCACTCGTAGGTGTTTTTAGAAGATATGATGCTGGCTCGCGAGTGAGCGACGAGCTCGAATGGTAACGCATCGCTCAGTCGCTGCAGTTGTCGGATGAAACAGAAAGGGGTTGCGACTGCATGACCAAAAAGGGGATAGTAGCTCATCGCTCAGTCACCGAGCAGAAAAGGGTAAAGTGAGGATGATCCGCGACTACGTGACCAAAGAAGGAGGAGCTCGTCGCTCAGTCGTAAATGTTTCTAGGTTATCAAAGACCAGCTCGCGACTGAGCGATTGTTAAAAGAGGAGTCCTCGTCACTCGGTCGCCAAGAAAAACACATAGAAGAGAAACAGGTTGCGAGTGCGCGACGAGCAAAAATATGTGCTCGGTCGCTCACTCGCTAAGCAATGAAGATAAAGGCAAAGACGCCTGCGAGTGCGCGATGAGCTGGATGAGGGTATTTGTCATTCAGTCACTGATAGAAAGTTGAGAAGAGTGCAGCTCGCGACTGAGCGACAAGTAAAGAAATGGACCCGTCGCGCACTCGCTGTCAGAACTGGATAAAGTAAAAAGGGCCGGCGACTGTGTGACCAAATGAAGAGTAGATGATGTCACTCAGTCGCCAAACAAAAAAGATAATAGAAAGATGACCCGCGACTGCGTGACTGAGTAGAATATGGAGCTCGTCGCTCACTCGCCGAGCTAGAAGGATGAATGAGGATCTGAGCGCGACTGAGCGATTAACGAAAGATAGGCTCGTCGCGCACTTGCGGATAAAATAAGAGTAAATAAAAAGGGATGGCGAGTGTACGACCAAAGGGAGATGGAGCTTGTCGCCAGCTCGCTCAGAAAATAAAGCAATGAGGACTTTGCTCGCGTCTGCGCGATCATGGAAAGATGTGATGAAGAAGGAGCTCGTCGCTTAGTCTCTCAAAATCCAGAAGGAGGGAAGCATGGCTCGCGACTATGCAAGGATGATGCAGATGAAGTCGTCAAGGGTCGAGGACTTCCAGAATGTTACAGAGAGACTTCCAGGATGAGCCAGAGGCGTGGAAAAAGATGCAAAGCCCACGTAGAAGTTATTGCTCAGATGCAGTTGGCGAGAAGTTGGTCGGGGTCGAGGACTCATTGATGAGTGATAAAGCGGCGGCCGTCAAGGGTCATTTCTTGTCTTGGACAAATTCATGAGTTGGTAAGCATTCATGGCAGGGTCTACTTGTAGAATTGATCTTATGAGTCCAGGTTGCTTGTTCGACAGGCATGGTCAAGTACAAGGGTGGCATGATAAGTCTGATCTGATCGATTCACCAGCATGGCACATTTATAACCAGATTAGATTTTGTATTAGGGAGATTATTATATTGTAAATCTGTAACCCTAGCTAGGTTTTGGACTCCTGCCTGCGTGCATGAGAGTATAAGATGTTTTTTGAGAGCCTTAGTGCTCAGATTTGGCAATTGTAAAGATATTTTTCTCTCTTGAAGACCAGTTCGTGGTAATCTTTCTACCCTTGTGGTTTCCTGCACTTGTATTTCCCATTGATGATTAATATATCCTTGAGGACTTGTGATATTTGTTCTATCCCTGTCTTCACTATCCTGATCATCTCTTATTGGATGGAAGTTTATGAATGTTGTTAATGGATTTGGGGTTCTCAGTCCCTCTCATTTTTTGTAA
>MU223735.1:421224-438864 GCA_018584345.1 Thuja plicata
CTTTGGCATTCAAGTTGATTATCCTATTGTTATTCATTGTGATAATACTAGCACTATCAACATGTCTAAGAACCCTATGATGCACGCAAAGACAAAACACATAGAGATCAAGTATCATTTCTTAAGAGAAAATGTTGCAAACAAAGAAGTCAAATTGGACTATGTGAACACCAAAGAATAGTTGGCAGATATCTTCACAAAGCCTTTATCAAAGGATACTTTTGAGTATCTCAGGGAGAAGTTGGGAGTAATTCCCTCTCCTAAGTCTATTTAGAAGAAGCAACAAAGACATCAGTCATTAAGTGACTGATGACTGGTTGACTACTCTACTTTTGGAGTAGTACCTGTACCTAAAGGACTATGGCACCCTTTTCCATTGATGTCAAAGGGGGATTATATAGTAAGGAGGAGTATGCACTAAGGGGGGGCATATACTCTGGGGGAGTATA
Source organism: Thuja plicata (assembly GCA_018584345.1). Taxonomy (NCBI): domain Eukaryota; kingdom Viridiplantae; phylum Streptophyta; class Pinopsida; order Cupressales; family Cupressaceae; genus Thuja; species Thuja plicata. The sequence continues at coordinate 421,674 of MU223735.1, forward strand.
TACATGGAACAAAAACATAGACAGAATAACCACAGCAGTTTAGAGAAATCTTTGATGAGGATATTGAGAAGATTGTAAAAGAAAGAGGACACCATAAACAAAGGATGTTTTTTCATATGTTTCCATCAATGTCAAAGGGGGAGATTGTTGGAGATTTGATTCTGAGTAGTTGATTGATTGTATTTTTGTCATTGATGACAACATATAATACACAGTAGTAATTATGTATGTACTGATTAGAATGATGATATGAAGACTTGCGTGGATAGATACATGTTTTTTACATGTTTATTATGTTATGTTCATACATGTAGACCCTGATATGATGTTTCAGTAAAGTTATGTAATTCTGTTATTGGCAGTTACAGTTTGGATGTGTAACTGTTTAGGGCTGATGTATATCATGTGTTTCTTAAGTTGTGCCTATCTTCTATATATATGTGTGTGTATATTCATGATTAGTTATGAGTTGATGATATTAATCCAAAGGTGCCAAACGTGTTTCAAGAAGATTGCAAAGTTAGAGTTAAATTGGTGAGGCTGACTTAGTGAAGTGTCGTGTCTATTCAGTTTCTACTTGCACGGTTGTAATAATGCTTGCGTGCTTAGTAGAGCCGACAAGGATGTTATGAAGAGTTGTTTTATAGGTCCCATGATCTCATACTTTGAGGTAGATACTTATAGCAAGTCAAAGGTGACATGCTAAGGGTGAATGGTATGAAAAGAGAAGAAAGATGTACAGAGCAGATTATCAGAGTTGGTTCATTCATCAAGAGTCTATGTGAAGAAGAAGTGAAAGATTGGAATACACTGGAACTAATCAAGATAGTAGGTCTACTCTATAGTTCATAATTAGATATAGTGCATATCTATTATACAGAAGGTTGTAGCCTTCACCATCAAGCAGTGAGCTTTTGGACAGTGAGTCCACCACCCCTAACAGGGTTATTTGTAAAAGACTCCTAACAGGGTCCGATCCTTAACCAGGTCACTATACTTATTGCATTGTAAAGTAAAACTCCTAACAGGGTTGAGATATCTTATAACAAGGATTACTATAAACAAGTATAGTTCATTGTGGGTGTTGATTGCCACCAGGGTTCTTACCATTTGGTTTCCCCATAGTAAAATTGTGTGTTGTGTACTATGTTATCTGATTAAGCATTTACTTTATTGTATTCTAAAGTTAAAGAACTAAAGTTACTGATAATTGATTCACCCCCCCGCCCCCCCTGTCAGTTAGCCTTTGGGACTATTCTAACATCTTTTAGCTTCATCCCATCAATTTTTTTATTAATTATGTCCCCAATTCGAGTATGCTCTTTGAGAGCTCTAAATTCACCTACATAAGTGTTCCAAAAGTTATCGGAGTATGCCATCATTACTTTGAACCCATGTTTAATTAGCTCAGACATAAAATCATATACAACTTCCTTACTATGCTGGCTTCTTTCTTCTGCACAATCCTTAACTAGTAATTATACTAATTGGTTTGTTAAATTAGACTAAAATATTAATAGATGTTATCATATGCTTTTATTAAATTTATTATACTATATATTGGTAATTTTAGTTTTAACTGTGGTTAGTAACATAGTTTGAGATGTAGATCATTAATTTGTTAAATTTGGAATGGTGATGTTATAAAATTGTGTTTGATTATCTACTGATGAAGAAGATGTTCTTATGATAGGTTTAGTATCTTAAAAGCTATTAGTAATTATGTTAATGATAATTTAATGATGTCAGTATTCAAATTTTCTAGCTATTAATCATTAAGATAACACTATTAATCACTAATAATTAGTAATTAATCATTATTGTTGGAATTATTAATGTTGGAAAGTGACAATGCAAGCAATTGTTATTTTGTCATTGCTGTCAAACCTTAACTGGTGAGACTATTGTTATATGTTTGAGTACCATATCTATTGTTGATGAAGAAGATTTAACAAGAAGACCAAGTGAATTGTTGAGTTAAGGCAAATAAAAGGGTACTTGATCAGTTGGCACTCTGGCAAAGCAATTAGTTGTTTATCTTTCAAAGAAAGTTTTTCTGGCTATTCTGTGCCGAGCAAGTTTGGCTTGTGCCGAGCAAAGTTGTTCAATGCCGAGAAAAGTTGCTTGTGCCGAGAAAATTTTCTTGTGATGAGAAAAGTTGTTCAATGCCGAGCACCAGTGAAATTGTCGAGTGAAAATAGTGATGTTGGCCGACTTACAGTAATTGGATTAATGATGAGATTTGAGATCTCTGGCCGGATTAGTTAATTTTATTGGGATATGTAATGTTAATTAAAGATTGATCCATGTCATTTAATGTATGGGTAACCAAAATTAATTATGCTTGGCTTCTAGATTTAATTGGAGACTACTTTGGAGAAGAAAATGTAATGCAAAGATGGAATGATCCATTGGATCTAACCTAACCTAAGATCTATGATCTTGTTTAAGCGGCAAAAGATTTATCTGACCTAAATAGAGAGGTATATGATAACCTCAAGGGGTTATTCATTTAGTATGCTGAATTGTGCTACTCAATGTGAAGTGTGGATGTGTATGCAAAAGGTTTGCATAGTTGATTTACTGTTTCGCATGATCTAGCAGAGAAGGCTGAAGAAGAAGAGTTGCATGTGCCATTACTTGATGAATTTCCAAGTAGATTAGAAGGTTGAAATGAAAATGCAGGCTATCCAGTAAGTTAACATCAGAGCTTTAATTGGATCTAAATTTGCAAAGTTAGTTGTATGTATCAGATCACAACTGCTGATTACTTTCTAACCATTATATCAGTTAAATCCTTTAACAAGGTTGACCTAACAGTCATTTGTATAAATCCTCTAACAAGGTGACATTCAGGTGGAATGTTCTAAGTCCTCTAACAAGGCCACTCCTGACAGGGTGATTAAATCCTTTAACTAGGTCACACCTAGCAGTGTGTTATTGTAACCTTTAACAGGGTTGGCTCCTCACGGAGCTCACTTCAGAAGAGTGAAAACTTGGTAGCATGTTACTGGTGGTTTTTCCCATATTGGGTTTGCACGTTAAATACTTGTGTCAACTTGTGTGAATTCTTATGGTTTGTTTTACTGTTATGTTTCTACAAGCTAATTTCAATTGACAGTAAACTGCATGATTAAAGTTGTTGACTTATGCTACTGCTGCCGATTAGATCTGAAATATAGAAAGTTTTTATTTACTACATCTAGACATAAGGATAACTGATTCACCCCTCCCCTCTCAGTTATTCTAAATTCATTCTAACAATTAATAGTATTAATCAATATCAATATCTTCCAAACATGTATTATGACTAGTTTATTTGTTCAAATTCATTATTATGTTATTCATTTGGCATTTTATTATAAAATAAGTGTACATTTAGTTGTATTAACATCTTCATGGAATTGCAAAATACCATATATACATATCAAATTTCAAAAATATAGAATTTCCTTACTTGTGCTGACATGTGTTACAAAATATTCATTATATTGACATGTGTAGATGCAAAATGTTATTTATAGACTATAATTTAATGATAGTAAGAACAATGATAATTTATAGGGCTAAGTAATTAGATTTGTAAGCATTCTGGAGCATTTTCTAATTCAAATACTATACTTTCAATAAAAATATTAGGAAAAGGAAATATATTATATATATTAATAGATGATTAATATATATTATTTTTTTGAAAAAAAAAGAATATGTCATCACTATTTTGACGACAATCAAATATATCAACAAAATACTTCGATCGGAATGCTAGAGTCTCAACACTTTTTGACGTCTCTATTTCGATGACCCGAAACTATATCAATGAAATATTTCGACCAGAATGTCACAGTCTCAATACATCCTGAAGTTGATATTTTGATGATGATGACAATGATCATTGAACTATTTTGACCAGAATGCCACAGTCTCAATGCATACTAAAGTTGATAGTTTGACGACGATGACAATGACCAATGAACTTTTTTGGTCAGAATGCCACAGTCTCAATGCATACTAAAGTCGATAGTTCAATGAAAATGATAATGATCAATGGACTGTATCGACCAAAATGTTCACAGTTTCAAGGAATTATATAATCGATCATTCGACCACTATTACTATCGATAATTTGACACAACATTTTTTGCGTCACCTAATTGACAAAAAAACTCTGACAACAAGAGTGGTCATTTGGCCAACCAAGCAGCATCAAAAAATTGACCAACTTGCATAAAAAATATGGCCAAAATTTACTAGTTCAAAGAAATAACTCTCCTTTATACAAGTTTACAATAAGAAAATAGGTCGGTCATTTAGGACTTCCCCAATGCATAAATAATTACATGAAACATTTCTAAGATACACATAAAATCTTAAACAAGTAAAAATCAAATATAAATCATCAATTATACTCCAAGATCCATAATCCACGCTTTCCATCCTTTAAATAGTTTTCATCACTATAGTCGGTCATAAATAGATCTTCACAAGATCACATGCTTCAGCTGACATCACCAAGAACTCAACAACCTAAGAGTCATAGATAAAATTATTCAACATGTCTTCTACCATGCCTCAAGCTCGTATATCATAACACGTGCTCGCATCCATGTTATCCCAAAATCACAGAGACTATCTATGTCACAGTTCTCTATCATTGCTCTATAACCAGTCTCTACCAAATCAACTGTGAGTTATGCCAATAGTAATATTGAGACAAGTGATGTTAGATATAAGATCTTTACTCATCCTCTTATCCATATTTGTACTCACATGCTCTAAAAGTCCATACATTGTCTGTATACTTCTGTTAGTCTTGCATGTACCAGTGATAACCAGTCTGTCTGAGACTTCTAAAGTAATTAACTAAAACATATGTTGACATCAATGACAATACATGAATTCCAACACCTCTAACATAAAAAATTCCAACAATCTCCCCCTTTGGCATTGATGATAACATATGGGAAAATCCATCAACCAAAGAGTGTCCTTCTTAATACAATCTTCTCAATATCCTCTTCACAACTCCCCTTAAAACAATAGGGATTTTCCACTTGTATCTCCCCTCTTTGACATCAATGGAAAAGGGTGCCATATCTCTTATCCTTCTCTAACCATCCCACCTATGTAAGGTGTATCTTTTTCAAATTTTCATGCCTTCAACAACAAAGTGATTGATCACCCAAATATGATCGTTGTGTTCCTGTGATCACTCCCCCTGAGGAATGGATCCAAGCATCAAGTACAGGGAATGATATAGCTCTGATAGCTACTGAAATAATGCATTTATGCATCATTTAGCTCTTTCAAGGAGGGTTTCTCACTCCAAGCATACCTCTGAGATATTCAAAGGCATCTTTTGACAAAGGTTTTATGAATATATCTTCTATTTTCTCCATTGTACTTATGTACTCTAATCTGACATCCTTTTCTGAAACCTTGTCTCTTAAGAAGTGATATTTGATTGAAATGTGTTTGGTCTTTGAATGCATAACATTATTCTTTGACATGTTGATTGTGCTTTTATTATCACAATGTATAATCACTGGCTCTTCAAAGCTTATCCCAATGTCCTTCAACATATGCTTCATCCACACAATCTGTGTACAATTTATAGAAGCAACAACATACTCTGATTCAATAGTAGACTAAGCTATACAATCCTACTTCTTACTTAACCATGAAACCAACCTCTTTCCAAGGAAAAATGCACCACCACTTGTGCTCTTCCTATCATCAACACTTCCTACCCAATCAACATAAGTATAAGCATGCAAAGTTAAATTATTAGACTCTTCATACCATAAAGCATATTCCAGTGTTCCTTTCAGATAGCTAAAAATCCTCTTAACTATAGAAAGACGAGTCTCTTTAGGATCTTCTTAGAACCTTGCAAAAATTCCAATTGCATTAGTAATGTCTAGTCTAATGTGAGTTATATATTGTAAACCTCTAATAATGGATTTGTATTTTGTCTGAAAAACACTTTGAGATTCATCAGTAGTAGTAAGCTTGCAACCAGTAACCATAGGTGTTCCAACAGGTTTACAATCTTCCAATCTAAACTTTTTCAAGAATTCCTTAAGATACTTGGTTTGAGAGATGAAAATATCATGTTTCTCTTGAGTAATTTACAAACCAAGGAAGAACTTAATTTCACCAATCATAGATATTTCACATTCATTTTTCATTTCCTTAGAAAATTTCTTACTCATTTCATCATCACCTCCAAAAATAATATCATCTACATAGACTTCAATAATAAACATTCCATCTTCACTAGTTCTCAGATATAAATTACTGTCTGCACTACCTTTTCTAAAAGAAAGATGTAGTAAATACCTATCTAACCAAGCATACCATGCTCTAGGTGCTTGTTTAAGTCCACACAATGCATTTTTCAGCTTGCAAACCATGTCTTCATCATCTGCCAAAGGAAAGCTATCAAGCTACTCAATGTACAATTCTCCCTCTAGATCTCCATTCAGGAATGCAAATTTCACATCCATCTAATATACCATAAAGTTCAAGTTCTTGTGTGCTCCATAAGAAAGGAACAATCTTACTGCTTCTAGTCTCGCAATAGGAGCAAATGTTCCTTCAAAGTCTATGTCTTCGTTTTGTGAGTAGCCTTTACAAACCAATCTAGCCTTATTCCTTACAATTATACCTTCAATTAGAGTAATAAGATATTTCACTTATTAATAAAATCATTATTTATTTAATTATTAAGTCACTTATTATCTCTAGTTTACTTAATCTAAAATTTAGGCATACAATAATTAATTCTTTTATTAATTATTATAATGCAACCTAGTTACTTCCTTTTTAAACTTTTGATGACCTTTATAAGGTTTGATCTCATTGTAATTTATCATTCCCTCTCTGAATGAATATTTCATCTTTCAGATCATTTTGAGTTGTATCTCCGTTCTTTACTTTTGTGACAAGTTGTTTCTATAGTAGATCTTGGTGATAGAATTCTATGAATTCTAACCTGGTATCAGAGCCTTTCTATTGCAACCCATTCTTGAGTTTTTGAAGAAGTTTTGGAGCTCTAAGGGTTTCAAGTTTACTGAAGTTTTATGTGTCGATATGAGAGGGAGCTATTTTTTGGAGCACTTTGGGCACAAACCAACCTCACAGTTGCATCTAGAAGGCCTAAAAACCCCTATTTCCATATAAAACACGTCCAATTTGGACACAGTTGCATTTTGAGACAATTTTTTTGCATGTAGGCCTATTTGTTGGCACGCATACCGAGAAAAGAAAAAAAGAAAAAAAGAAAAAAAATCAAAATTTTAAATTAATTTTTGCAATTTTTTTAACACTTCTGGTTAAAATTATAGTGGTTCCCAGTGGCCACTACCCACTGTTGAGTGACCGCTAGTGTGTCACTCTGTGGCCTCCTCCACCAGCGCATTGCTCCTGGCCTCTGCCTGGCGACTGTGTTGCCTGAGGGCCTCCCTCTGCCCACTGTGACACCACGTGCTAGCAACTACATCTCCTTACTGTCATTGGCCTTCACCGAGTGTCATGTGACCTGTCGATGATATTCCTAAGCCCCAAGGGGACTAATTTTTGTTTGTCTTGAAGCCCTTTAAAATCACTCTTTTTTTTGTTTACAATAACTAGGGCAAACGGGGGTATTTTTCAAACTTCCATATATTGTTAGAAATCTCTTTCCAAGCTCTATCCAAATATGGAGGTTTCCTGAACCTTTTTTTGTCTATTAACCATTGTTTCCATTCAAAGTGAGGGCTTCTTTTCTGCACTTTAAGGCCTCCAAAATGTGCAAACAGACTCCATTGTTTTTCTCATGAATAGGTGTTGGAAAGCACTTGATGAGATCTATTTAGATCTAATGTTTATTTTTTGAGAAATTTGATATAGTATTTTCCCATTCAATGTGAAGCTTTTCTTGCACTGTATCTCCTAGCTTTTTAGTTTGTAGTGGGGTTTGGTATTTCTCTTTGTTGGGGGGGTGTTTTTTTCTTGTTTTCTTTCATTTATCTCAAAAAAAAGAACACTCAAAAGTACAAAACACAAAACCTTATGCATCTTTTGTCTAGTTTGGAAAGATAACTAATAATTAAACAGTCAGAGCAGTGCAACATGACAAATTCAACATCACTTGAGATACTCGCTCCACATAATTTCCATTTTTGTAAATTATGTATGACTCGAATTCTCAGGTTACGAGGGTTATGGTCTTTTTTGGACACCATTCAACCAGTTTTGACTCATCCTTACAAGATCATACAACATAGGAACAAGATGGATGAGACCATGGGTGTGATTTCTTTGCATGTTTCAGAAAGTTTACTCTTTCATCTTGATGAATGTGATACTCCTCTTGACATGTGGGAGAAGTTTTAGAATCTCTTTGGCATAGTCAATAAGTTCTAGGCACTTCAAATTGAGGCAGAGTTGACATCTTTGGGTCCTGAGTCATTTCCTTCTACTAAGGATTTCATGATGAAATTCAAATCTCTCAGGTCTATATTACAGGGTTGTGGAAAGAATAAGATAGATTCAGAGTGCATTTACTTGATTCTTTCTAAGATTTGTGGTCCCTTTCAGATATTATCTTCTACCTTCCATTCTACCATGGTTGATTTGGGTCCGGAATTCACCATGCCTAAATTTGATGTGTTCTGTCATTGTTTGACTCATGGGAAGGCAAACCTATCTCAACTTGATTCTCTCAAAGGATCAAAGAACCAAGCATTGGTTTCCCAAACATTTATGGAGAAATTGAAGCTAAAACTGAAGCCAAAGATAGATTCACTAGGAAGTGAGAGTTCCTCCAAGCCACCTCCTAGGTCTGATTTAAAACCACATTCCCATCCCAAGAAGGGGAAATCTTCAAAGTATAGCATGTCTTCCTCCAAGACTATGAAGTCCACACGTGATCCTTGTAGCAAGGAAGGAAATCCAGTTTCTAGGTCTTAGAAACACTTAGAGGCTTTAGAGGGAGCTATGCAGAAACATCATATCACCCCACCTCAGCCATCTTCCTCTTCGATAGAGAAAGGAAATGCTCTTTTAGCATGATATTTATCTTCTAGACCCACTTGGATTATTGATTCAGGTACTTCTCACCACATGTCACACTCTTAGTAGCTAGTCACCTCACTTGCACCCAGTCATACTTCACATATTGTTGTTGGCATCTTAGCACAACTTGCAGTTATAGGATCTGGTACTGTCTCATTCTTAGGTGGTTGTCTTTAGGATGTACTTCTTATTCATGACCTTTCGACAAACCTCCTTTCTGTTTATCATTTTTTACATTTTGGCTCTGGTAAGACAGTTGATTTTTCACCACATGCTGTGGTTATTAGAGACCTCCATGATCCTAATATGATTATGGCTACTCTTAGTGTTGATCCTTAGTCTCTCTTATATAGGTTTGATGGCTTTGAGAGTTAAAAAATTTCTTGAGTCTCTCTTGTGGCACGTGTAGATACAATTAGTAGACTTTGTAATGATCATTTTGGCCATGTCAATTATAGATACTTACATCAGATGAGTACACAGGTACTTGTGAGTGGGCTTCCTCCGATCTCCTGTATTGATGGTGTAATTCAAGTTTGTACTCTTGGAAAACATCACATGGATATTTTTCCTATAAGTTGACCTACTCATTCTAAGGCACCCTTTTATTTAGTACACAATGATGTCATGTTTTGACTCCTTCATTTCAGGGGCTCACTATGTTCTCACATTCATTGATGACTTCTCTAGGCATACTTGGGTGTATTTTCTCAAGTACAAATCTAATGTCTTTGATACCTTTCGTGTCTTCAAAACATTTGTGGAGAAGCAATCTAGTCTTTCAAGGATATGTAAATCAGGAGTTCAGGGATTTTTGCACTGAGCATGGTTTACAACATTAGTTGACAGTTCCACAAATATGCATTGATAATGGAGGGACTATGTAAATCAGGCTTTCATGGATTTTTGCACTGAGCACGGTTTACAACATTAGTTGACAGTTCCACACACCCCTCAATAGAATGGTGTTGCTGAGAGAAAGATCATAAAATTATGGGAGATGGAAAATTGTATGCTTCAGTCTTGTGTTATGCAACCATATTTTTGGGATGAGGCAATCAATTATACCAACTATATTCAGAATCAGATGCCTCACAATGCATTACAACATATGACTCTTGAGGAGGCTTGTTCTCAGATCAAGCTTGATGTTTCCACATTCCAAGTTTTTGGTAGTGAGGCTTGGGAATTTATTCCAAATTCTAAAATTAAATCCATGGAGAGGAAGAGCTGATCACTCATATTTGTTGGCTACTATGAGGATTCCAAGGAGTATAGGTTGTTTAATCTTGATTCTTGAGAGGTCTTGTTTCAATGGGATGTCCAGTTTGATCAGTGCTATTCTTTGATGGATTCTCCTTCACCAGCTTCTCCCTTACTATCTAATCCTCCATCTTCATCTCTTGAGGATACTTTATCTCTTTATGATGATGACGATGATCTACCATCTCCACCACCACCATCCAATCTAGTTATTCCCTAGTGGGCCTGGTTTATAGTTGATGCAATAGGTTCTTTAGTAGGTGATCCTACAAGTAGACATCATACTCGAGCTTAGATATCAGGTTCTAGTCTTCTGAGTCATTCTATTTCATATGACTCTCAGAAGTTTTTAGAGGTGAAAGGTCACACAGAGTGGGATAGGGCTATGGATGAGGATTATTCTTCTTTGATGAAGAATCATACATGGGATTTGTGTTCTCTTTTAAAAGGGAGAAAGTTGGTTTGGTGCCAGTGGTTGTACAGTACCAAGTATGTTGCAGATGGTTCTATTGACAAGTATAAGGCTTGTCTTGTTGCAAAGGGGTTTTCTCAAGTGGAGGGTATTTATTACTATGATACCTTTGCTCCTGTTTCCAAGATGAATTCTATTTTCCAAGTACTTTCACTTGCATCTTCATAGGGATGGAAATTTTTTTTAGATGGATGTGAAGAGTGCCTTCTTGCATGGGGATCTCCTAGAGAAAATCTATATAGAGCATCCCCAGGGTTCTATTCATGACTCTTCCTTAGTTTTTAGGCTTAGACATTCTTTATATGGTCTCAAAATATCCCCTTAGGCTTGGTATGAGAAGATGGACTCTTTCTTTCTTTCTACACACTATACATGTTGTCATTCTGACCACATAATGTATCTTCAATGTCACGGGGTTGACATTTTCATACTTGTGGTTTATGTTGACAATGTTTTCATCATAGGTAGCTCATCCTCCATGACTCTGGATATACACTGAGCATTTATGGAGCATTTTGAGATGACCGATCTTGGTCTTCTATATTAGTTTTTGGGCCTACATATTATTCAGTCTTTTGATTGGATTTCACTCTTTCAGCATAAGTATGCTCTTGATATGCTTCACATATTTGACATGCTTGATTGTAAGCTTGCGCCAACACCATTTCAGTCTGGTGTTGTGTTGTCTTCCACTTGTCCTACACCTTCACTAGACTCCACTTATATTGACATCCCTTCCCTACATTTACAAATTTTCAAGGGTAGCGCACAAAATACATTACCCTTTTAGGCATAGTTTCTAGGTTCCATGTACTCCAACATGAAAATGATAGATTATCAAATGTCCTCTTTTGACATAAAATTCCATTTTATTTTTGTTTATATTTGCAGTAAGAAAATGGACAATTTTTTTTAAAGTTTTTACAGATAAGGTTAATTGGTAGGTTTTTAAATAAATATTGTGTTCAATCAAGGCCTTAATAAAGAAGTGATAGCTTTAAATTGATTTTATAGATCTACTTACATCTCATGGGTGCCACCAATTAGATGTACACTTATAATGTATAAGTGTTGATGACAATTATTCAATTGTGTATTTTCATTGATGTTTTTACAAGTATAGTGATATTTACACAAATTTCTAATCATATCTGAGCACAATCAGTTCATGTCATGCACTCTCGGGCATTGAAGAGGACCAAAGTGATTTTCAATTCTAACCAAGTTCACTTGGGCATTATAGTGTTGGTCGGGCATTACAGTGTTGGTCGGACATTGAAGGATTTCAGTGTTGACCGAGTTAAATAGTTAGTGTCATCCGACTAACAATAGTTTACATTTTATGGATAATTGGTTATATGTAGCCGACAAACATGAGTTTTATTATTTATTTGTAGGGATATTAAGGACGACTTGACAGGGCTTATCATATTTATGTAAGGTCAAGTTTGGATTGAATAGTGTAGAGGAAGTGTGTGAAAGTATACATGCTTATAACATGAAGAGTGAATGTGAAATCATATGGGATTCTGATTAAGGATAGAACACAGAGAACTACAACAGAATATCCGATCAATAAGGATCAAGTAATTACTCCAGAATAGAGATCTGAATCAACAAAGAAAGTTGCTTATCAAACAGGTGAATCCATTGTTACTTTCTAACAATTGTAGTAGTGATCAAAATCTATTAACAGAGTAGATTTAATACTCTTTTGCAAATCCTCTCACAAGGTGACATTTCTACATTGAAGTGTTAGAAGACCTCTAACAAGGCTAATATTTATAGGGTAATTAAATCCTCTAATAGGGTCACACCTAATAGTGTGTTATTGTAGCCTTTAAAAGGGTTGGATCCTAATAGGGCTCACTTCAGAAGAGTGAAAAATAATGACTAGTTGCAATTGGTGGTTTTTCCCATATTGGGTTTCTGCGTTAAATCTTTGTGTTATCTATGTACCTTTCATTTTCTTTATGGTTTAGGTTTCTACAATTATAACTAAAGGATAATCACAGTTAATATATATCTTAATATTTTCTATGTTAAATGAGTGATAGTAGAATATCTATGTTAACTGAGAAACAATGATAAATTTGCTTAAGACATCTTAGGGAATCAGATTCTTTTTTGTGGTAACTGATTCACCCCTCCTCTCTCAGTTACTCAAATCATTTCCAACAATTGTTATCAGAGATGCAAGTTCTTACATGGAAGGTTTCAAGGCCTAAGCTAAATATCAGAGATGTCTTATAGAAGGGAGATCCTGAAGCTTAACAAAAAAATTTTTTCTACATGTAAAGATTTGATGAGGCCACATCTATCTACCATTGGAGATACTGGTTTTCAATTCTTGGACCATAGGTATGTGGAACCATCGATACCTTTGACTGTGGACTAGATGATAGACATGAATCATCATAACATAATGATGACTGATATAGCCTCTACACTTAGCTATTTTGAATTTGATGAAGTCAAGGACTGCCCTACTACCTTTGATATGTGGAACAAACTACATGATATTCATGGAGGAGATGTCAATGTAAAGAGAGCCAAAGAAGAAAGCCTCCAAGGTCAATTTGATCACATGAAAATGAAAGAAGGAGAGGACATTACAAAATACAGTGAAATAATCAAGAAAAGTGTCAGTGCCATCAGAGCTGCCAGTGGAGTAATTGAAGACACAACAGTGGTTTGTAAGATATTGAGAACTTTACTTCCTATCTATGCAATTAGAGTTTTAGCTATTCAAGAAATGAGGTGCAATAATGATATAACTCTAGATGGATAGGTTGGAAGACTTACAACCTTTGATTTGGCTAACTTTGACAATTACTCTCCTAATCTTAGCAATCTTGAGTCTCCATTAAAAGCTAAATTAAACCTTGGAAAGATGAACGGAAAATAGATTGATAGTGACAGTGATGATGAATCTGACGATGAAGATATGGAAATCATTGAAGCATTAATTTCAAGGAGAGCTAAAAAAGGAAAAGGATAGTACAAAGGAAGAATACCACTAATTTTATTTTCATGTGATGAGGTTGGTCACATTGATACTAAGTGTCCAAACAAGGAAGAAAAAGGTGAGAAAAAATTCAACAAGTATAAAGGAAAGAAAGATTTCAAAAGCTACAAAATCTAAAAAGACAAAGGTAAGAAATCTTGTTACATTGCTAAAGATTATGATAGTGATGAATATGAAGATGAAATGATTTATATTGCTATTAAGGATGAGTCAGATAATGAAGATAATGAAAAGACAACACTATATTCTCATATTAGAAAGAATGACACTTGGATAATTGATAGTGGTTGTTCTCACCACATGACTGGTGATACAATCAAATTTGAACATCTTGAGCAATATGATGGTGGGAGTGTCAGATTTGGGAATGATGAACCCTACTATGTGAAAGGTAAAGGTTTTATTGCTTTAACAGAAGGAATCAAATGTGATAATGCTTATTGGGTTGAAGGACTAAGATGCAATCTACTAAGTGTGGCACAACTGAATAACATTGGTTTCAAGGTAGAATTCATGAATGGTATGGCCAAGCTCCTAGATGGTAAGGGAAACCTAGCTGGAACTGCCAGACAAACAAAAGGTAATCTATTTTATCTTGATCTCAATGAAAGTTCATGTTTTATTGCACAAGTAGAAGAAAGTTGGTTATGACATAAAATTTTATGTCATGTAAACTTTCATAACCTCGTTAATATAAGAAAGAACACAAGAGTAAGAGGAATTCCTATTCTAAAGAAACCTAAAGTATCAATATTGAAACAATGTCAAATTGGGAAGATGGGAAAAACTAGCTTCAAGAGAAAGAATTACACTACAGAAGAAGTTTTGGAATTGGTACATACTAATTTATGTGGACCAATTGGAACAAAAAGTTACACAGGTGAGAAGTATTTCATTCTATTTTTTGATGATCATTCCAGAATGATGATTGTTATGTTTCTCAAAGAAAAATCAGAAGCCTTTCATAAATTTAAATGGTACCTAGCCAGAGTTGAAAAAGAAACATCAAAGAAACTTAAATGCTTAAGATCTGATAGAGGAGGAGAATTCATTTCTAATGAATTCAATGAATTCTGCAATTAAAGAGGACTCAAAAGACAAGTATCTTCCCTAGGTACTCCATAGCATAATGGTATAGTAGAAAGAAGGAACATATCCATTATGGATTGTGCAAGAACCTTGATGATTGAAAAGAATGTTTCTACCAAATAATTCAAGGAATCCATCAGCACTACAATTCACACCTTGAACCGAGTTCAACTGAAGAAAGGTACTAAGAAGACACCTTTTGAATTATGGTATGGCTATAAACCTAATTTTTGTTATTTAAAAGTATTTGGAAGTAAATTTTACATCTTGAAGGAAGCAAGAAATGGAAAATTTGATCTAAAAGGTGATGAGGGTATATTCCTAGGCTATTCCAGTAAAAGAAAATCATGTAAATGTTTGAATCTTTCTACTCATAAAGTCATAGAAAGTGTGCATGTAAGGATTGATGAGTTTGTAGAAAGAGGTGAAGAACAGAGCAGTAAAGAGCCTATGGATTACATAAGCTTTGTATATTATGAACCTGATACTATACCTAAGAAACAAGCAATGGTGATAAGAAAGCATCCTTGTCAACCATTGAATTCATCTGCACAAACTCAAATGTTTCAACCTGAGTTGCAACCTATGCAACCCAAGGTACTGGAAGAGGAAACTGAGTCGTAGACTAAAGAAACTGAGTCACAAATAGAGGGAACCGAGTTGTAGATAGTGGAACCCGAGTATCAAATAGAAGAACAAAACAAAACTTTTGAGCATAGTGAACCAAGTGGAACAAGCCCAAAATCAAGAAGGAAGGACCTTGTACTTGCAAAATATGTCAAAAGGCATCATGCACCTGAAAAAATAATTGGAGATCAGACAAAAGGTGTAATGACAAGGAACAAAATTAAAGGTACATGTTTGCTTAGTGAAATTTAACCTAGAACTATTAAAGATGCATTGAATGATGAAATATGGATCGAAGAAATGAATGAAGAGATTGAGAAGATAGAAAAGAATAAAACTTGGACTCTTGTACCTAGACCAAAAGACAAGAATGTGATTGGTACTAAGTGGGTTTTCAAAAAAAAGATGAATGAGAAAGGTAATGTTTCAAGAATCAAAGCCAAATTAGTATGTAAACGATATGCTCAAGAAGAGGGTATTGACTATGGAGAAAATTTTTCTCCCATTGAAAGACTTGAAGGAGTCAGAACTCTTCTGGCATATGCTGCACACAAAGGATACAAGGTATATCAAATGGATGTAAAATCTACATTCCTGAATGGAATTCTTGAAGAAGAAGTCTATATTGAGCAACCTAAAGGTTTTATAGATCCCAAAAAAAGGAATATGGTTTGAAAATTACACAAAGCATTGTATGGACTGAAGCAAGCTCCTAGATCTTGGTATGAAAGATTGCATGGTTACTTGATAAGTATTGGATTCCAGAGAACTAATGATAATAGTAGCTTGTACATCAAAGAAGGACCTCAAAACAAGATACAATTAGTAGAAATATTTGTCGATGATATATTATTTACTGGATATGATGACTTATGCAAAGCATTCTCCAAAGATATGAAGGAGGAATTTGAAATGTTTATTTTTGGTGAAATCAAATTATTTTTTGGATTACAAGTTTATCAGATGAAGGATGGTATCTACATTACCCAGTCTAAATACATCAAAGAGATATTGAAGAATTTTGGGATGGAAGAATCCAGACTAGTTGGAACACCTATGACTACTAGACATAAGTTGTGTAAGTGTAGGACCCCTCCATTTCCCTCATCTTGGTAAGAATTCTCTAGTAAGCACTACTGTTATTTCTTGCAAAAATTTCCGTAGATTTTATGTGAAGTTATTAGATATCTTGACTATAGTTTGTCAACTTAACTAGAATAGATTTCATCTTCAAATGAATTCATGGAATATGTTAATTTAAGATATAGTTTTGAAGTAATATTACCTTTAGTTAACTATTGTGGTATTAGAACATGAAGGTGTAAACCTATGCTTACATGATAGAATTAATATTACTCTAAGATGCTTGGAAATTCCATCAGAAATTATAATAAGGAGCTTATATGGATTAAAATATTTCCCTAATGAATAATTATGGTTAAGCTAGGAAATGATGTACAAATGAAACTCTTATTTCACTTTCATATAATTATGGATTTAATAGTTAATTCAATTTGTCCAAAGATTATTATTGTAGAATTGGAACATCCTGACAAATCAGATTAGACAATTAACTACTATGAACTAGAGGTGAAACTGTAATGAATGGTTAGGTTACTTAATCTTGAGTTAAAATGAGAAGTTTGATATAG
>MU223735.1:440920-466397 GCA_018584345.1 Thuja plicata
CAATGTATTGATCAAAAACTATTACAGTTACAATACACTTGCAATGCAAGTTCTTTCAGAAGATTTTGAAACCCTTGAAGACAAATCATGGCAGCATAAACCGTTCCAACAATACACTCACATCGCTTATCTTCGCAACCCTAAAAAATGCTTATATCATGCGCTTCACTTTTTAGGGCTACTCCTAACGATAACCATATTAGGGTTTTTAGTACTCACATTTATCAGTTGCCACATGTCTTCACCTGTCATTGAATCTTCCTAACATAGCTCTTACGTGTCATAGGAATTCGTCATAACCGTTTTAGCCATGATCTCCTTACACACAATTCAAGATGCCGACACATCAACATTATTTGCAAGAAATACATTTTACAAAACAAATAATAAGAATAGGAATTATCCAAGGTTGAGACACCTTATTCCTAACAATTTTCCAATCCTTCAATGGTGCATTGGGATCCATACAGATCTGTACAACTTAGAAATACAGTTAAGAATACAAAAAATAGTTTGAATTTTATTGATTTCAATGCAAAAACTTTTCAATTCATCCAATTCAACTTTGGAGAAAGGTTTTTCCACCTTTAAATACCTTTCCCAAGTGGTTCCAACTGAAAAAAGTGGTTGTGAACATTGGGATTCAAAAGTTGCAACTTTTTGCCAAAAGTTGCATTATGCAACATTGACAACTTTTTGTAAAAGTTGTCAGTTGTAACTAAACTTGTAAAGTTTAGTTTTTTTACTCCATAGGGGTCCTTATAAGGACTAAAATGACATTCCTCCCCTTCCTTAGGATCCCTAGACCATTTTATCCTAATCTACCCAAAATTCATCCAAATTGACTAAGGTGGACAACTAAGTTTATAACATCACTTAGCATCCCCTTGTCTTACATTTTAGGACTTATTAATAAAATTGGATCCAAGATCAAATAAAAAACCTAACCCTTTATATTTGGGTCCACTGATGTTCTTGCAATGGATGAACTTGAGGGTGCTCCTGCACTATACTCCCAGGGTGCATTGATCTCAAGTCCTCTTGAGATGAGGTCTTCTAAACTGGAGCCATGCTTCTGAATTTCTTGTTCATCCATCCATACAGATTCCTCCTAGGGTCTATCTTTCCATTTGACCAAATATTTCTTTTAAACATTCTTTCTTGTTTTTTTGATGATCTTGGTGGCCAATATCTTCTCAATCTTCTTGGGTACATGAGAGGGTATACCTGCAACATCTTGTTCAAGATCTTCCATCTATACTTTAGAACCTACATTCACATCACCTTTGTATGAGGTTAGATCAAAAATATTGAATATAGGAGAGATACCAAGGTGTGAGGTTAGTTCAATCTCATATGCATTCAACCCATGCTTCATCAATACTAGACAGGGTCCTCCTTTCTTCATGAGTTGTTTAGTGTGCTCACCCTTAGGCAATCTTTCCTTCTTCAAATATGCCAAGACCAAGTCTCCAAATTGCAACTAAATATCTCTTCTATTCTTGTCTTTGGTTTACTTATACTTGTCTGCACTCTTCTCAAGTGCCAATCTCACTGAGTCATGAATTTGTTTCATACTCTCTGCAAATTCTTCTCCATGAGCACTGACTGGAGTGTTTTGTGGTAATTATCTAAGGTCCAAGATGCCTCTTGGACTTTTCCCATGCACAATTTGAAAAGGAATCTTCCCTATGCTCCTGTTGACTGAGTCATTGAAATAAAATTCTGCTTGGGGTAGGAATGCATCCCACTTGTCTCCATATTGTTTTGTCAAACATCTAAGAAGATTTCCAAGTGATTTGTTTACCACTTCTATCTGCCCATCACTTTGTGGATCTTAGGTAGAACTAAAGCTTAGATTGTTCCCTAACCTCTTCCATAAGATCCTCCAAAAGTGACCAATAAACTTTACATCTCTATCAGAGAGAATGGTTTGAGGTAAGTCATGAATCCTCACAATTTCTTTAAAGAATAAACTTACAATTGATGATGCATCATTTCTACTTTTACAAGGGATAAAGTGGGACATTTTGCTAAACCTGTCCACTACAACATAAATACTATCATATCCATTTTGTGTTCTAGGTAATCCCATCACAAAATCCATGCTGCAACTCTCCCAAGGCCTTGTAGGAATAGGTAGAGGTTGGTATAGTCCTGCATTTTTGGATGTACCCTTGGCTCTTTGATAGATTGTGCATGTCTCCATTATCTTCCTCACTTTACTCTAAAGTTTAGGCCAATAATAGAACCTTTTCACATGTTCCAATGTTTTTTCCAAACCAAAATGTCCTCCCATGCTGCCTGCATGCTTTTCTCTAATGGTGTTCTCCCTCATTGAACATTTCAAAATTCATAACTGGTGTCCTTTGAACAAGAGTCCATTTTGAATCAAATAATCTACATACTCAACATGATAATCTTCTGAAAATTCAGAACACACCTTATAAATATCACCAAAATCATCATCATCCTTATACATGTCCTTCAATGAATCAATCCCTACACTTTGGAGTTGAATTTGTTGCACAACTAGAGTTCTCCTACTCAATGCATCTGCCACCTTATTGGAAACTCCATTCTTATGTTTGATTGAAAATGTGTAGGCTTGTATTGATTCCACCCACTTCATGTGTTTGTGGCTTAGTTTCTCTTGACTGTTTAAGAAACTTAAGGCTTGGTTGTCTGTGAAGACAAAAAATTCTTTTGGAAGGAGGTAGTTCCTCCATTTCTTCAATGATTGGACTAAGGCATACAGTTCCAAGTCATAAGAGGAGTATTTCCTCTTTGCTTCATTCAATTTTTCACTGAAAAAGGCTATAGGCCTCCCTTCTTGGCTCAAGACAACCCCTATAGCTAGGTTAGAAGCATCACATTCTATAGTAAATATCTTTCAAAAATCAGGAAACACTAAGATAGGTTTCTCCATTACCTTTTTCTTTAGCATTTGGAAAGATTCTTTTGCATCTTTGTTCCACACAAACTCGCACTTCTCTCCACCCTTAATGGTTTCAAGGATAGGAGCACACAACTGACTGAAATTCCTAATGAATTTTCTATAAAAAGATGCAAGTCCATGAAAACTTCTGACTTCTGTCATTGTCCTAGGAGAAGGCCATTTCAAGATGGCTTCTACCTTCTCAGGGTCAATTTTGATATCCCCTCCTAAGACCAAAAATCCTAAATAAACAAGCTCTTCCTGCATAAAAACACATTTCTCCAAATTTATGAAAAGCTTTTCTTCATGCAATCTCCTTAGGACCAAGTTAAGATGATCCAAATGTTCCTCCTTATCCTTGCTAAAAATAAGGATGTCATTAAGGTACACTATGAAATTTTTTCCAAGGAATGGTTTGAGCACCTCATTCATGAGCCTCATAAATGTGATAGGAGCATTTGATAGGCCAAAGGGCATCACCCTCCATTCATACAAGCCTTCATTGGTTTTATAAGCAGTTTTCCACTCATCACAGGCCTTAATCCTTATTTGGTGGTAGCCAATTTTTAAATCCACCTTAGAATAGTATGTTGTACCTCCTAAGTGATCCAATAGATCTTCTATCCTAGACATAGGAAATATATACCTAATTGTGATTCTATTTATGGCTCTAGAATCAGTGCATAATCTCCACATGCCTTCCTTCTTAGGGGCTAAAAGAGTAGGTACTGCACAAGGACTAAGACTCTTAGTGATTAAACCCTTATCCAAGAGTTCTTGAATCTGCCTTGCCATCTCCTTATTATATTAAGGAGTTAACTTGTATTCTGCCTTATTGGGCAAGGTTGCTCCTAGGATCAAGTCTTTGTTGTGACTTATGTCTATGATTGGGGGCAACTCATTTGGAAAGTCTTTGGTCACAATGTATTTATACTGGTCAAGTAATTCTACAACCTATTTAGGGCCTACTCTCCTTAGGGGTTTTAGTTCTTTCTCAACCTTCTTAGGTATGTCATCTTTAGGCAAAATGACTAAATCATCACAAGGGGTCTTTTCTTCTTTCAAAGTTTTCATAAACTCCTTTTCTCCTACAAATAAAAATTTAGGATCTTTTAGTTCCTCTACAAAATCAGTGAATGGAAAGAATGTTACCTTTTCACCTTTATGATTGATTGTGTTGGTGTTTAGCCTCCCATCATGATGAGCCTCCACATCATACTATCAAGGTCTCCCAAGTAGCAAATGGTAGGAATCCATTGGGACAATATCACAGAGAACTTTGTCTTTGTAGTTTCCAAGTTGGAGTTCCACCCAAGCTTTCTCCTCTATGATAGTTTGTTGTTTCTTAGTGACCCATGATACCTTGTAATGGTTTGTATGGGGTACCCTTCTCAACTTCAGCTTCTTTACTGCTTCTTATGACACCAAGTTGTCTGTAGACCCACTTTTAATCACCATCTTGCAGACTTTGTCTCCCAATTTGCAAGTGGTTCTGAATAAGTTCTTCCTCTAAGGTGGCTTTTGAGTGCTTGGATCCTTCAATAGTGTCCTTCTCATCATAAGGAATTCTCCTTCCTATGGTGGTGCATAAGACCCATGTGAATTGTCTCCTTGGCTCTCTTCTTCTCTAAGCATGTTTTCCCTTCTCTCTACCTGATTACTTACCTTCTCTGGACACTTGGATGATAAGTGCCCATGTTGGTTACACCTGTAACACCTTTGAGGTCCTAAAATTATTCCTCCAAACCTTCCCCTTGAATCTCCTCTCCTTCCTCTATAGGAGCCTCTCGAACTACCTTCCTCAAAGGAGTTCTCTTGACTCATTTCTCTATGACTGGTCTCTCCAAAAATTTTATGAGTTTGTCCTCTCCCATTATTTGTCCCTCTTCCTCTACTACCAAAGTCTCTCTGGCCTCTTCCTCTTCCACTTTTCTCTTGCCTCCTCTTGATTTTTTCTTCAACTTTTAGTGCCAATTGATAGCACTTTTGGACAGTACTAGGGAAACACAAAACTAGTTTATCTTGGATGTTTATCCTCAACCCTTGCATATATCTAGAAAGTTTGACACTCTTTGGTTCAACCAACTTAGATTTCATGGTAAGCTTTTGGAATTCTTCAATATAGTTTGAGATTTCCATCTCCTTCTGCCTTAGACTTTGTCTCTTCTTATGAAGTTGAACTTCATAGTCTTCAGGCACATAGGCTTCCTTCACCAAGGTAACCATCTTCTTCCATGTGCTCACTAGGTTATTTTCCATCCTCAACCTCTCTGCTTGAGTGAAGTTCCACCAAGTTAGGGCAGATCCCTTCAACTTGGACTTTGCTATCTTAACCTTTTGACACTGTGGTATCTCCTCATAGTAAAAGAAACTAGTGAGTGCATGAATCCAATCCATGACTTCTTCTGGATCCATATTCCCATTATAGATAGGTAGGTCAAGTTTAGTATCCATGGTCCTCCTTTCCATGGATTTTGAAGTCTTCAAGAGCAGCCTCTTTTCTGCAAGGATTTCTTCTTCTTCATCCTCCTACCAAGGGGTCTCTTCATCACTCCCCTCCTCTTCAACTCCAGAGTTTCCACTACTCCCTTTCTTGACTTGTTCCTTGAACCTTTCCATTTCCTTCCTCATCAACTTCATCTCTGCATCATTCTCTTTCACCACTCTTAGTAGTTCAACATTGGTCATCCTGTTAGGAAGTTCACTATCATCTCCATCTTCTGACATGTTTGTAACTTGTCTTCTTCCAAAGATCTACTAGTTTCTCTAATACAACTTGGTGAAGAGCCCCAAAATATGTCAAAATGACTCACTAGAGGTTCACAATACCCCTACTCCCACACAATATAGGGCTCTACTAAAGAGTTCCCAAAACCCACAATGACAAGACTAGGTCTTCTACCCAATCTTCAACACCCTTAAAGGAAAAATAGGACTAAACTAGAAACAAGTAATCTAGGGATGGAACAATGGTTATATAAATGTTAGACCATCATTTTAAGTGAAATGAAACACCTAATCCTAAATAGGGATACAAGGAGAAAACATGGATTTGTAAGGGAAAATTACTTGGAAATCCACCAAAGAAAGTCTTAACCACCCTCAAACACTTCAATCCATCCACCAACAACACCCTCAAAGTTAGGGCTCTTGACCAATCCCCTAACTCCTACTGTCCTCAATTCTCTCCTAGGCCTAATAGGGCTAATAGGCCACTTTTACTAAGAAATTAATTGAATCTCAATTCAATTTCCTATCCAAAAAATTGTAACACTTGTGGGATCACACAAAACATCCAAATCCAAGGATTTAGACTTCCATTCTAGCCCTGGCCCGAGTTGTGCCTCAAAAACCCAATTCTGGACAGTCATGTACATGCCTGTCCAGAGGATTCAATCATTCCTCCCTCCATCGAATGCCTCCTGATCTAAGACCTTAAAATTATTAAATTAAATCCTCCCACCTTTCTCTCCCCAAAGGCTTATAATTTTCCCATGGTGGAGTCTCTAGGAAAGAGGAAATTTGTGTCGAAACCCTAGTTAGGGCCTTCTTGAGACCAGTGGGAAATAAAAAATTTATATCTTTTGATCCCCTGAACTTCATGACTTCAAAAAAATTGGAAAATTTGACCAAGACACTGGATCAACTTTTCCAATCCTTTAATGGTGCATTGGGATCTGTATAGATTTGCACAACTCAGAAATACAGTTAAGAATACAAAAAATAATTTGAATTTTATTGATTTCAATGCAAAAAATTTACATTTCATCCACTTCAACTTTGGAGTAAGGTTTTTCGACCTTTAAATACCTTTCTAAAGTGGCAACAACTGAAAAAAGTGGTTGTGAACATTGGGATTCAAAATTTGCAACTTTTTGCCAAAAGTTGCATTATGAAACATTGACAACATTGAGAACTTTTTGTAAAAGTTGTCAATTGTAACTAAACTTGTAAAGTTTAGTGTTTTTACTCCATAGTAATCCTTATAAGGACTAAAATAAGATTCCTACCCTTCCTTAGGATCCCTAAAATTTTTTATCTTAATCTACCCAAAATTTGTCCAAATTGACTAAGGTGGACAACTAATTTTATAACATCACTTAGTGTCCCCTTGTCTTAAATTTTAGGACTTATTAATAAAATTGGATACAAGGATCCAATCACAACACTAACACTTTGTATTTGGGTCCACTTATGTGCTTGCAATGGATGAACTTGAGGGTGATTCTCTCTCTCTCTCTCTCTCTCTCTCTCTCTCAATCCTCCTCTGTTCTTAGTTTTTCAGAACCCGATTAGGTTTTGAGTAATTAAGAGAATTGAGTCATTATGTTCTCATAACCCAATTGGGTTCTAATTAATTAGGAGCACTGAGCCTTTATGTTCTCATAACCCAATTGGGTTCTGAACCCGATTGGGTTCTGTGGAATTAGGAGCTTTTCTTGCTTCAATGGTCTTAAAACTCTCATTGCAAGTTTTTTTGGTAACCACCTGGATTTGGTCTTCTCTGACTATAGACCCTATTTTCCCTAAGTGTGATCATACCCTTAATTATGTCAAAAAAAATCTTCAATCGGCTGACATAATTCATTCAAATCAAATTTTATTTCATAAGTGATTTAATCACTAAATTTTATTAATCACTTTAGCCAATCAAAACCAATCAATTTTAATTCAAATCATTTTAAATCAAACCTAGCTAAGGTAATTAATTTAAAAGGAATTAAATAAATCCCTATTATATCTAAATTATTTGCAAAAACCCTATCTTCTAGCTTAAATTAATCTAATTAATTATCTATATTCCTAATTAATTATCTAAAGCAATAAAAGGCTTAAATAATTAATTTTCCTATTTTTGAATGAATATATTAATTATAATTCATTTCATTAATATTCCCCTTAACCCTAGCCTAACCTATCTCAACCACCTTAACCTTGGGTTCAAACCCATCGCAACCTATTCCCCCCATGCTAAGTCTAATCCTAATCTTAAATCCTATTCTAACCCACTTCCTAATGTTGACACATTCCTAATCCTGTGATTAGGAATCCAACCCACTTGAGAAAGTCAATTTTCACAAGCTTGACTCCCTCTAAGTCCACCTTCTCAAGCTTGGACTTACACCCCTCACCATGCCTCTTAATTGCTCCCATTAATGCATTATTAATGCCTCTTACACCTCATTAATGGTTTTTACATCTCCATTAATGACCCTTGTCCCCCATCTCTCTCCTCATTTCTTCTATAAATAGAATGATTTTTTGAGCTCACCTGGCCCTTAATTTTTGAATGCCCTTAATTTTCAGAGTTGAAAGCATTGTTATGCTGTTAGGATTAACATAGACTCATATTGCATTTTAGCTTCCATGTTCATGCATTGTTATAATCTTGATTTTTAGAGCTAGAATGCATGTTTATTGGATATCTTTCTTAGTTTTAATTGAATCTTTCGTGCTAGGTTGTATATGTCACTGAAAAGAGCATAATCTGAGGGCTATTATGTTATTTCTCATAGTCCTCCTAGTTAGAAAGCAATAGATCAATGTTAGTGGATTTACATGCTTTACTAACCCTATTTTCACTAAAACAATGATCTATTGAAGTGTTGTGTCGCAAGTAACAGGTGCACAATTTAACATAGATTTTTGGTGCCCACTGTGGGTCACAATTTCAGATTTGGCCTCATTTCAAGTTTATTTTTGGCTAATTTGTCTTCCCAGATTTTAGGTACAGGCTCGTTTCTAGTCTTAAAAGCTCGCATTGAGGATACGCCCTCGTATCACAAAAATCTAGGCTCGCATTCAGGATTTCCTGGGTCATTTCTAGTACAGGCTCACATCTAATCAGCACTCTATTATATCTGGTAGCAGAGGCTCACATTTGGTATTGTGTATCGTATCTTGTATTTCTAGGATCGCATCTGGTTAAAAGTTTTGTGTGCTCCATTGCCTAACTTATGACATTTTGACTAGTTTAGATTTTGATCTTTTGAAACAACCTAACTTGTATTTTGTAGATTGCTATCTGAGCTAAAAGAGAGGGAAAAGGGATACTGACTTGTGGTTTTTCAGGTTGCCATCCCCTTATCTTGACCTCCATTTCATTTTTGTTTTTC
The DNA here is from genome assembly GCA_018584345.1 of Thuja plicata. Lineage (NCBI taxonomy): Eukaryota > Viridiplantae > Streptophyta > Pinopsida > Cupressales > Cupressaceae > Thuja > Thuja plicata. Next base: position 449,975 of record MU223735.1, read on the forward strand.
AAACCTAATAACACTTTTCTTCTCACTTATTAAATCGATTATATAAGTATGCTCTTTTCCTTTAGAGGAAAATCAGAAAATCAAACATTGATTTAAAACTTGGAAAGAAAGTGGAGTAACTAAACTAGACAAAGCAAATTCAATGTTTAATTTATTTTGGCAAAGTAATTGAACAAGGCAAAGAACTAAACTTCGTGGGATTAATTGAACAAGCTTCACCGTATAATTTTCTTTGGCAAAGTAATTGAACACCACAACTCACCTAACTTTTGTGGGATAAATGAACTTCATCATCTAAATTGGGATTTGTAATTGAACAAGCAAAGAGCTAAAAACTGTGGTCAACTGAACAATCAAACTTTGCTTTCAAGTACTTGTGTTTTCATTAAAACTAGGAATATCTAAATCAGGCTCAACATAGCTTAAGGGAATGAACATTTCTTGAAGTGTTTTGGGAAAAAATGACATGGACTAGGAGAGTATGCTCTTCTTCTTTCAAAGAATCAGAAATCTAGAAATCCTATGATTGCCAATCCCTTGTATGCTTATTAAACAGTAGAGGCCCTATCGGTTGAGGAAACAAAATCTCCTGAGAATGACCCAAGTGAGGATAGGTTTTATTCCAACCCTTCCAACTCACTATAAATAATTGCTTCCTCGTAGGCCAAAGCCTCGGAAGATGGATTCAATTTTGTTCTCAAAATTTTGACATCATTCCTTGAACATGCTTGGGTATGTGTAGATCAGAGTCACTTGAATCTTGGTTGCGAGACTACACGTATTTGAGTACTCATAGGGCTATACACCTCAATTTTGCCTTGTGCAATTCTATGGGAGATGGTTTCAAACAGATTGCCCCATCAAAAACAATGAACTTCATAGACAAAAATACCTGATTCATCTCCGAAAGGGTGATAATTCTTGTGCAAGGCAAAACATAATTGCCCCAAGACACTCATCATATTGTGCCCTCACTTGTGTTTGGAGTCAGTAGATATCGCATCATGACTAGAGCCATTGGATGCTTGGTGATGGCCATATTCTGATTAGCATTTGAGTGTGTACCTAAGTCAATGAGAAAGGATTTTTATCCTCTACCTATAAAATAGGGCATAAGGATGTGTTTGTTCCCCTAACAATACAAATCTGCTTGATATGTCTGAAATTCATTAACAAGATATCACCTTCAAAACAAGAAAGAAAATTTAATCCTTGATCTACATGTTTTTTTCACTCACCAGCAAGTCTCTGAACATGATCACAGATCAAACAAACTTCATGCACTTTCAAGATAAAATTTACAAAATTGACAAAATCTAACAGAAACATCAGAAACACACATCCTGGATTTCCTGGTTCATAGATGGTATCTTGGATCGTATCTGGTATCCTAAATCATATCTGGTCAGCACTTCATCAAATCTAGGGTTAATTTTCGCATCCTAGGTCATCAGAAGCTCGCATAAGTTATATTTCTTGGCTCACATCTAGGAGCTTGCATCTAGGACAATGGGCACTTACATATTATTTTCTCGGAAAACCTTAATAGATTTGGATACCCTTTTGGCCCTTTAGTTTGTTCCTATTGATTTTTTTGGTCTCCTTGTTGCTGTGTCAAAACACTTTTAAGGAACATCTACCTTGCATGTCTTGTCCGTTTCTTGCAATCAGTCTCAATACGTGTGGTCTATCAACTTTTTACAACAACTTGATTCCCATCTCACTATCAAGGCATTCTAACCCTTTGATGCTGGAATCATTTACTTCCACCAAAACACAATTGACATCTCTACCTAGACAGACTCACTTGAATGATTTGAGACTCTACCTAACACTATCGGAAGACTTTGATGAAGTTGAGATCCAAATACATGGTTAACACTAGACACAACAAGTACACTTCTAAAGAATTAGAAATACCTCCATGATCACTACACTTTCAGCGAGAAGAAACATCTTGTGATTCCCTGTTTGATTTAGACTCTCTAGAAATGAAAAAAATCACTCACGAATGGAGTAAGGCTTTTGAGGACTATAAAAATGATAAAAACCAAAAGCACGAAGATAGCGATGAGGAAGAAGAACCAAACTTTGACCATCCTTTGTTTGATTCAGGCTATGAGGAAGACATCACTGAAGAAGAATACAATAAACTCAAATAGAGCAAGAAGATCCAAAAGACAATGGAAAAGATGATTGGCGAAGATAAAGAGAAATAATTTCTCCATCTAGCATCCACTGGCATAAATTTACCCAAAGATTATGATGTGGAACAACTAAAAGAAAAGGAGGTGTCAACTCTTATATCTATTTTCGCTAAACAACTCACCTTGATGCAAACAGAGCTTGCAAATCTCAAATAGGAGAAGGATAAACCCAAGATGAAATACTCTTTGGACTCCATTTATTCATTTCCCTTTGACAAGAGTATTACCATGATTCAATTTCCTCTTAACATGGCAAGACCAAAATATGACAAATATACGGGAGAGACTGACCCACATGACCACGTGAGAGAATTCTATGCTTTGAGCATAGAATACATGCATGAACCTACATACCTCATGCGGGTCTTTCTCAGAAGCCTAGGAGGAAATGCCATGGAGTGGTTCTCAAAACTTACACCTAAGGTAAAAAAATTTGAGGAGATAATTCAATGGTTTATCAAACATTACTCCTATAATATATAGCATGATGTGACTATGATGGATCTGTGCAACACTAAACAAAAGACTGGCAAATCCTTTACACACTTTCTACAAAGGTGGAGAAAAATATTTGCACGATATTTAAGAGTTATTCCCGAATCTGAGAAAACGTAAATCTTTGTTAATAACTTGGTACCTGAGTTAAACTACACATTTCAAATACAAGACTCCCCTAGCTTCGACAGGATGATAAAAAATGCCATTTGTATTGAAGAAGTCATGGTTAAAAATGGAGAAATCACTCTTCAAAGTGAAAAAAAATCTAACAACTCCAACAACAAACCAAAATGGTGGAAACAGAACAAAAATGTTGTTAACAATGGAGTGGTAGACACATCCAATGTTAATCCTAAACCTGAGGTGTTCAACCTAACAAATAGTATGCAAGAAAGAAAAGATGCCAAGGTAACAACCTCTGTATCTAAAGCAAACAATGAGAATAACAGGGGTCGGCCATGGAATTCCAAGCCTCAAAGAACATTCACTCATGTGGGAGAGCCTCTCGAAACTATTTTGAAGACACTATTAGACAACAAAGTTCTCACAATCCCAGATTCCAAACCATGGGAGCCGGAAGTCAAACCAAGGTGGTGGGATGACAATTCTTATTGTGTCTTTCAGAAAAAACAAAGGACACAAGACTAACAACTATCTTAAACTCAGACATTTTATCCAAGACCTTATTGAAGGAGGCAAGATCAAGGTGGAAGGACACACCACTAACAAAGATCATACAACATTTAACAAGTTGTTCCCTAACTATGAGAAAGGGGAAGCATCTAAAGGAAAAGGAAATGAGGTGAACTATGCCTACTCTAAAAATGATCATGTGATTAACAAGCTAGACATTAAAACTGAATCAATTAATGTGGTTACTATCAAAGGTGTTCAAAGCACATCTTCACAATCAAATGCGGTGACCTAAAGTCAAGCACAAGTCACAATCAAAGGACCCAATTCCTCATCAAAACCAACAACAACTTCCAAAGTAGCCACTGTCACTATCCCTAAAGCAACAACAGCAAGACAAAAAGTTACTACTCCTATAGACAAGTACAACCTAGTGGATCAATTGCAATGAACCTCTGCTAAAATTTCCATCTTTGAGTTGCTTAAAATCTCCACAGTGCATAGGAAAATTCTTGAACAAGCCCTACACAACACAAATGTGCCAAAGGACCTTGATATAGAAAAATTCCAAGTGATGGTTAATCATATCTCAGCGTCACATTACCTCTCTTTTTCAGAGGAAGATGATAAATATTTGACACATCCACATAATCAACCCCTTCACATTGAAGTCCTCATTCATAAATCTTGTGTTAGACACGTATTAATAGATGGAGGTGCATGATTGAATATTTTTACCCTTAATCTAATCAGGAAATTGGGTCTCTCAGAACAAACCATTGATTCTAGAAGCAAAATCGCTATCAACACTTATCATGAGGAAGAGATATTCTCTAAGGGTCTTATTGTTCTACCCATCAGAGTCGGGCTAGTTGAAAGGAATGTCATCTGTCAAGTTCTGGATCTACCCTTGACTTAAAACATACTGTTGGGGAGACCCTGGATTCAAGAAATGCAAGCTATACCATCTACCTTCCACCAATGTATCAAGTTCCCACATAATGGGGTGGAAGTAACAATTCATGCGGATGCCAATTATACTTGCAACAATATCAAGGCAGGTAGTATGGTTTCGGATAACAAGAAAGCTATGGATGAGATTGCTCCTGAGACTACCAAGGACATGGTCCTAAAAAAGCTTCAACAAGACATTAAAACTTGAATAAATAGGTATGGGAGAATACAAGCTGGACATGACCCCGTCATTAACAAAAATTCTAGTATCACCAAGATCGTATGGAAAACCTTCCCCATCATTCACACCTACTGCATCTCAAATGAAAGAAATCCACAAAGAAAATGGCATGGTTAAGGCATCCGCATCTTATTTAGATAACACAGAAGAACATGCAATCTTTGTCTGGCTTTACAAGGGAGAACCGATAGAAGCTGAGGTAAAACATGTGGAAATATCCCTGGAGAAGTATGGGAAAGGATATGATCTCCTCAAAAAAATGGGATATAAAGGAAAAGGACCTTTAAGTGACAAAGGAAAAGAACTCATTGAACAAGTACACATAGAATTCAGGGATACTAAAGATAAAACAGGACTAGGTTTCAATAATAAATTTGAAGACCCTTCTTCAATGGATAGTCCAGTTTCTGACAAAGGGAGTGATGAAACAGAAGAAATAGAACTAGAACAATGATCCTATGAAAGATTATTACATGTTTCCATAGAGAATCCAAAATATCAAGGAGAACTCTATATACCAAGCTTTGAGGTACCACAAGATCTTCGCGTGCCTCTGTTACCAACAGCTCCTATTCAAGAGGTAGAAGAAACAACATAAGACAATCTAGTGGTACCATTGATAGCAACAACTACTGAAGACATACCTTGACAACAAGATTTACATCCTAACTTGGGGCAAATAGTCATAGTTTCACATATCCTTGATTTACCACACTTTGATCTACAAGTGGCTAATAGGGTACATCAGGTAACTATTGTTGAATTCTTAAATAGGTTTGATGATGAAGTAACCAACTCACATGATTATGAGTGAGATGAACTATCTGTTTCCACAGAGGACATTGAAGTTGATTTAATTCACATGTTTGCAGCTACATTGGCACACAGAACATTCTAACACCACTCCTAACATTATTGATGTTCCTAAAGTAGAGGAGGAATTGCTTCCCCAAATCATTGATGAAGAAACTAGTGTTCTCTTAGGTCTAGAAGAAATTCAAAGGTGACAAGTTAGGAGCCTCCTCCTACAAAGAGATGAAGAAGAAGAATACTCAACTAACAAGTCACTAGAGTTTGGTCCACATATTACTAACAATGACCCCTTTAATGACAATCTGAATCTTATTGATCTAAACATCAAAGAGATTATCTTAATAGAACATTTCATGTCATTTAATAGTCTTGACGCTGACGCGATGCTATCCTTCCTAGAGTCCAACTCCTTGTCTTTAATAAACCTAGACCTAATTGATTGGACTAATATGGATCCTACTCCTATCCTCGACTTTCCCAATGACTACACCTTGGATTGCTACCTAAATGCTTGTGAACCTTACCCTTCTTCCACCAATGCAAGGAGTGTGAACATGTCATAGGAGGATATCAACTTTCTTAGTCAAAAATTGAAAAATAAATATAAAAAGAGAACTAATGGTGAAAACCACGTTGTAGCAGTGTCAGATTCTAAAATAGTAAAAATAAAAGATATATCTGATGGTGAAAACCTCATAGAGGCGCCAAAAGATGAGATTCTTGATATTCTCCCCGAGCACTTTCAAGAAATATCTACACTTTTTATAGAACCAACACAACCAGTTAACTTGGGCATAACTAAAGATCCTCAATTAGTTCACCTAGCACAATCTTTGTCAATAGAGGAGAACACATAGTTCACCGAGTTCCTGAAAGAGAAAAAGATCAACTTTGCATGGTCTTATATAGATATGCCTGGACTAGATCCTGAATTGATAATGCACCATCTATCTATAGCTCCTGGGATCAAACCCATGAAACAAAAACTAAGAAAGATGCATCCTCATGTTGGATTGCTAGTAAAAGTGAAGCTAGAGAAATTGTTAAAAGATGGATTCATCTGAGTCATCACTTACGCAGGATGGATCTCCAATGTGGTCCCCGTGTCTAAATCTGTTAAATCTATTAGAATATGTACAAACTTTAGAGACTTAACAAGGCATGTCCTAAGGATGGTTTTCCACTACCTAATATTGATATGATCATAGACCTCACAACAGGCTACCAAATGTATTCACTAATGGATGGGTTCTCAGGCTATAATCAGATTAAAATTGCTCTTGAAGATCAAGAGAAGACCGCATTTACATGTGCATGGGGAACCTTTTTCTGGAACGTCATGCCATTTGGGTTAAAGAATGTCGGTGCTACAGATCAAAGAGACATGACTACTATGTTCCAGGATATGATGCATAAAAACACAGAGGATTACATGGATGATACCTTAGCTAAATCAAAAGAACGGAATACTCATATTAATGACTTAAGACAGATATTGGATCATATGGAGCAATTTCAACTTAGGCTCAATCCAAAGAAATGTGCCTTTGGGGTCCAATCAGAAAAGATCCTAGGATTTATAGTCTAAGCAAAAGGAATTGAGGTAGACCCTGGAAAAGTCAAAGCTATACTGGAGATGTCTCCTCCACACAACATTAATCAAATGAGGACATTACAAGGGAGACTCCAATCAATCAGGAGGATCATTTCACAACTTACCGACAGGGCACAACCCTTTACCAAATTACTACATAAAGGGGTCACCTTCAAATGGGATGAACATTGTGAAACCAATTTTAGAGAATTAAAATAATACCTAGCTACTCATCCTATTCTTATGGAACCCATTCATGGAAAGCCATTACTCCTGTATATTTCAGCTACAGCCACATCACTAGGAGTATTGCTTGCACAAGAAGATGAAACTAAGAAATAGAGAGCAATCTACTACATCAGTAGAACACTAGTCTCCTATGAAGTCAATTATAGCATTATTGAGAAACCATGCTTAGGGGTTGTCTTTGCATCACACAAACTAAGACATTACATGCTATCACATATAGTAAGGCTCATTGCAAAGATAGATTCTTTGAAATACCTCCTGAGAAAAATAGCATTAATAGGACATCTAGAAAAGAGGGTCCTCATTCTAAGTGAATTTGACATTGAATATGTGGACAGGAGGGATATTAAAGGACAATTCCTCACAGATCAATTAGCTAATTCACCACTCCAAGATGACGAACCTTTAAGAATTGAGTTCCCTGATGAGACAATTATGCATTTAATTGAGTATCCATGGAAGATGTACTTTGATGGCTCTTTTACACAACAAGGCTCTTGAGTAGGGGTTCTATTCATAACTACTCAAGGCTACAAGATACCAAAGTCCTATAAATTGATGTTTCCATGCACCAATAACATTTATAAATATGAAACATTGGTAAACAGTCTTAATCTTGCCATGGAATAGAAAATTATAGAGTTACATGTGTATGGTGACTCCCAGGTCATCATCAATCAAGTCAATGAAGATTATAAGATGAAAGATGAGAATTTTATGCCATACAAGCGATTGGTAGATGACTTAAAGAAGTACTTTGTCTTCATCACATTCCAGCAGATACCCAAAATCGAGAACAAAGCTACAGATGCTATGGCTACATTGGCATCCATGTTACAACTGGAGGAACATAAATTCCACTATGACTTCTTGGTTGAAGAATTATCCTATCCAGCCTTTGATACCCCTAAATACCAAGTAATTTGTGCTTTGAATACCCTAGACCAATCTTGGTATGCTAAAATCATTTCTTACCTAACTAACCAAACTATTCCCAATGATCTATCAAGAAATCAAAAATGAACCTTGATTAGGAAAACATTGCGTTATGTCCTCATAACTAATAACCTATATAGAAGAGGTCTTGACGGTACACTTCTTAGATGTTTAGAACACAAAGAGTTGGATCGCATGTTAAAAGAAGTCCATGAAGGTGTATGTGGATCACATTCAAATGAATTTTCACTAGCAAAGAAACTACTTAGAGTAGGTTATTACTAGCCTACAATGGAAAAAGATGCTATTTAATTTTCAAAGGCATGTCATAAATTCCAAACACATGAAAATCTCATCCATGCTCCTGCCAGAGAACTTATGCCTTTCATAACACATTGGCCATTTTAGTAGTGGGCCTTTGACTTGGTTGGACAAATATATCCTAATTATTCAAATGGACATAAGTTCATCATTACGACCACTAAGTATTTCACAAAGTGGGTTGAAGCTATGTCGCTAATCAAAGCCACTGGAATATAGGTGGCTATGCTCATTTTGAACTACATTAGCTGTAGATATGGGATACCCTCTTCAATTGTCATAGACAATGGGGGACAATTTAAAAACCAAGACATTGATGACCTTTGTGAACAGTTCCACATCACTCAACATTGCTTCTCAATCTATTATCCTCAAGGTAATGGATAGGTTGAGGCATCTAACAAGAATATTCTCAAGATCCTACATGGAACTGTGAGTAAGTCTAGTAGAGACTGACATTTACAACTAAATCTGGCACTTTGGGCCTATAGAACAAGCGTCAGAACACCAATAGGATCCACACCATTTGCCTTAGTCTATGGTGCTAAAGCGATACTACCTATTAAGGTTGAAATCCCATCTTTGTAGATATCTTTACAAGGTCTTGTTACTGATGAGCAATACTGCATTGATAGGGTGAATTCTTTAGAATTATTTGATAAGCGCAGGCAATAGGCGTTCGATCATTTAAAAGTGTACCAAGCACAAATTTCCAAGGGGTACAATAAAAAGGTCAAACCATGACAATTTCAAGTGGGGGATCCCATCCTAAAGGAGAATCCTAAGAACCAGCCTAACAAAGAACATAAGGGAAAGTTTGAACCTAACTAGTTGGGACCTTATGTTATCACTGCTACGTTTGGGACTAGAGCCTATCAACTAGCTACACCTGAGGGAGATGTTCTTCTAGATCCTATCAATATTCTACATTTGAAGCGGTTCTACGCTTAATATTTGGCTAGCAGAGCATGTACAATGAGAATTCAGAAAATACCAAAAACATCAGAAAATTAATTCTGAAGAAATCCAAAAATAGTGGAAAAAGTCCTGAAGAAAAGGTATCCTTGGTGAAAACCTAGCAAACAGGCACCTTAATACTACAAAAACATTCAAAAAAGAAAAAATAGAAAAAAAATTGAAAAGGAGAAAAGTGCCTTGATGACAACCTAGTAAAATAGGCATCCTGGTAGCAAAAAGAATGAGAAAGTTTTGCCAAGTGGTGAAAACATATAAATTAGGCATCACTTATATTATACACTCTATCTATCAATACATTGCTAATACTACAGCTTCACGATTACACATGTGCCAAGACTTGAATTTGTTTCCTTACAAAAATCTTATCCTTGCTTGGGATTTGTCTGCATTTCTATCTTAGGAGCAAGTCATTCTGCACTAGGGGCATCTTTTATAGCATGTTAGGTTGCATCTGCTAGGTTGTCATAGGATGGTTTGTCTTGTTACACAATGCTTCTCAATACTTGCGCCAGACTATTGAAACAAGGATGGCACAAAAATTGCACTAACCTAAACGGTGTTCTTAAGATCTACATTGGATTGCAAATAGGAACAAGGTCATATATAGACATGGAATGCGTATTACTTGAATTCCAACTCTTGATTGATGAATCTCTACTGTGCTTGAAAAATGAATCAATAGTATTTCTCAATACTACCTAAGCAAATTTTGATCTTGGTTTGATTATGACTCTTTTATGTACCCATGATGTTTTAACTGGGGGCATCTAAGTCATTATGAAATTTGTTTTATTGATTCACAATTGATGGTTGTTATGTCTTTCGAGTTACTCCATGATGCCTACGTAAAGACAAAGAGTCGCAAGGATAGGGGGCATAACGTTTTCTTGGTTTTCTGTGTATGGTGATTGTTCCAAATGATCCTATAGATTTCACCTAACTTGGATGTTTATGGTAAGAGCTGCCACCATGAGTGGATAGTCGCATATATCTTGATCTTATTTATGTGTCAACTATGGTGAGGTTGAAAAAATTTCCTTGTCTATTTTCTAGACTCAGATTCTCACTAAGGTATATGAAGCATAATGTACCCAAGGATATGAATTTTCAAGGTCATTACAGGTCCAATATCTTACCTTACATAGATTCTGATATAGTCAAAGGAAGGTGACTATTTTGTTATCCTGGCTTCTATGCCTTGATGCCTAAGTCTATTTCTAACATTTCATCCAATAAACATAGTATTCATACTTTCATAATATCAGCGGGTATTAGTGATTGTTGTACTATCAGGTGGTATCCATTCTGACAAGCGCCCAATGATGATAACATGCTACAATGTATACAAATCAGTGACAGTCCTAAGAGTCTGCATAGTGATACATTTAGAGATTGCATGATTCATTTGAAAGAATAACATACGAATTTGAGCTCAAAATCATTTCTCTTTTTAATTCATTCACAATCCAAGTTAAATACATAATCAATGATTCCTGAAATCTTTGATCTATCGGGAACGAAATCAAATTCACCTTTTAACCGTGATTATCTTGGTACTCTTATATTTCTCAAACACACATATTCATTTCTTCACTTCTTCTAATCCATTCTTTCATTCCCCTACCCGATCACTGTAAGTGATACATCATCTTAATAGAGGGATTTTATTCTTTTTCCTTCGATTTCGTTCCCAAGGGGGCATGATCACACTATCATCAATCAAATTCTTGCGCAAAACAATGTTAAAAATGACTTTGTTATAAAAAAACTAAAGGCATGACAGTTCCTTGACTAATTCAGAACTATTGGGTTGAAGGCTTCGATTCTCACAAGTTGGATATCCTATGTCTACTTTTTCTTAGATTCTTATTAAGCTCCTGGTAGCTTCATATTGACTTTCAGACGACAACCAAGTTTAGTCAGTATTATCAATCTTTGGATGACAACCAAGTTTAGAATTGGTATCTTTAAGATCTTTCTGTATTGAACTTTGTTCCATCAAGTTCAAATTTAATTCTATCACTTTAGTTCAATCAAGTGCGAGACTAATCTCATCAGGCATTTTGCTCGATCATGAGTGAAATTCTCAATCTTTCTGACGTCAACATCAAAAACTTTCTTTGAGCCAAATACGCTTCTTGCACATCTATTCAAAGAGGGGAAAATGCAACCACCTGGATTTGGTCTGCTTTGACTATAGACCCTATTTTCCCTAAGTGTGATCATACCCTCAATTATGTCCAGACAACTCTTTAATCGGCTGGCATAATTCATTCGAATCAAATTTAATTTCCTAAGTGATTTAATCACTAAATTTTATTAATCACCTTAGCCAATCAAAACCAATCAATTTTAATTCAAATAATTTCAAATCAAACCTAGCTAAGGTAATTAATTTAAAAGGAATTAAATAAATCCCTATTATATCTAAAACATTTGCAAAAACCCTATCTTCTAGCTTAACTTAATCTAATTAATTGGCTATAGTCCTAATTAATTATCTAAAGAAATAAAAGGCTTAAATAATTAATTTTCCTATTTTTGAATGAATATATTAATTATAATTCATTTCGTTAATATTCCCCTTAACCCTAGCCTAACCTATCTCAACCACCTTTACCCTGGGTTCAAACCCATCCCAACCTATTTCCCCCATGATAAGTCTAATCCTAATCTTAAATCCTATTCTAACCCACTTCCTAATGTTGTCACATTCCTAATCCTGTGATTACGAATCCAACCCACTTGAGAGAGGGTCAATTTTCTCAATCTTGACTTCCTCTAAGTCCACCTTCTCAAGCTTGGACTTACACCCGTCACCATGCCTCTTAATTGCTCCCATTAATACATTATTAATGGAGATTCCTCAAGCCCATGCCTCATCAATGTCTTTGGCATTAATTCCTCTTACACCTCATTAATGATTTTTACACCTCCATTAATGACCCTTGTCCCCCCTCTCTCTCCTCATTTCTTCTATAAATAGAATGAGTTTTTGAGCTCAAATGACCCTTAATTTTTTAATGCATTCTTATAATGCCCTTAATTTTTGGAGTTGAAATCATTGTTATGCTATTAGGATTAACATAGATTCATGTTGCATTTTAGCTTCCATGTTCATGCATTGTTATAATCTTGATTTTTAGAGCTAGAATACATGTTTATTGGATATCTTTCTTAGTTTTAATTGAATCTTTCATGCTAGGTTGTATATGTCACTAAAAAGGGAATAATTTGAGGGCTATTATGTTATTTTTCACACTCCTCCTAGTTAGAAAGTCATAGATCAATTTTAGTGGATTTACATGCTTTACTAATCCTATTTTCACTAACACGATGATCTATTGAAGTGTTATGTCACAAGTAACAGGTGCACAATTTAACACACACAGTTTTGAGGTCCCACAACTATTTTTCTATTGTTTTACACTAGGAACATACAGGTTTGCACTTTTTTGCATGTTTTTTCTTTTCAATGATTGAAAATTGTGTTTTTAATGTTATTTTATCATTGTAAGTTCTCATTTCAAGAAAATGGTTGATTTGTTCTTTTTTTTTTTGATTTGATGTTCACATGTTATTCTATGTTCATGATATTGTTCATAGGATCCATTCAATACGAACAATGGGAAAGAACAAAAGATGAACAATTGAATAACGAGAGACAGACAAGGAAAGACAAAGGGAGTGCATGAGGAGAATACGACACGGTACATCATCAAATGCAAGAAATGTAAGTGATGAAAATGAAAATGTTAATGTTAATGTGACAAATTCACCATTTCAATTCGATTTCATTAATGAACAAAATGCACATAATGAAAATGAAAATCATCAACATACACCAATTGAAATGATAGGGATAAATGCATGTAATTTATCTAATGAAAATGTAGAGCATGCAGTTGTGTTAACACCTCCTAGAATAATTCGTAGAAAACCAAAGTTTCTAACTGACATTGATGAAAATATTTTTGAGGCCAATGCATGATAAAATGTCCAAAATAAATTGTAGAAGAATTGTTATAAATATTTGGAATAACTATTTTGAAAAATTAAATCAAAGTGGAAGATGTCAAGTAGTTGTTGAAATGATTAAGAATCTGAAATTTAGAGAGACAATGACAATTGTGGGGTTGAGAACATCTGAAAATAGTACTGAAAGAACCGTTGTGAGAAATCTATTCAATGCATACCAAGCCATTGGCTCACAATCACACAGTAAAGAAGCTAATGTTACTCGGTGTGTCCTCACATCAACTATAATGGGAAAGGAAATGAAAAATTCTGGTATAGTAAACAAAACAAGCAAGTCATTAAGGATAGGTAGATCAAAATTATAGAGAGCCTTACAAAGGTGAGACAAAATTGAGGATCCAAACACTAATTCTCTTTGGTCATTCTCGAGTAGACTCCCACGCAAGGAAAAGGTTGTCATTGATGCATTAAGAACATTAATTAAAAAATTTTGGCATGACAACACAAGGGTTTAACCCAACCAAATAGACGTTGTTAGGAGGAGAATTAGATCTAAAAATTGTATGCCACATCCAAAACACTTTTTCGATATGACACAAACATAATTTTCTAAAAGATTCCTCCAAAGTTTTCCTCAAATTAAAATTAGTCAAAGATTTTTTGAAATGATAAAACCCTTTTACGTCAAGATTAATCATGCATGCACTACATGTTGTTGCAGGGTGCATATTGAATTTTCCATGCATTATGATATATCATCATGTTTATTAAACTTTGCACACTAACACTATTTTGGAGGAATGTGGTCTTCAAGCACCTCCTATGTCATCAAGAGATTTTATGTCAAGTGTATTATGTAATCGAGATGATGGTTGCATTTATTATAATATGATGTGTTTGAATGGATCTTGTAGTGCATGTGGTGGCATGAGAAATTTGTAGATATGTCACCATCTAGAGAGCACAAATGAGATTGGAAATACACTAGTTTCTTTTGGAAAATACAAGACAGTAACTTATGGTCTAAAAGATGGAAAAGAACTTAGGAGATGTGAGTTAGTGAAAAATGATATATGCGTAACTGATTTTATGAAGATATTTAAAGAGAAACTAGTTTATTAGTACATACGTCATTCACATAGAGCTAGGTGGTTGGATGAGAAATTCAAGATATGTAAGGACACTTTTTCCCTTGGTACTATTGCCTCCATTGTTGATTTTTCTGATAATTATACACTTAAACCTCAGAATGAAGTGCAAGCATTGTATTACCATTCTATACAAGTGATGATGTTTATACATATAACATTATTGCATGCACATGATAGCATAGACGCGGATAGAAAGGTTTTAAGAGAGTATCACTTCTACATCAGTGATGATAGCACACATTCTTCATATTTTGTACAAGGTTGCTTCAAATTTTTCTATGAGAATTTAAGGGAAAGAGGTATTGAGTACAACCAACACATAATATGATCAAATAATTGCACCTAACAATTGATGAATGCAAGGATGCTCTATTGGTTGAGTAGGATGCACATGAAAAGTGGCGTTCAATATTTTTGTAATTTCATGGAAGTGGGGCACGAAAAAGGCGAGCATGATGGTGTGGGTGCATGTGTAAAAAGAGCTCTTGCCAGAGAGGAATTGAAGTACGAAGGTGGTACAAGTTAATAAATGCACAAAAAATTATGCAATGGTGCAACTCTATGATGGGAACAGGTAATGAAGGTAATTCTATGGTTAGTAGGTTTTTTTGGTTGATAAACGAGTCTAACATTGGAAACTATCTAGATTGTTGTACACTTATAGGATCAAGTGACATGCACTCATTTAGAAGTTCAAACGAAGCATCACTAGGTATTTATACTAGATTAATGACATGTTTTTGCTTGTCTTGTATGAATTTTGTGTGGGAGGAATTTGAATCAAAAGAGTGGGTTGACAAATGGTCTTATACACCTTTGCAACCGCTTGATACATATCAACTGCCTAGAGAACTACAATTAAACCAGTTTGAAGCATTGACATATTTTGATTACATATCTGACCTAGTTCAACCAGGTAATTTCTCAATTTCTCAATTTCTTAAGTGTTTAGGGTGTTAACTTATCCCTCTATAAATTTTAGGTAATGTATATGCAGTTGTTGCAGATGAGAACAATGAGGAAGGTACTGATTACTTTTTGTGTCATTATATTGAGGGAAAAAGGAAATTGACAACTACAATCATTGATGGAGAGGGTATTGAGTACCCAATAGGATTCGTTGTTGTGACAGGGACATGGTTTAGAAGGTATGCTATCAAAATATAATGTGTTCTTGTTTGACTACTTTGAGACCTTTTACCATCATTCTATTACACTTTGTATGTTGAATTTTGTATTCATTTATGCTTCTATGAAATGCAGGTACCCTATCCAAAAAACCAAGAATTGGTTGTTTGAGGACTATGAGACACACAGACATATTTTGCATTACTTGAACCTTCTTGTTGCAACAAATATTGAATTGATAAATTATATTGGTAGACCTTGTAAGAATAATTTATGGAAACTTCATGAATCTGAACATGAGGAAATACATGACACAATAAGAGTTAGAGCCGATCTAGAAGGTTCGCTCAATTAGTTATGGGCCATCATGAAGAATCATTCTACAAATGGTATAATTATTTTGACAATTTTGTATATAAATTTTGTGAAACAATCTAACTTCACTTTTTTGTAAATATAAATGACTACGGAGTGGTCTACATGCATATTTGGAGACCACATTTTGTATATTGAAAAAAGATCAAATTGTATATAAAAGTGGCCATGGGTTGATTTGTATATACCAAGGGTCCACATTTTGTATAGTTTACTGTGTACCATTTAACTAAGAAGATATGAGTGAATTACGATTCATTACAATTATAACAATGGCTCATGCAGTGGATATCTCATGTTTCTCTAAATTATAATATTGGTTCATGTGTAGTATTTATGTATGTATGTTCGTTTTCATATTATATCT
>MU223735.1:491276-522471 GCA_018584345.1 Thuja plicata
GGTTACTATGTCAAGGTGACGATCTTGACAATAGTAACCAGGCTTCAAGATTGACTCCCGTAAGGGTTTGTCCCGGATAGGGCCAGACATCTTGTTGCTTATGTTATTACTGGTTGAGTGATAATTGATTAGGATCGACTCCCGAAAGGGTTTGTCCCGGATAGGGTCGGACATCTTAACACTTATATTATTACTATGTAATAACTTATCTGGATTGGGCTAGATATTATGATATGAAAAATTCCATTAAACTCTCTCTCAAGAGGGAGTGTTAAAGTATTATTCGTTCATGTTTAATAAATGATGAAACAATTATAATGTGTGTGTGTGTGTGTGTGTGTGTGTGTGTGTGTGTGTGTGTGTGTCTATATAATATAGTAATTGAATATATATTAAATTAAAGATATAATATATATTAATATTGTCATGAATGAAATTATATATATATATATATATATATAATATAATATAAATAAAGTAATGATATATTATTGAATCGATTATATCGACTTAATAGTCGAACATGATTATCGGAATGAGTATCGTGGTTGTTATATATTAATAGTCACGATACTATCTTGACTGTTAATATATAACAGTCACGGTAGTATTGTGACCGCGCGATATTGTTAACAGCCCTTCACCATATGCACAGTTTATAATATGTGAATTAAGACATGCATAATCATGATAACTATAATATGTTAGTATGAACGGGTATGACTCATCAATATGATGAGTCATGTCTTTTCATACTTACATTGTTTGGATTCAATATATATAGTCATTATTTTTGTAGAATCAATCAATCAACAAGGCAATTGTATTCTACTACAACAATCTAGTTTATTTATCTTCTGATCATAATTCCTTAACAGATTTTGGCCGCCTCAGCCTCCTTCAGCTCCATGCTTGCAGCTGAATCTTTAATTTCTTGGATCACCATCTCCAGGTCCTTGTCTTTGGTGTTCTCGGTTTTTGCACGGGTACGCTTGCCTGGCGCCTAATCAATGTTCTGCATAGCCTCTATTTCCTTGTTGGTCGTGTCCTTCCCAACCAGTTTCTCCTCTAGCTTTTCAATCTGATCATTAGTTCGCTCTCTGGTCCTTTTAAGAGTGTTATAGCTTTGATTTTCTATTTTCTTGAGGGTTGTTTCAACCCTAGTCATGCTTTCCTCCAGTTTTTGGACGCGGGTGCACAAGTTACTCACGTCCACCGTTTCTTTGTTCCTATTCCCCATGTTAGTGTTGTTTACCCTGTTTGTTTCTATTGGGATTTGTTTCTATATATTCAAGGAAGTCATTGGACACATGTTTTGTCCACTTGGGATTTGATGTAAATAATAAAAATCTTAGTTGATTTACCTAATTAGTGGACTCTTGCCTTGAAACTTGTGCATATCTACCTTTGGTATCAAGTTCCTACATCTGATATGAGTACTACCATTTAGATCTAGATTATTTGAATCGAATGATCCACCTTAGTTGCTTGAGACATACATTTGTAAGCTTTCAATTTATTTTGTACATAAACATATATTATTCAATATGAGTTACATGCTTAAGATATCTATTATTGGGCAATTTATCTCATGTTAGGTAATGTATATTCTCCTTAAATGTGTTACACAGATCACTTGTCAAGTAATATATATGCTCTTTAATCTAGTTATTTTCCTCCCTTGTTTGTTTTATGACCCAATACCCTCACTTCCCATATATCATTTCCTAAAGAATTTTTTTTCCCTTTGGCTCCTCTTCTTCTTCCCGACTTAGTCCTCAAATATAGGTGTGATATTGTTCTTTTTGCCTCTCTTTACAAGGCTCAACATGGTGGAGAAAAATGATTCTGTAATAAATCTCACAATATAAGTGTATTTAATATGATTTTATTTTTACTGCAACTTAGAGCCTCGATCTTTAAAAAAAATCTCCCAAGAAGTAGTTGATTTGTAACTTTGAAAACAAACTTGATACAAAACTTAATTTTTTAATAATTCACTAATGCTCCAATTTATTTGAAATCTAGACCGATGTGGCTTTAAATATCCCTCAAAAACCTTCCCGCAAATAAAATAAAATTCTCCAAAAATATGAAAAATACATTTTCCATATTCACGTCTAAAATTTCCATCTTATTTCTTGCCTTCACAATGATAAGATAATAGTATGATATAAGTAAATTGCACACACAATTAAATATTCTATAATATTAATAATATTTAAAAATAACAAACCACTTCGATAACACAATTACAATTCACTACCCCCTAACTCCTTTTACCATGACAACTTATATATTTATTAGAACTTAACTTCTAATAACTATAATATAACTCGATTATAAGTTAACCACAATGTTACGAGACCTCATAACAGTAAGGCCCTATAAGATTAGGGGTGTAACATTTGGGGGGAGCGTGGTCCCGATGGTGGTGGCCTGGATTTGCATCAGCTTCTGCGCCAACATGGGTATTCCCACCGTCTCCTTGTCGATCTTCCTCAGCAGCGGGTGGGAGTCGAACAGCTGCTTTTCTATCTTCCGGGCTTCGGCGTTGCTTTCCTCGCCAATGCCGTTGCGCACGCAGACGTAGCCGAGCCCAATGTTGACGGCGTTGGCCGTCACTTTGTCCAGAAGTCCCTCGGGCGCCTTGTCGCACTTGGTCACCACCGCCAGAGTCCGCTCTCCTTTCGGATCCACCTTCTGCGACATTCTGATCGATTCACACGTTGGAAAATCCACAGTCGCCGCCAAAACGTTGAGAATAATGCTCTCCTTCGGCCTGATGTACTCCATTATTATCTCACGTACTCGCTCGTAGATGTCCGCCGGCTGCCCGTCGACTGGAACCCTTGCGATGCCGGGCAAGTCCACCATTGTCAAATCCGGAGCCCCAACTTTTGTAACGTGGAGTTTTATCGGGCTTTTACTTATTCCTTTCCCGTCTCCTGCAATTGCTTTAGTGGCCGCCTCGATCTTGGCTGTTATGTCCCGCTCTTGTATGATTTCCGTGTTGCCACTGTACTCGATGGAGATTCGGGCTTCCGACTCGTGGCTGCAGCTTTGAAGTCTGATGAGGAGGAGAACGCGCGTGCAGATGTTTATTCCCCGCGGAAGTTTGATTCCAGCCAGGGACTCCAAGACGCTGGATTTGCCGTGGGCCTGGTCGCCCACTACCACTAAGTTGGGAAGCTGGATTCCTTCTTTCATGCTCTCCACGTTGCGCTGCTTATTGGAGATTGCCAAGCTCGAAGCTTCTGCAGTCTCTTCTGTCTCGTAGTCCAGCTTAGGATTCGCCATGAAAGTCTCGTCCAAACAGCTAAGCGAAATGTTCAAGAGCAAAAACAATACTGGCTTGAATGCTCTCTTAAAATCCGTATGCAGGAAGATGTGGTGTAACACAGCAAGGCTATGTTCTACTTATACTAAAATTTAGTGTTCTGCATTTGCACTGAAGCTTACAAGGAGGAAATTTCCATGGGCATAAAGGAGCGGTGAAATCTTCAGGGCGAAGGGTAAACGAAAGGCGCAATAGTCGTACACAAAAAAAAGGTTATTCGAATTTTATCGGGTTACCCAAGCGTCATTCGAATTTCGTACGAGGTTTTGTTTGAACATCATTTAGTTTTATTTTTACCAATTCGCTTCCTTTTCCACTACGTTTATGAATTTTCGACAACATTTCACAGAAGGCGCAGTTTCCAAGTTCCTCGTTCTATAATATGAAAATGGCGTCATATCATGTCTTCTCGTGACGAGGATTCCATTTTCTTTGTGTCTATTTTGGCTGTAAGAAGTTACTTTACACTTTACACATAAGTACAAATTGTTATCTAAGGCCCCGTTTGTTTGCAGGAATTTGACAGGAATTGGGTGCGGGACTTCCATTTTTTTCCGAAATCCACCGTTTGGGACTCTATGTTGCAAACCCGGTTTAGCCTTCAAAACTCAGTTTAGGCCCTAAAATGGGTGGCACCATCTTCCGGGCAAATAGGTGGAATTCAAAATGAAATCCAGGTTTTAGAAAATTATGAACCGAGTTTAATTTCGCTGTCGGGTCCGTGATTTTCAAAATAGGAAGATGCAAAACCGGAATTTCAAAACCTGATTTTATGATAATCAGGTTTTGAGTTAAATTCCAATTCAAATTATGTTTGTTTGAGGGGTGGAATTGGAATTTGGGAGAGAAAATCTGGTTTTGACTTCAAATCTTTAGTTTGGTTGCTTACATTGGAAATTGTGAAAACCATAATATAATTTTGATCTTCCAATTTTATTCAAAAAACAAGGATTTGCAACTTCCAACTAAAAGGTGGAATTCATTTGAAAATCTGGTTATGGTATTTTATTGCTCTATTTTATTGGTTCATGTTCCCAAAAATTGGCTCATGTTTCCAAAACTTTCTCATCTTCGGGGTCAACCAAATAGTCCAAATTATCTTCCCACAATGCAAAACCAGAATCCCAAAACCTTATTATTAAACAGAGTAGAGTACAATGAATGTAGCAGCAAGGATGATCCTCCTCCTCCTCCTCCTCCTCCTCCTCCTTCTTCTTCTTCTAATACATGAAGTTAATTGGTAGGTTATTACATAAATGTTTTTTTGTACAACATAAGTTAAATGGACAAGTGATAACTGTAGATTGACTATGCATCCACTTACATTAATATTATATATTTTTTAATATTTAAAATCTAGTATACTAGTGGAACATCCTTAATGCACACAAAAAATCAAACAAAGAGTTATTAAATATAAAAAATACTCTATCTCTTTGTAGATCCCCCATTCCCTATTCCTCCTTCGTGCTTGTATCCTCCTCTCCCTCCTCTCTCTTATATGTAATGAGTGGTGGATTTTGTGTGCTAAGTGCCACCAGTTAAATGTACATTCACTATGTGTACACTGTATGATCACACTGTAAGCAATGCATGCTTCATGTCTTTGTGTCTTCTTACCTAAAAATTGATGAACAAAGTTTTTAGTATGATAACTATACCTTTCATAAATCTTGGATGAGTGGTAATAGTTTTAATGCAATATTGAACTTTGTAATCAACATATGTGTTCTCATATTCATTTTTTTAGAGTCACGTATCCACTATATTTTAGTGATTTTATCCCCTTTTCATTCTGAAGATAGAAGATATCTAAGGGATCAAAACACAAAAAAAGGAGCATTTAATGTAGAGCTACACTTTTGCATTTTTCAAAGAAAATTTTGCATAACCAGTTGGAAAGATGGGGTTGAGAACAATACTATTCTCCAATAATCTTACTTGTCTTTATGGTTGGCTTCAGTGAAAATTACTTTTGAATAACTTTTATTATTTATATAGATTTTTAGCATCAATTATAACACTAGCTAACAAAATTTGAGATTGTAGCTACTTATTAGTTGTGTGTTCATCCTATTCAAAATTTCGTTACTATTATTCGTTAGTACCTCGCATTATGTTTACCAAAGTATTTTTTAATTCTTATTGAGTTTCTATATTTAAGAGGAGGGAATTTGCTCTTGCATATAAATCATTTCTCAATTTCATTTTGACACGTGTTAAATATTGCAAGCACTACACACACACACACACACACACACACACACATATAGATACATACATATGTGTATATGTGTGTGTGTGTGTGTGTGTATGCGCTTTTTGACTGGAGCTATGAACCAGTAAGGTCACAAGGACGACCTCATCCCCGAAACTAGTGCCAGCCAATTAGTTCCTTGGCAATCAAACAGAGGGGCAAGCCAATGATCACACACAACTAACAATGACCAGCACCACAACAGCCCACACTCCGAGCAGTGCCTTCCTCATGATATGTACAACTGACTAGATGTCGGCACCACCAAGCGAAAGTGTATTGGGCCCAAGAACCAATGTTGTCAGCGGAAAACTTCCATTCCAATAACCGTCCACCAAGGCCACATGAGGGGGAGGGAGGAAATTGAACATGGGACCACCCAAATATCGGGCTCATGACAAACCGTCATGCTACGGGTTGATGCCCCTTATATATATATATATATATACACACACACACACACACACACACACACACACACACACACAAATAAATTATGAACAAGGAAAAGTGCACCAACCTCAAGATCGGTTAAAATCTTAAGGGATGAACTCTCCCTTGCGCCACCTCACTTCTATTAGCGTGCTGGTGAGCTAAGGTATCTAGACAATAGATGTTGGAGAGAATTTCAACTAATTAAAGTATTTAAATACGATCAGTTTAAAGCAACTAGAATGCTAAACATAGATAAATGTAAATAACTTAAAGACACCAAGTGATTAAAATATTTTGATTATAGAAACCAAAAAGGCTAACTATAGAGAACAATCATCGAGCTCTGCAAGCTCACTGCCTAGGACACACATGGGGGTCAAGGATGCCAACATAGGTGTCTGAGAAAAAAAACATGTATACGTCCCTTACAGGAAAAGTATAGACGACAACACAAAAAGGAAAACAACAAAATTTTTAAAGTAATAAAAACTAAACACAAACTAAATATAAATGATAGAATGTAATTAAAAATACACCTAAACCACAAAGTAAAAGGAAAAGAAGAAGATAACACCATATTCAACACTTGATGATGCTAATTATTTGAATTTGTCTCCTCACTAACTTGCACACATGGAAATAATGAAAAATGTTTGGTGGCTATTTGGAGACCTACTTCAGTCAAATCCTTGCTTTGGTGTTTCCACCTCCACAACAACCAAGAAGACACAATAGTAAATGGTGATAGATAATCAAATTGATTGACACAATAGATAATAAAGAAAGTAGATAAAGAACAACAATATGATATAGAAAATACTCTTGAAATGAAGAGAGAAATCTCCCTTCAATAAGATGAAATCCTAGTGATGGACAAGTAAAGCCAATGTGTTGCCAATGCAAATGAAATCCTAGTGATGGACAAGTAAAGCCAATGTGTTGCCAATGCAAAATGAAGACCCCAAGAATGAAATGAGAGACCCCCCAAAACCAAGTAGAAAGTTATTTGGTTGTGAATGAATGTGTCTAATGCTTGAAAAATGTCTAGAGAGCCCAATGAAAATAAAAAATGGGCATATAATAGCAGGGAAGTGAATTTGCACATTGCTAAGCGGATAAATCAACTATTACCATGTAGGTTTGAAGTGTGTAATACCTCAATGATACTTTGCACATATGCAAATTCATGGGACAAGTGCTTGTCACATGGATGTCTCCATGGTGTGCACGCATCTTGGGTTGTCTAAGCTGCATGGCTGAGATTCCAAGTGGGTGGTGATGAGGAAAAATGAGTGAGGGTGAAGGGAAACATGGAATTTATATTTTAAAGCTAAGGTAGGGGTGATACTACAAGAAAAATTACACAAACGAACAAATTTGTGACATTACATTTATCACCCACTTTAGCAAGAATATTTTGTTAGAAAAAGAGAGAGAGATGTGATCCAAAGTAAGGAAACTTACTTAACTTACCTGCGTGGATTCTCTCACATAGGGTTTCCCTGGGCAGCTAGTAAGCCTTGAGTTGTTGCAGAGTCGCATCAAGAACACAAGCTATAGACAAGTGTCCTAGATGATGAAGACAACTTGTAGACACAAGACCGTCGATCCAGTACACTGATATGGGTGGCAAGTTATGTTATGCCAGATAGACATATGATAGGGAAATTTTTATAGTGCTCCAACATGTATAGCAAATGCTAGAGGGTAAAAGTACAAACCTGTGTCACACTTGAGGATAACTTGAGAGTTCCGACCAAAGGTAGTTTCGGCAGAAATAGTTTCAATAGGACATGGTTAGGGAAAAAACACGTGGCATACAAGTGGTGCCATGCAACGTTAATGTGGCAAAACAATTTTGGTTGAAACTGGTTTGACTAAACCATGTCCAACTGAATTGGTTTCAAGCGAAACCCAAAAAAACTATATAAACTTCAAGAAATGTTGAGCCGCTCATTTGCACTATAGTGACTTTCATAAATCTTGGAGCAGAGAGGAGCTAGGACTATATTCGGCCGAAAATAGTTTGTGGTGTTTTTTTTTTTTCAAAATTTAGTGTTTTTAATGTAGTTATAGGTGTTTTTATTAATTTTAATGCATTTTAATTAATTTATAATATCTTTATTATAATTTAGTTAGTTGTTATTGTAAATTTGGAATTGTATTTAGGAAAATAGATATTTTGTCTATATTATTTTGTTTGTTTTCTTCTTAAAAATATTAGAAAACCAAAAAAACATAAAACATTATGAAACTACAGAAACCCAAAACCCAAAACTAAAGAAATCCAAAACCAGAATCTACAAAAACCAAAAGCCATAAACATTAGAAAACAAGAAAAAAATATAAAACATTACAAAAACAATAGAAAATGAAAAATGTATAAGGAGATGTGATAACACGATAACCCTAATTAAACCTTACCCTAACTTATACTGACGCTAATTGAACCTAACCCTAATTGATACTAGGTATACCTAAACATGGCTAAAATATCTCTATATGGTCCTACAAAAAGTATAATCTATTAATCATTCCATAATTAATTCCTAACTTTAATTGAAACCCAATCATTTTCTCAACCCAAAATTTGTCATAAAAATTTATTCCTAACTCAAACTATCATTAATTGCTAATTGTAACCTTCAATGGACCTATATAAACCTAAAATTGCAACCTACATAAACTCATATGGATTACAATTATGATTTAATCCTTACCCTAGCCCAAAAATTTAAGCATTGAATCTTGACCTTGTCCTAGCTCTAATTAAACCAAGATATAAACCTAAAATTACAGCCTATATAAACTAAGGTAGTACTTGAGTGAGGGGATCTAAAGTTATGATGTGAAGTAAGGGAATGTCTTAAGGGGATTTAAATTTACGATGTCTTAAGATGATGTATTAAGGGGACCTATCATAAATAACTAGATATAATGTTGAATACAAGAAATCTATCTAACTTAGCATATTGAAAGCTAACTCCCAATGAATCTTTATATCCTATACCTAATCCTAATTGAACCCTATTCTTTACCCTAGACCAAAATTTATCATAAATAACTCAAACTATTATTTAGTCATAATTGTAACCTTCAATGAACATTGTCCCTAATTCAACCATTGAACCATTAAAGTAAAATATTCTATATCCACCCTAAAGATAGCACTAGTATAGTTATACTTAGTAGAGATAATTTAAATTACCACTAGATTCTTAATTATTAGATGCATAATTTATATGATTAGTTAATTGCATGACACATGTACAATGTTTATAATACTATTTACTTGTAGATGACACATTCTTTATCTTCAAAATACATTGCAAAATAATGAGGCACATAGCGCCTATTATGAACCTTATCATCACTATATAGAAATGAACCTCCTTGATGATAATGCATTCATTTGGATCGGTACTTTCTACCTCATCCAAATCAAATTGTGCATGTCTATAGGTCACTTGCACAAATATTACAACTTGATCAGAATGATAATATTGAGCTTCAAGCTTCAATTGAGGGGGAAATGTATAGTTCTTGGAGAAATATACAATTGAAAGAATACAACTAGGTGGAAAACAATCTTTAGAATCATGAAATTGTTTAGCTTCCATTGTGCACCATGACAATGTTGGATATGTTGATAAATCATAGTACAAAATCTAGTCATAAACTCAAGGTAGGACAATTCACTCTCCTTGAATATAATTTTTTGGATTCATCTCTAGTCTTAGTTTGATATGTCTCATATTAAAATCTCTTCCAAAAAAATGGCGTTGAAACATTAATATTCTCAATTTGAAATGACAATTTATGCAAATCTCCACAATCATTGTGATAGAAGTAACCTTGTAGAGTGTGCTTACACAAATGCTTCTAGACTAGACTTTGCTCTCTCTAGTCCAATTAGGATCCAAATATCTCTTTAGGACCTCTCTAGTCTCTAGGTATTGAACCTAAGACCACTCCTATCTCTTCTCTAGGAGTCTTCAATTTTGTGTTTCACTCGAAGGGACAACTATCTCATGGTTTTGTCTCAATGCTCTCTCTATGGCTTGAAGAATTTCAATGCAAAATCCTTCATACCAACTTCTCTCTTGAAAAAAGGGTCATGCATAGGATTTTTATGTTCATTTTGTATCCATTCCACTCCATTCCCATAAGTCTTCAAACCCAATTTGGTCAAGTTCACAATTTTCCTTTGAAATGTCCTATTAGGCCTAATGGTCCTATTAGCCCTATCCAGAGGGTTTTTTTCTGGATTATCTCTAAAAAAATACTCACAACCCAAAAAATAATCAGGGATCCAGATACCATTTTGGGAGAGCTAAAATATTTCTAAGGTTTAAGGCTGTCAAACTCGCTGTACATCACTATCCTAAAAAGTAGGACTTTTAGGCCTAATTTGGCTCTCTACTAGCAACTCTCTGATTTCTCCTTTAAAATCAATCCAGATGGATTAGATAAGCTCTGATCTTGACAATAGGGACCTATGAGACCATAATAACACTAGGAACACACTTGGATCAGTCCTCCATTACACTCCCTTGTCTCTGGAAATGGATTTATCCCTATCATGCTCCTAACCGGGCTATCCTAACTCGCCTAGGGCATGACCTTATAAATAGTAAAACATCTCTCCTGACCTCCTACCTATATATACACTATGTAAAGTGGATCTCATATGCATTTAATTCAACCTTTTATGTTTTCCATGGTTGAAGTTCATGGGGGAGCCATGAAAGCAACAACCACTCTGAATCACACCAGCAGACTACCTAGTTTAGGATTATTTTTCTACAAATAGAAAACTAACTCAAATAGACTAACACCCTAAATGAAATTTTTTTAGAAAACACCCCTCTACATGAATCAATAGTTGGATCTTATGATTCAATCCATAAACATTCTCTATAACACCAAATGCTTGAAAAAAAAACTCTAAGACACAATTGCGGACACTTTTCACTATTCAAAACTTGCTTACAAAAATTCATGCCTCGAGAAATTGGTCCAATACATCCTTAAGGTGCTTCCTCCTTGTTTCTAGGCTTGTATCACTGCTTTTCCACTTCTAAAATGAGGGGAATCCAAAGTTGTCGAGTTGCATGTAACATTTGCAAATGTTGTCATGACAACTTTTGAGCAACTTTTGGCATCTTTGCATTTATGCCTTGTCCCTATCTTTTAGGGCCTCTAACCCCTATAGATCTATGAACCAACATCATAAATTCCTAGAAAAGAATCTTTCCTTCTATGCTAGGGCCTAGGACACATTTAGGCCATATTTCCCATTTAGACCAAAATTGCAATAAAGAAACCTAACTAAACTAGGTTGGATAAGATACTAACTATCTATCCACCTAGTAACACACCTTGCATGACCTTCTAAGGTCCAATTTAAACACACATTCTAACTTGGCTAAGGTCAGATACAAGCCAAAAATTGAGGGCTTTGAGGATTGCCTAGGTGCTCCTGCACCATCCTCCCCTAGATAAAAGACTTCAATCCACCCTTGGATTGAGTAAGTTGAGATCTACACCCAACTTCTTAAACTTAGTTTCCTTGATCCATACTACATCTGCATCAGATTTTCCTTGCCATTTGATCAAGTGTTCTTTATACTCCTTCTTTCTGGTCTTCTTATAGACTCTAGAATCCAGAATGCTCTCTGCTTGTTTGATTGGTGTAGATGGAAAGTGTAGTTCTTCAACCTCCTGTATGACTTCATTCAGACTCTGATCAACATCAAGGATTGGGCCTTTGTATAGTACCAATTTTTCAACATTGAAGAGTGGTGATAAACCCAAATCCTCCGTAAGTTCCACCTTGTAGGCATTTCCTCCATACTTGTCTAGGATGACACATGGACCAATTCTTCTCATCTAAAGTTTGTGAGGTGTTCCTTTCTGAAGTCTTTCCTTATTAAGATGAACCATCACTAGATCTCCAATCTTGAATTGGACATCCCTTCTTCTCTCATCCACTTTATTCTTGATCTTCTTTGTATTATCAATGACAGTCTTCCTGACTATTTCATGAACCTCTTGCATATCATATGAAAAATCCTCAACATACCCACTTCCTTTAGTTCCATTCTTGAGTTCTCTAAGTTCATGAATGCCTCTAGGATGAATGCCATATACAATTTCAAAAGGACTTTTCCCTGTGGTCCTATTCACTATATCATTATAAGCATATTCTACTTGTGAAATGAGTTGGTCCCATGTCTAACCATACTCTTTTGTTTGGCATCTTAGGAGATTTCCAAGGCTCCTATTTACTACCTCTATCTGACCATCTGACTGAGGATGGTAGGCAGATCCAAATGATAAGTTGGTACCCAAATTCTACCAAAGAGTCTTCCAAAAGTGGCTCATAAACTTGGTGTCTCTGTCAGACACTATACTCAGTGGTAAACCATGAATCTTAACAACTTCCTTGAAGAATAAAGAAGTTATTTGACTGACATCATTTGTTGTCTTGCATGGCACAAAGTGAGCCATCTTACTAAACCTATCTATAATCACATAGACACTGTCCATTCCTTGTCTAGTCTTGGGAAAACCTATCACAAAGTCCATGCTTAGACATTCCCATGGCCTAGTTGGAATGGGTAAGGGTTGATATATGCCGACATTTGTAGAGGTTCCTTTGGCCTTCTTACACATAAGACAACCCTCAACATATCTCTTCACATCCAAGCTCATTTTTGGCCAAAAATAGAATCTTTGGACTAAATCTTGGGTTTTGTTAACCCCAAAATGGCCACTAAGTGCACCATTGTGTTTCTCTTGTATGGGATTCATTCTAATAGACCCCCCAGGGACACACAACTGAACCCCTTTAAACAATAGAATAGACTACAAAGTGTATTCAGAGTATTGAATATGAAAGTGATTTTTATACTCTTGACATACCTTGTAGATGTCTACAAAGTCCTCATCTTCCTCATACATGTCCTTGAAGTTGTCAATTCCCATACTCTTTAGTTGAATCTTCTAAATGGCCAATTCTCTTCTGCTCAAAGTATCTACAACTTTATTTTGCAACCCTTTCTTGTGTTTGATGTTGAATGTATATGCTTGTAGGTATTCAAGCCACTTCATATTCTTATGACTTAATTTGTCTTATGATTTCAAGAAACTCAATGCTTGGTTGTCAGAATAGACAATAAACTCCTTTGGCAATAGATAATGCCTCCATTTTCTCAATGACTAGACTAGAGCATACATCTCTAGGTCATAAGAAGAATATTTATTCTTAGCTTCACTCAAATTCTCCAAATGGAAAGCCACTAGTCTTCCCTCCTGGCTTAAGACTGCTCCAATTGCCACATTGCTAGCATCACACTCCACTGTGAATAAATTTTCAAATCTTGGCAACACTAAAATTGGTTGGGTTTCTATCTTCTTTTTCAGTAGTTCAAAGCCATTATTAGCTTGCTCATTCCAAACAAACTTGGTCTTCATGCCTCCCTTAATTGTATCTAACATAGGAGCACATATTTCACTAAACTATTTAATAAAGTTTCTATAGTATTGTGCAAGACCATGGAAGCTCCTTACCTCAGTGCTTGTCCTTGGAGTAGGCCAGTTGATGATGGCCTCAAATTTTCTTGGATCTATTTTTAAGTTACCCTGTGATAGCACAAACCCAAGGTACACCAGCTCTGTCTTGATGAACTCACACTTGTCTAAGTCGATCATCAACTTCTCCTCCTGCAACTTCTTAAAAAGAAATTCCAAGTGCTTGAGGTGCTCCTCTCTTATCTTACTATAGATGAGTATATCATCTAAGTAGACCACTATAAACTTCCCATTGTACTCCTTAAGTACTTCATTCATCAACCTCATGAATGTTGATGGGGAATTTGACAACCCAAATGGCATGACAAGCCATTCATACAATCCTTCTGTGGTTTTGAAGGTTTTTTTCCACTCATCCCCTTCATTCACCCTTATTTGTTGGTAACCACTTTTTAAGTCTATCTTTGTAAAGTATCTATCCCCTCCTAGACAGTCCATTAGGTCTTCTATCCTAGGGATAGGGAACCTATACCTAACGGTAATCCTATTGATTTCTCTGGATTCTATACATAACCTCCAAGTTCCCCCTTTCTTAGGTGCTAGGACTGTGGGTACGACACAGGGGCTAATGCTCTTTCTTATGAGACCTTGTTCTAAAATTTCTTGGCCTTGTCTAGAAATATCTTCAATCTGTTGGGGAGTAATTTAATAGGCTTCCTTATTGGGTAGGGTAGCTCTAGGGATTAGGTCTATTTGGTGGCTTACTGACCTCTTAGGTGGTAAGGTGGTTGGCTGTCCATCACTCACTATCCCTTGATACTTTACTAGCATCTCTTGAAATTATTTGGGTAGCTCTATCTTCTTCACTGATTTGTCTGCAACTTCCTTTGGCTTCAACACCGGTGCAAAGACAACTCCTTCTCCTTCATCTAGAGTCTCTAAGAACTCCTTTTCACCCACCATGAGAACATTGGGACTAGTAGACTTCACTTCTGCATCCTCCAATAGTGACTGGATTTTGTATGTCACATTGTCTTTCTTGAAAGTGTAGGAGTTTTTCACTCCATTATTCATAGCCATCTGGTCAAATTGCCATGGTCTACCTAGGAGCAAGTGACATGCATCCATAGGTAAGACATCAAATAAAAATTTATCTTTATATCTCCCAATGGAGAATTCCACCCAATCTTGTTCATTAACTAGGACATGTTGTCCTTTGTTTAGCCAAGTGACCTTATAAGGATTGGTGTGGGGTATCCTAGTCATTTTTAGCCTACCAATTTCCTCTTCTGAAACTATGTTGTCAGTTGATCCTAAGTCTATCATAACTCTACACATCTTTCCCATCATCTTACACTTTACTCTAAATAGTGCTCCCCTCTGACTACTTTCTTCCTTCACTGGTTCTTTTATGAGAGTTCTCCTCATCATAAGGTTTTCTCCATCCTCTGATTCCAATGGTACTTCAGGTTTCTTGTTCCCACTTGTCTCTTCATGAACATAGTTTACCCTTTTGTCACCTCCTTTAGAGGTACTTCCTTTCTCTGGACACCTATAGGCAGGATAACCTAACTGATTACAGTGATAACACCTCATGTTGGAAAAATAGTTGCCTCTCCCTTGGCTACTACCTCTTCCTCCATTGTTAGAGTTCTTCCCTCTATTTGAACTTCCCCTATTGAAGTTTCCTTCATGTTGTTCAGTGAGCTTAGTCTCTGATTGTCCTTTAGACTTATAGCTTCTTCCTCCATAACCAATTCTTTTTCCTCTTGTGTCTCTTCCTCTACCTCTTCCTCTTGAAGCATTAGATTCTTGTTTCTTCTTCAACTTATCCTCCACCTTGATAGAAATTTGGTGGCACTTCTGAACTGTATCTGGAGTCAAAAGAATCATCTCATCTTGAATGGTCCATTTTAGGCCATTAAGATACCTTGCTACTCTCACTTTCTCATGTTCTACTATACTTGACCTCATACAGAGTCTTTGAAACTCTTTAGTGTATGAATTGACATCTAGGTCCTTCTATCTTAGACCTTGTCTCCTCTTGTAGAGTTGGATTTCATAATCCTCAGTGATGTAAGCATATCTTATTCTTTCTTCCATAGCTTTCCATGAAGCAATGGGTCTTTTCCCTTCCTTCTCTCTCTCTCTCTCTCTCTATCTCTCTCTCTCTCTCTCTCTCATATTGGATGAACCTCCACCAAGTGAGAGAAGATCCTCTCAATATTTCTTTAGAAACCTTCACCTTTTGAGCCTCTTTGATTCCATCACACTCAAAATGGTTCTCTAGTCATTCTATCCAATCAAGGACTACTTCTGGTTCCATTTTTCCACTGAAAATGGGAACTCCTTCCAATGCTTTACCACTCATAGCCTTTATGGATTTTAGAAATGGTTCCTCTTGAAGGACAGGATCAGCTTCAGGGACTTCATCTTCAAGCACAACCTTTTTTCCTTTCCCTTCCATTCTATCCTTCACTTCATCTTCCTTTACATCAACTTCATCCACGTTTTGCTCCAATTGAGCAAGCCTATCTCAAAGAAATATGTTCTCCTCCTCTTGTTAATCCACCTTCTTTTCCAATTTAGCATTAGTCACTATTTTTGACTCTCCAATGGATTCCTCTAGTTTTTACATTAACCACAAGCTTGATCAAAGAGGCTCTGATACCAATCTGATAGAAGTAACCTTGTAGAGTGTGCTTACACAAATGCTTCTAGACTAGACTTTTCTCTCTCTAGTCCAATTAGGATCCCAATAGCTCTTTAGGACCTCTCTAGTCTCTAGGTATTGAACCTAAGACCACTCCTATCTCTTCTCTAGGAGTCTTAAATTTTGTGTTCCACTCAAAGGGACAACTATCTCATAGTTTTGTCTTAATGCTCTCTCTATGGCTTGAAGAATTTCAATGTCAAATTGTTCATACAAAAATCTCTCTTGCAATAAGGTCCATGTATAGGCTTGGAATGTTCATTTTTTATTCATTCCAATCCATTCCCATAAGTATTCAAACCCAATTTGGTCGAGTTCACAATTTGCCTTCAAAATGTCCTATTAGGCCTAATGGTCCTATTAGCCCTATCCAGAGGGTTTTTCTAGATTATCTCTAATTAAAATTACTCACAACCCCTAAAAATAATTAGGGATCTAGATACCCTTTTTGGAGACCTAAAATATTTATAAGTTCTAAGGTTCCCAAAGTGTCTTTACATCACTGTCCTAAAAAGTAGGGCTTTTAGGCCTATTTTGGCTGTCTACTAGCAACTCTCTGATTTCTCCTCAAAACTCAATCTAGATGGATTGGATAAGATATAATCTTGACACTAGGTACCTAAGAGGCCCTAATAACACTAGGAACACACTTGGATCAGTACTCCATTACACTCACTTGTCTCTACAAATGGATTTATCCCTGTCATGCTCCTAACCAGGTTGTCCTAACTCGCCTAGGGCATGGCCTTATAAATAGTAAAAATTCTCTCCTAACCTCCTACCTCTATATAAAATATGTACAGTGGCTCTCCTATGCATTTCATTCAACCTTTTATGTTTTCCATGGTTGAAGTTCATTGGGGAGCCATGAAATCAAAAACCACTATGAATCACACCAGCAGACTACCTAGTTTAGGATTATTTTTCTACAAATAGAAAACTAACTCAATTAGACTAACAACATAAATGAAAAGTTCTTAGAACACACCCCTCTACATGAATCAATAGTTGGATCTTATGATTCAATCCATAAAAATTCTTTGTAACACCAAATTCTCGCAATAAAAACTCTAACACAGAATTGCAGTCACTTTTCACTATTCAAAACTTGCTTAAAAAAACTCATGCCTCGGGAAATGGGTCTAATACATCCTTAATATGCTTCCTCCTTGTTTCTAGGGTTGGCTCATTACTTTCCCACTCTTGCAATGAGGGGAATCCCTATCTTTGCATTTATGCCTCCCCCCTATCTTTTAGGGCCTCTAACCCCTATAGATCGATGAACCAACCTCATAAATTCCTAGAAAAGCATCTTTCCTTCTATGCTAGGTCCTAGGACACATTTATGCCATATTTCCCATTTAGACCAAAATTGCAATAAAGAAACCTAACTAAACTAGGTTGGATAAGATACTAACTATGTATCCACCTAGTAACAAACCTTGCATGACCTTCTAAGGTCCAAATTAAACACACATTCTGGCTTGGCTAAGATCATATACAATCCAAAACTTGAGGGCTTTGAGGATTTCCTAGGTGCTCCTACACCACATTGCATGCACTTTTTATATATTGTACTATGAACTCATCTGAATCTTTTGAATTATCACATAAAATAGACTTCAAAAATTGTGTCACACTTCCACGGATGACAGTATTTGGATTAATTACTGCCATAGCTTTTTTATATGATTGTAAGTATAGATGAATCTCATCATAATTTTGACAAGAAGTTTCATGTACCTTATTTATGCGTACAAAGAAAGGGCACAACCTCTCCAACATTCTTTGACATATTTGCACATGTAAAAAATTCTTGCTTGAATGTGAATGCTTCAAACAATTCACTTTGTGTTGTATCTATAAAATATTTTAGATGTGCAATTTTTATACTAGTCTCTTCATCTTTCATTTGTATAGTATTCCTTCTATTAAAAGAAATATGGGAGGGAGCGGTCCAATATTCAATGACCCATATTTTTACATCTTCACAAATTTTTCCTTTTCGAGGAAGTCTATAAATATTTACCTAATTCTTTTCAATATTTCTATCTAACATATTTCCCTTCCTGATATATATATTTGAACAGTTTCTCTAGATACATTTAGTAAATAAGAAATTTCTTGTACTTTTTTTCTCCATGTCAACCTCCTACTGGATAAAGTAATCATCGACGCTCTATGTGAAACACTTAAATCAACTCCCCCACTTGAGTTGTTAATGTCGTTCAATGCATCTTGAAAATTTTCAACTATTGTTTGATTTACATTGTCTACTTAGCTTTTACTATTATCAACACCCAAAAATACACAACATGAGTCATTTCTCTTTTCCTGAACAACCTAGAAAATAGTTGTTGATTTCCAACCATACTTTTATTTTTAAAATATTCATCCCAATTTTTTTTGCACTGGAATTTAATTGTGCTTTCAGATACCATGTGTTCAGATGAATTTTTTTTCTGAAAATTGAATCCCCATTCATCTCCATCAAATTTCCCATGCCAAAAGATATATTTCCACCTTGACAACTACCAATTTGTTCCCCTACTTGAATTGCATCTTCTTGAATATCTATTGGTTCTTCCTGAACTTCAACAAGTTGAACTTGATTACATTTTGTATGAACTTTCATTTTATCATCCCTTATTCGATCATATTTTCTTGTTCTATTCCTTTTATTCCCCATTGGACAAACTGTTCAAATTGAGAGCTTCAATCCACCTGCATACAAAAAACCATAAACCAAATAAAAAATATAAAATAATATTTCTAAGTTCATAATTCAAGTACCAATTGAACAAACCTTTTATTAAAAAAACCAAAAAAGGGCAAAAATTAATGTATACAATTAACTTGCAAGAAAAAAAACCTCCTTGGTAATATTTATTCGTGGTTTACCTTGAACCCAAAAATATGCCTTTAAAACTCTCAAAAAAATGATTTTATTTAAAAATCATCTATTAATTCGCATTAAAGCATTTCATTTGATTTTTTAATTCAAACAATGCCTCTAATAAAGGAGGCTTAAGGGGTGCACTCATCCACGTGGCCGTGTTTGGTCACCCTACATTTCAACTAGACCTAGTCCGACCGAACCATGTTTGATAGAAAGTACTTATGTGGCATCCTATGTGGTAGGCAAATAAACAAAATTTACAGAATTGTAGAACTTCTCACTTCTGCAATTGATTTCCCCATCAAAACTCAAATTTATTTAAAAACTAAAAATACCCTTTTGTAGAGCTCGGAGTCAAGATTATGACCATATAATTTTTATAGTGTTTGGATTATATTTAATATATTATAATTTTAAAATACTGCAAGTAGGTATTTTAATATTTGAGAAGACCCTGGTTTGAAAAAAGAAAAAAAAAATGTATATCATGTCAGAAAAATTTAGAACTTATATTTAACACTAGAGGAGAGAGTCCTCTTCAAGAATATATAATTTTTTTTGAATGGTGTAGATTTGATAGGGGAAATTAGGCGGGAGACAAAAAATGTTGATTTCGGGTAACTCCGACTTTGAATAGTTATAACAGAGAAATATAGATCGGAAACCAATCTTTCCTTTTTATGCACTATCTATACATGTCATCTAAAAAATACTTTGAAATTAGAGAAAAACAAGATTATTTGCATATATTTGTTTTGGTGGGAACTAGACTCCCTGATTTTTAGCAATTGAAAACTGGACATTAAAAATTAAAAAACTACATCAATTCTTGTTCAAATTATTTTTTAAAAATAACAAGCATAAAATTAATCTAGTTTTATACATTTCATTAATTTAAATAATCTTCAAATTCCAATTACAAATGACACTTTTATATCATTGAAGTTAAAGAGTTTTGCTGCTATTAACCTTTTCCTTTATAAAAGTATGACATAGGTTTTTACTTTTACCCTAGATAAGAATGTGATAGGGAGGTTTTAGATGGTGCACCAACATGCATAACGAAACCTAGATAGGCATGTGGTATGTCAGCTTAGACATGCACCAATACACATACAAAAATCTAGATAGGTGTGTGATGGGGAAACCTAGATTATGTTGGTACGTATAGTGTAAGATAGATAGGTGCACAACAGGGAAAGATTGAGACACTAAGATAGTGGATTGATTCCGATAAAGGTAGAAACTAAGATACAAAATTTTAAATTTTATGATAAAAACTTGTGATGTAGAAACATTTATGCGATCATTCGATAAGACAATCAAACACATAGATAAAATAACCCCCTTGGAATGGACTATGCTACTTAGAGGGGAGAATAAGTCATTTCAAGGAGAAAAGAGACATTGTGGCATGTCAACATATCATATTTTCCTATGGAATGTCACTTCCTAATGGGTGACACATGAACTCCACAATATCTTCATAGAGACATGGGGATTTGATGGATTGACATTAGAACCCAGAAGAGAAATATATATGTGCTCTCATTAGATATCGAATCAATTCCAATAGTGGCTCGAATATGAAGAATAACACATCAAGACAAAGGAAAACACAAATTTAATTCAACATAGAATAGGTGCCTAAATGCCCCCAACACATTGCATCATCCACAAATATTGAAAGACCAAGACACGCGAAATAGAAGAATAAGATAACACATAGAGGAAGGTGCACAATAGAAAACCTATTATTTCTAGGTACTAATGGAGCATAAGGGTCCTCTGAGAGGGAACAACATAAAAAAATCATAGGGGAACACAAGAAAACATGCTCTAATCTAAAGATGTGGAAACAGGTACTACCCTCATAGGTTGTCTTCTAGTAGATCATCATCCTCCCAATATTGATCATATAGGGAGAGAGGTTGAGATTGCAATGAGACAATCGTAATGGTAGCACCAAGTGCCCCACTAGTAGCTAGAGCCAAGGATGAAGCAACATCGACATTATCATATAATATCTTAAGTGTTTTGAGTGAGATGGATCATATGACTATCATTGTCAATGGTGAAATATCCTCCAATGGATCAAGGATGCAAGCCTCATATCTTGTAGGGGACCCATGTGGAGGGGCAATTGAAGAAGACTCCTCGTCGACCTCTAAAAAAGGGACAAAGATGAACTCAAGAGAAGTTAGAGATTTCTCCACCACGAGGACTGGAAAGGAAAGAGGATTTGATGAAGGAGACTTGTGATGCCTAATCCTGAGATAAGACCTTGCTTGAAGTTTCTTGTGAAGGATGGAGGTTAAGGCCTCTGATCCACTATAGAAGACTTTAGGACATAAGGGAAGTTGACATGGTGGTCCTAAGATGGGGTAGATGCAGGCTGGGTGGACATCACTATGTTGGATACTATTTGGGTGTGAAGCATGTTTAATAGTGCAGGGAATGGAAGGAAATCTAGAAATGTGGTGACTAATGATGACTCTTTTAAAGGAGAGATAAACACCTGGATCCTCTTGGTGCAAGGCCTACTAGTTACTCTTGGTGTAGGATATAAGGCTGGTGTAGTTGTAAAAAAAGTGGGAGCAGAGATGGATGCAGAAGTGGAAGAAAAAAAATACATGGGCTCGAAAGACACACTCTCCGACCTCATGGTGGCTTCACATGCCAAATCCTTCTCCCATTGATGATTCTTATGCTCATGTTTAAGCTAGTTTTGATGCAAATGCAGGCAAGGCTAAGAATCTTGTGAGGGTGTAGCACCATATTTATCCATGAGAGATCATCGATACCATTACTATAAAGAGAGATGGTCCCACCGACAGAGTAGGAGTTGGTGCTGACACAAACACTACTGACTCATATACAGGTGCCCTTCCTCTCTTTTCCTTGTAGGTAGCGGGAGAAACATAGGATTCCCTTGGAGGATGTGGGGAAGGTGCTAAGAGAGATGATGTGGTCTCTGGAGGCCTCTTACCCTTTCCATAAATGGTAGGGTGAGGTATTTATGAAATGATAGGAATGGGGAAAGGCAGACAAACCTTGATCTTTGGCAACATGGGTGCCTTTCCTTTTTCTACACTAGGTGTAGATGCAAGAATGGAGAACACTGTTGGAGGTTGTGTGGCTTGAGGTAGGAGAGGAGGTTTCCCATGGGGCATTTTCTTTCCCTAAGTCCTCCATGAATAAGGGGCATAGGATGAAGCACATTGATCCTCATGAGAGGGATGAGAGGGAGAAGGTGCTACATATTTTAGATTGAGTTCCCCAAACTTGTACTTTTGGTAAGCAATAAATGTCACATCCTATTGGAGAAAAAAGGGCCATATTAGAGTAGTCCATAAATGTTCAAGGGAGAATCCCCTATGGGATACCATAGGGAAATATCTAGTATCTTGGATAGTGTGGATGATTGTTAGAAACAAGGCAACACACACAACTCAGAGGGAGGGATGAATCAATTATGCTTAAAAACTTAAAACCTTAATCAAATTTTAACCTTTTAATCTTAGATCTGAATGATGAACATTAAATAAAGATCACAACACATTAATCAACACATAACACCAATATTTTTGATGTGGAAACCCGGTTAAGGGAAAAACCATGATGGGGATCAAACCCACAAGATGATGTACTGCGTTAAAAGAACTATACCCTAATAGGAGTATTACAAGGGGAATACACATGTATCTAGGACCACTACCTAGAGCTCATTTCTCAAATACAATAAGGGCTACAACCCAAAGGAAGATTCACTACCTTAAAACAATCTCTAATTACAATCCACATTGGACAACAATCCATAATTCATGAACTTACATAAAATCTCTACCTCAATTGTAGA
This sequence comes from Thuja plicata, assembly GCA_018584345.1. NCBI lineage: Eukaryota > Viridiplantae > Streptophyta > Pinopsida > Cupressales > Cupressaceae > Thuja > Thuja plicata. Next base: position 514,316 of record MU223735.1, read on the forward strand.
TTACACTCATATCTCTTCACATACAAAATACTCTTCCTTTGCACACACACATCCAATCCACAAAGGGATATTACATCATTATATTTATACAATTCATCAACTTATTTCTTTACAATCAAACAAGGACCTAAATTATAAATATTTAATCAAATACAATAAAAATAATAATGTGTTCCAAAACATGTCAACAAGGACATAGTAAGGATCTAAATATTCATCCTTGAACATGTTCCAGCTCCATAAATCATGCCTCAATCCATCACAATATGCTACACTACCATGTTAGCCAAAAATAATAAGAACACCAACATGCCACAAAAAAATCAGCAAATCCGATCACATAACTCAATGTGATCTAGAAACATAATTAGGAAATGACCTAGAAACATCAACAATAGATGTAAAATGCCATAACAAAAACCAAAACAAATTTGTCTTAGAAATTACCATGGTCTCTGCACTGTTCAACAAGAACACCAATCAACAACCTTTGTCACTTAAGAAAAATAGCTTTCCATCATTAAAAAAATGAACCACTCAAGAAGAGGACACAAATATATGTCCAAAACTCACCACCAGGTTGGCAACCAAAAATATTGCATAACCAAACCACACTGATCCAAACATTGAAACACTATTTTTTCCTGAATATCTAAAATACCAATCTCTGATCAATCACCCATAATTCACTTAAATCACAATGTGAACCTCTAAATTGACATACATCAACTATGACATCCCTAAGACAAGCTCTATGTTTGTAGCATCTTATCTTCAATATAATAGCCATACCAAACCAATCTTCTCACTAAACATACCAAAAACAATGTCACCAACAGTTGAAATATGTTGACATTAATGACAAAACATCAATGTCACCACATATATGAATGATAGTCCAATAATATCCCAAAAATATCCTCCTTTGGAATTGATGAAAATATATAATATGAAAAGCGATCAATGCACAAGGAAATCATATCAACAACACTACCAAAAATATCCACACTATTATCTTTCATAGTCTCTCTAACAAATCTTCTCCAATAGATAACAATATCTCCCTTTTAGTATCACACTTGTTTTTAGCTTGGATATCTCTCCCCCTTTAACATCAATGATAAAGGCACATATATGCACTAATTAATAGAACCCAAAAGCATGATAAGCACTAAATAACATACCTCTCAAGACTAACTGCTACTCCTGAGTATAAACTTCCAAAACATCAATCTAGATCAATAATAATCTTTGTAAGAATAGTGGAGTGATGCAAATCAATGATGCATATCTAGCTCTGATCAGGAGGCTAAATCAACCCAAGATTACCTTGGAGATACTCAAAAGGTATCATTTGGCAAGGGCTTTCTAAAGATATATGCAATCTTCTCCTTAATAAATATATATTCCCATCTGACTTATTTTTCATTGACCTTATCTCTCGATAAATGATACTTGATATATATATGATTTGTATTTGAGAATAACACAATATTATTTGAAATATTGATAGAACTTGAGTTGTAACAATAGATAGAAATAGGCTCATCAATACTTACTCTGATATATTTAAACATTTAACTCATCCATATCACTTGTGTATAGTTAACAACAACAACATACTCAGCCTCAATAGTAGATTATGATATACAATTTTTCTTTTTAGTTGACCATGAAACTAACCTCTTACCCAAGGAGAATGCTCCACCACATGTACTATTTATATCATCCACATTACCTTCCCAATTGACATTATTAAAAGAAATCAATGTAAAATCATTGTCCTTACCATACCACAAACCATAGTCAACCATTCCTTTCAAGTATCTGAATATTCTTTTCATAGCCACAACATGAGCTTCTTTAGGGTTTTCTTGAAATATAGAAACATAAGGAAAATAGAGTAGGAGAAAATCTCCAAATAATAGTTTCAATTAATTCTTCAGAAGTATTCATACATTTCATTTAATACAAGACTCTGTCATTGAACTAGTTATGCAAAAAGACCTATTACATAAACTATTCTACTTGTCCATGTATAAAACATTTTCAGAACCTATAAGATTGGCCTTTGTATTCCTTTTTTAGACACAAGTAATGCAACAAGATACATAATAGAGTATTCCATTTTTATTCAGTTACCAATCACCACTAGCCTGTCATAGAAGATATTCTCCAAATGTTGGTTGTTACCTTTTTTTTCCTAGAGTAAAACTACTTGACTAGAATTTGAAAGGGCCCGAGGCTATAGTGCTTCCATAGATCCAACCAGGCTTGTGAGGCATGACATTATTTCCCATGGGTGATTATTGAGGAAGAAAATGCCAGAATGCAAAATTCTCACCATCTTCCCTCAGGGGAGATGGCCAGTGTAATTTTTAGTGCCGAATATTAGCCTTTTGAAAAATTCTGGGTAATATCTTTTACAGAGTTGGTGAATCACGCACATTATAAATTGGCCCAAATTGCCCAATCTTGACATGGTACTAGTTAAATATTTGTTGGAATAGCCAATGAGATTTTCTGTTTGATGAGGTTGACCAATATATTCACCTTTAACCAATGTGACGTGGTTATTTTAACAGTCTCTTATTCGCCAAGGGTATTAATTATGAATTGCATGTAAAATCTAAAATAGCCAACCCGTTAATTAATTATTTTATAGATCGCGATCTATTTCGCCAACCATTAATTATTTGTTATATTGACCACAGACTATTTCGCCAACCGTTAATTATTTTTTATATTGACCACTGGTTATTTCACCAACCGTTAATTATTTGTTATATTGACTATGACCTATTTCGCCAACCCTTAATTGATTTTTATATTTACCATGACCATATTTTGCCAATTGTTTGTTAATTCCTACATTCAGGTCGGCCAATTTTCACCAAAAGCCTGGGAATTAAAAAAATGGAAGTTTGAATCATGGATTGATATAAATTAATATGAAATTTGTTAGTCTTATGGTTTTTGTGTCGCCTTACAAAAAATTGGAGGGCCAGATTTACAAATAGCAATCTTGCAACAGTAAACAGAGGATTCACTTTCAGCATTTCAGAGAATTAGAATTCAGAGGAAGCTAGACCAAGCCACAAGGTAAGAAATTATTTATTCACATTTCACAGTATTTCTATTAATTTCCTAGTGAATAGTGAGAGGTCAAGATGTTGGATAAGGGTGACTATCCTGAGTATCATCAGGTTGCTAAAGGGATTGAGATGTAAGGGGAGGTTGAACTTGAGACTCAGACTTCTCAATGTGAAGGGATTGGAAAGCTAGACAAGGGTAAGAATCCTGATCATCAGGGCACTGAAGGGCATGGTAAGACTCCTCAGGGAAGTGAAGGCTCTAGGAGACCATCAAAGCGCCCAAAACTTAAAGATACTACCATAAAGGCTTTCTTTGGAGTTGGCAATGTTTCAGCTCCATCAACTTCTGTAATTGCAAGTGCAAAAGCCATTCATAGTAGCACACTAGTACCACTACCACAAGCTGGGGTTGTCATTGAGTTAAATGAAAATAAAAATGCATCAAATGAGGATAACAATGGTGGCATGACAGAAGATGTTATAAGGGATACACAAAACTAGTTGGATGAAAATGCTACCAATTAAGATAATAATGATGTTGGTAGGAAGAAAAGAAAAAAAAGGTAGTAAAAATGGGGCGGGTGTGGGAAGTGACAAGAAAATTTAAGTTTGATTGGGTAGAAAAGTACTGGTTCATTGAACAATTCCTAAACAATGATGAACAACCAACAAAATGCAGGTGTAAGATTTGTACCTGGAAAAATAAAAGAGAGAAGAAGTTGCAGCTAAAGCTTGACACTGTAGAAAATCATATTGGTAAGGTTTATGAAAAATAGATCAGAGACAGACAAGAAATATTAGTAGTGAGATGGAAATCAAAGGAAGAATGTCTTGATATTAAGTATGCCATAGAATATGAAGAGCATAAAAAGAGAATGGCAGCAATTGCTAGTAGCAAAAATCCAATCAAGGCTGAGTTTAAACATGCAGCCAATGAAGCAAACCTGGAAAAGACCATTCAGATGAGTGTTGTTTTTCATATTATGTCCAGAGGGCATCCTATGAGAGACTTCTCAGAATATGGTAATTTATTATCCTTTTTGAGAGTTCCTCACTATCCTATGTCACATTGGTCAACAAACGTTAGATTGGAAATGGCAAACTATCTTTCTGAGGTGTAAAAGAAAAATTTATAGGAGAAAGTAAAATAGTCTAGATTCATTTCATTATCCGTAGATGAAGTTACTATAGTAGATAACACTACTTGGGTCTGTATGCATGTGTATACAGTAAAAGAACATGTCCGCCAAGCTCATCTACTATGTGTTCGTAAAATGAGGGGCAATTCAACAACAAAAAACTTATATTTTGAAGTGAAGAATGCTTTGAATGAAGTTGTTGGTATGGATGATTTGACAATTGGCAAGAAGCTAGTGTGTGTTGGAGTTGATGGAGCTGCAGCAATGCAAGGCCAAAGGAATGGTCTTTGTGCAATATTACAAACTAGTATTGCACCTTACATGATTGGCATACATTGCATGGCCCATTAAATTAATTTAGCATATAAAATTGTAAGCGATTTTCCTACAGTGTCAAAAGTTGAATATCTAGTTCGCTAGCTACACTCTTACTTCTGCAGAAGTCCAAAACATTTTGCAAAATTTAAGATTTTTTCAGAGGGAGTAACACCAGGAAACAAGCTCCTCAAGGATGTTGAGACCAGATGGATCTCTTTGCATGGACCAGTAGAAATAGTTCTAATATAATATCAATCCTTGATCGGACTAATATATGAGCAATGCCTCATAGTAGACAAAGCTCCTGATTTGTTACATAAGTTAAGTGATATAGAGACTATGTTAACTTTATCTAGTCTTCTCCCCATGCTAAATTTAATGAACAAACTTGTTAAGAAAGCCCAAGAAAGAACTATGTATATCCATGAGTATAGCAATTTATGTAAAATGACATGCATTGCCCTGGATTTTCTGTACTCAGATATGACAACAATTCAAAGCCCAATTTTTTTCAGGTGGCAGACAATTACAGATTTGAATCATGCTGAGAAGTTTTTACAATTTAATGCAAAAAAATGATTAATGTGTGTTTGTGAAAGGATATGAAATACCAATGCACTAATCTAAGACGGTCAAGCGAGGTAGACTAGTTCTAGTTAAAAGGGCTGATTTTGACAGGATTGTTAAATCTGTTAGTGATAATTTGAAGTCAATTTCCTACCAACTTTCAAGTGAGATTCATGAAAGATTCCCTCGAGAAGAAATTCTTGAAGCCATGGGTTGCGTGTTTCCTCAATTTTGGAAAAACTTTGGAGATAAACAAAATGATGAACAAATCTTTCATAAAAATATTGATGAATTGATCAGAGATTTTTCAAAACATGGAGATTGCAATAGACAACCAATTGAAGGAATTTTTGATTCAGCTAACCTTAAAAAAAAATGTAGACAATTTGCATCATGTATGAAATTGCAGATTAAAAACTTGGAGAATCCATTTGAACTTGGTGCAATAACCAGGCTTTGGAAAATGATAGAGCAGAGTGAAGTATTGCATGATTCAATATCAGAATATTTCAAACTTGCTGATTTATGTCAAACAATGATATTGGGGTCAATGGAAGATGAAAGAGTTTTCAATGCATTGGGGTTTTTGAAATCAAAGATTAGAAACAAACTAGATAGAAATTTGGAAACTTGCTTGAGGTTGTTTGTAACACAATACAATGTTAGAGACTTTCCTTATGATAGGGTACTGGCAATTTGGAATTCCATGTGTGAAAGATGAGGGATTTTGAACACTTCAAAACCTGGTGCTACTGCTAGTTCTAAGACAAATGATGGATCTTGGTCCCAGACTCAGAATGAAGATGAATATTTTTTTGATTTTGAATACCCAAGTCATAATGAAGAAGAATCTCTTTCTACTAGTCAATTTAAGGAGCTAGATTCCATCTGGGATATAGAAGCTGTAGACTGCTCACTAAGTGAGTGAAGTGATTTAGAAATTAGAATTAGCATTCAAATTTTGGTTAATACTTAATAGGTATTTATACACTGTATACTTATTACCTTTTACTTATTAGTGTACTTGTTGGACTTGAATATTGACAATTTTAAATTGACTCATATTACAAGTAATTACTAATAAGTATTGTTCATGATTTTTGTAATTTCAATTTATATTTTTGTAATTTGTATTCATGATTTTTTTAATGTATAATGTGTTGTTTTTTTTAATGTTGTGACAATAAGACAACAACCTCTTCTTCTTGTATCCAATTTTAGGAAGTAGCCAACTCCAAATATTACTTCACATCAAGAAAAGGACCAATTGACAAACACTCTGATAATTTTTCTACACTTTAGGTCTTACTTCATATCAATATGAATCTATGCATTAATTAGAGCATCATTTAATCTAATCCTTGATCAAAACTCTAAAAAAACACACATACATAGATAAATTCTATGCTAATGAATTAGAAAACTCATAACTCACAAGATAAGATGACACATGAGAGATTGGAACCAGGATCTTTGTATTAAGTATAGAAAATCACATCCAACATAGTAGCATACAAAATGTATTCAGAAATAACCTCTTCAATAATTTGCAAGAGATCTTTCAACTCTATTTCTATTTATCACACTTAACTAGTACAATGTCTACTTAATAAGCTTACAATACAAAATTTTCCAACCCTCTCCAATGATCTTGTTAATCCTCTTATAGAGTAGGATTGCAACAAGCTTAGGATCAATTTTTTGGAATTCTTTGTCTTCTAACCACCTGGCCTCTTTAATTTTTTTGCTGCTATTAAAAAACTGCCATATAAAATTGTTGTTATCACTCAAAAATGGAAAACCACCAATCAGTTAACTCTCTTCATTCTTTTCCTCCGGGGCACCTGCTGCAAACCTGTCTTTCCATGAAGTAAACACCTCATCATTGGGCCATGCAAAATTGAGGATCTCCTTTATGTTACCATTTATCATCTCCCAATTTCTCTTTGCTCGCTCAATTTCTTCCCTCCAAAAATTGAAGAATTCTCTAGCTTCTTGAATATTGTCAATTGTTTCTACAAATACTACTATACTATCCATATTTACTATGTTGTTTATCCTAATATCCAGCCCATCACCAACTTCTTCCCTCCATAGTGGCTCTCTCTTCAAATGGCCATTCTTTTTAAATATGGCTGGGAATATTTCAAAACGGAAATGGGAGTATTCTTTTCTTAAGGCTTGTACCTTCCTAATTATTACACTCCTCTCAATGTCTAGATTAATTAAATCTTTCAGACATTTATAGGTAGAGGTTAGGACAATATCCACACCCTCATTCCTTTTCTTCTCATCACAAAATGACTTTACCTCGCCCTTTCTACCCTTCCATTATTTCATAAGGGCATCCACTTGGACCTGATCTTTATCATAAGAATTTATTATACCTCTTAAATTTTTTCCCTGAGAATAAATAACTGTCATATCTAATCTATCAAAAAAGTGCATGACAGTGGTCCTTAACTTATCCTCATATAAATATTTTACAAAATTTTGTCCCTCTCTTAACTTGGTGCTTTCTTCATCCCATCTTTTTCTGGCCTTCTCTAAGCTTGTCCTTTCTGCTATCAGTTTATTCTTTTCCTATTGCAATTCAGCTTCTGAGCTAAAGCCTGAAGGAGAGGGTGAAGGAGGAAACTCTATTAATGGGCTAGAGGAAGAGTGTTGATATGCCTCTACTACTATCATTCTTTGGGGTGAAGCCTGGACTGGCAATTGACCCCTTAGTTGGGCTATGATTTTGTCCTTCTCCAAATTTGACAATTTCTATTCATTGTACCCCTTCAAAACTGTGCTAAATCTCTCATGTATGGTTTTATTTTCATCCTCCAACTTTTGGGCTACTTTCACCCCAAATTTTTCTGATTCTAGAGTGATGTTTGTTACTTCCACAGCCCCTGTATCAACAAATCTCTTAACCAACAGATTTCCTGAATGCTCATCTTGGTTTTCTTTATCAGTTGCCTTATTGCTTCTCTTCTTAATATGCCACATTACTAGTGCAGCATGGTCTTCACTGAATTTTATGCCTTTTGAA
>MU223735.1:541906-565145 GCA_018584345.1 Thuja plicata
TGTACCTATAAGGGGCTGCCCCCATTCTGTATTTCTCCAACCACTGACCCACTTCATCAATGGCATTCTTGCCAATTGTAAAATTGAGAATTTTGAATTGCCTAGGGGTTATAGTCCCCTTTTTATGTAGTGCAAAGTGCTCATTATCTGTTAGCATCAACTGCCAAATGAATTCCATTGCAGCTACTCTTGCAGGCACGTGATATGGAAATATATGAGGTGGGTGAATGCACCCATATACTCTGATGATGGTGAAATTATCCTCCAAGAAGAAATCACCCCAGTTATGATTTCCAGGCCAATTTTCTAAATACTCATAGGGGCTGAGCAGTTGTATGATCTTCAATGGGACTCTAGTCCTGTTTGTCCCTAAACTTTGAACAATTGGATACACAATCCAATTCTGGAAGGCACAGTAATCACAATCCCTAGAAGTATAATTAGAAACCCTAACCTAAAACTGGATAGGATTTTGTGCTGTCTAATAGAATCTCTAAGGAGATAAGTTATGTACATCCATGATTACAAAATTAAAGTATAAGAGAAGGTGCATTAGGACTTAATAATGCAAGAATTTAGGCTCCTTCTCCCTGGGGTTCTTTAATCTTTTCTGGGTTGCAACAAAACCCTCATGCATTTCATCAATTATGTGTTGTATGTAATCATAGCTGGTGCTTGAATGCACCTCTTGCAGGTCTAGTACCATCATTAAGATGCCAGAACTGATTCTCTCTGCATCTCCATCTATCCCTAGCACTCTACATAGGGCATAGGCATTATACTTGATATAGAAGTGTATGTCCTTGTAATAATATGGATAGGGCTCAACCATATGACCTAAGTAATTTTTCAATTCTTTTAACATAAGCTTCTGCAATAAGCCTTTTGCAATACCAGGCTTGGAACTATATCTCTTCTCCTGCCTTGTCATGTCAATTTTAGTAGACATGGTGTTGAATAAGCCAAAGGCTTGCATGAATGATTTCCTATTTAAAATTAGCAAGGAAATGCCATCATCCCTTTTGATGGTCTTAGTCAGGGCATCATAGTGATTTTCTAGGTCTAGAAATAGGTCTACATCTAAGAAAACATCAGGAACAAGTAACCTAGTCAGACCACATGTCTAGGGGTTTGAAACTGGGATGGGCTTATTAGAGTTTTTATTGAAATAGGTGAAAAGGGAGTAACCTGTTGTGCCCAGGGTCATAGCATCTCAAATTTTCTTGTATTCATCTAGGAGAACATTAGCATCAGCCTTCTTATTTTGCGTTGAACCAGGCAGGAGACGCAGAAACTCATCAGAGAAACTCGGCTTTCCTTTCTGTTCCTCTCCACTCCCACCACTTGTTGAAGCGACACTCATAGCTCCACTCATATCTGCAACACCTTGAATCTCCTTTTTTCTTACCGATATTGAAACAAATCTACCACAGGGAGTAGCTGACCATTCTGTGCACAACTTTTCTTCAATTTAGAACTCTCTGATCAACTTTGGATACACTGCAACTGAGAAAGATATCTCTCTTTTCTGAAAACTTAGCAACTTGGGCTGTGAAAAATGAAAGCACGGTGAATAAAAATGAATGCACCATCAACTCCTTATAGCCGTCATTGAAAGTATGCAGCTCATAATTCGGAAACATCAGTTCTGCCATTAATTCAACATGCTGTGAATTTGAACAGAAAACCTAGCCATAGTTGCACGAAGTTGACAGGAAATCAAATTTTCAAAAATGAATCCTTGGAGAAATCATATAATGTTTAAGAGAGCTGACATGTCACATTCTAATTCTTTGTCTGTCTCACATCTCAGCTACTCTTTTTGCACAGTAATCAAAATACGATCCTGTGATTGGTTGTCGAGAGATTTACTCTGTCACATCAAAAAACTGCCGCAGCTTTTCAGATCTTGTAATCAGGGGACTGCGCGACTGCATTAAGTCTCTTTGTCGCGGGCCTCTATCACTAACCATGGTTTCATCTCAAGACTTGGCGACAATGTGCTTCCGTAACCTTGGCTGACCCAAGTTACAATCTGGCGACCAGGAAACACAACTGAAATCATAGTCGCGTAGAGTTAAGACTAACTCATCTTTCTTTTCGGGACCTTGCGACTTGCCGTTATGCTTAACCTTCACGGTTATCTCCCTGTCACCAAATGCTTAATTTCTGTTTCAAGACTACATGACAATACCTAGTCACCCAGTCGGGAGAATCAAGCCCTGAGCATTTAAATTTACCTTAACAGGTTATAAGCGCCCTTTTTCACTTCTGATGACTGTGCGACATACCCTAATCGCCAAGTCGGGAGGACTTTTCCCTTGGGGCACTTTTCTTTCTAAACTTCGCGACCACCATTGGATGCTTTGATTCTTTCATCTGATGGTTGTCGCTTAATTTCTAGATGTTCATGCCTGCCCTTAAATCATTCCCAGACATCACGACAGAAGGAAAAGCACCTTAGTCTCGTTGTCGCTTAATCTACTTTCTCCCTCTTGCGACCATGCGGTAACCTTCTCTTAATAACTGTGAGAAATCTTCCACGATCACCCGACTAAGCAGTGGATCCCTTCTTCATAAATCCTTATGACATGGATATCTTACGACTACCTGGCTGAAAGAAATCGCTGAGTCTCGTAACACTGAAGGAATATTTGGAAGTTTAATGAGACTACGCGACACAAGGAAAACGCTAAGTCAGGAAGACAAATGGAATATTCATTCTGGGTAATGCGACAAGGAGACTTTAATTAAAACACATGCCTTTAGTGAATGGAAAAAGTAATGCTGAAACATAAGACATGACCTAGGGTTTACAAAATTCATCGTTTAATACTTGGATAGCCTAGGGTTTTCAGGGTTTTTGCCAATTTGAGCAAAGTTTAGACTTGAAAACCTAAAATTTGACATGGGTAAAGGCATAATGAACAAGAGATAGCTAAATTGAACACATCAAAACTTAGAGAGCAAGACAAGGAACTAGGGAAACAAGCAAAAATAGGAAATACAACCAACACAACCATCTCCCATAGTCATACAATCCCTCTGCAATTCTAACCTGTGGGTCTTTAGGAATTTCTTCCTTCAATTTAGTGAATCATTAGTTGATCTAGTCCATTGTTGGAGTAAATCGTCACATACATTTCTCTCCTGATAATCCACCCTTCCCTTGAATTCTCCTGGGTGGCATTATGTATAATTTTATGTAGGGTTTCAAATTTTACCATAGATTATATCTCTAATACATGTCTATATTTACTGCAACAAGCCCTAATACATTTGCAAAGGTTTTATGAAATTTAATCATAGAAATAAAAGAATACCCATTAAGTAGATGATCTGATAGCTTTGACAACACTTCACTTTGAAAATGCTCCACTTCAAAACTCATCGATGATGCATAATAAATTATAATTTTGAATGATGAATTAAAACCCAACATTTTATGCATTCAAATTTCAATTCATTGCATACTTTCTAGGTGACACATGTTTGCCATTACTTGTGTTGAGTTCAAACTTGTTGTTAGATTTTTCCATTTTAAAACATAGTCGTTGATCTTACTACTTACTACCTTTCTTTCTTATCCAACAGTTTTGAGCAAGTCTTTTATAATGTTCATCTACTACGAAACATGGCAGCCTGTCACGTTCCCTCAAAGGATAACTAGCAATCAATTTCATCTTAAGGCTTTGCACCTACTGTTTGATCTTCCTTAACTTACCTACAGGATATCTTTCTTTATGCTGTAGATGGGCCCTAGTATCTAGGACACACATCACCATGGTGCAATGCCTTGAAGATTAACCATCAGGAAACTTTACTTTGAGGCTTTACGCTAGCCGTTAGATCTTCAAGATATGTTCTACTTTTACTTCTTTCAATAATCTACGACTTTAAATCTGGCAGAGACACATGTCATCATGACGCAATGCCTTGAAGCTTAAAAACTGATCAACTTTCTTTCAAGGTAAAGTGCCCACCATTGGATCATCCTTAACTTACTTGGTCTTTGACTAACCACCTTTTGATTAAGCATGGTCTACAGCTTGGATAATGGGACACATGGCGGCATGTCACATTCCCTCATTGATTAACTACCCTTCATCTTGCATTCAAGGAAATACGCCCTTCGTTAGATCAGATCCAAGATGTCGTGCTTTAACTAGTGCTTGAATTTTCAAATTTAACCCACTGATTGCCAGGTGTCATTCTCTTGCATTGCATTGATGGTTATTATCCTTGCATCTTATCCATAAGGCTTTACGCTCACCGTTGGATTTAATCTAAGATGTTTCCTTTTAATTAAATTTTACGTTCAGCTTGGCCCCACCTAGACATGTGGTAGCTCTGCGCAATGCCTTGAACCTTAAAGCACAATCAACTTTATTTTAAGGCTTTGTGTGCAACGTTAGATTTAATCTGATCAACTTAAGCTGGCCTTATTCTTAAGTTACACAAATAGTTCATCTAACCCTATCTCAACTTCGGTACATCTAAATTAGAGGCCTTTCGAACCCTTCCAAAGTTATGGTGAGTCGTGATAGTCTTCTTAACATCTCCACTATCAATTATCATATAACATTATGAAGTCCCACAAAAATCCTTTCGTAACCTCTGAACTGTTTAATCTTGTAACTGATTAACCTTTCCAAAGTTACACCAATCCACCAAATATTTCATCGCAACTTCATAACCACAAACACTAATGACCAAGAAATGCTTGAGAAGGTCCATAACCACTTGATCATTTGATTCATTACTATTGTAGGTTTGAAAGTTCCTAAAGAAATTGACAAATGTTAATTTGACTGTTGACAGATGTCACAGTCCATTCCTCGACGCTTTCCACGTGGCATGCAAATTTATTATTTCTCATACTCATTTACTTAATTTAATAATTCCTAAGATCATAATAGTAATTTCCTAAAAGAAAATATTAATATAATTATTAATAATATGACATATACATTATTAGTATTACATTCAATTTTAAACAAATTGCAACTGCAAATCGCGATCTTGAGCTCTTTACAAAATTACACAGGCACAAAAAATTACAAAATATCTTTGTATTAGCTTCCTTTAAAATTTGAAATTTATACATCAATGATCAAGATTCAATGATCATAGTACCAGAGACTTCTAAGTTCTATTAGAAAATTACAAAATATCATTATATTAACTTCCTTCAAATTTATACATCAAATTCAATGATCATTGATCAATGACAATGATCATAGTATGAAAGACTTCTATCAGAAAATTACAAGAGATTAAGCTTACAAATAGTTATAAGAGAAACATATGGCAGCCCAAATTCTTCAGTATCAGTCTTGGTTTGCACCAAATGTGTATCCACAGCAAGTGAAGATAAGATACCCTATTTGAATTAACTAACCTCCCTTTATTGGCTCTTCATCTAATACCAGAAGTAGAACTGTCTGTGACAACTACAAGACTTGAATCTCTCCAATGTTTTCCCATACCACCATTTCCCTCTTTGATGGCCAATTTATCACTCTAACTGTATCTAATTCTTCAAGGCATTTGTTCCACTTGACATCCATTATGGCTTGAGATTCAACAACAAACTTATTCATGTCAATCTCCTGCTTGTACAATTCATCCACAACTTCAAAAAAATTTGAAATTTCAGCATCACCAAAAAAATAAGAAGCCACCTTGCTAGCATCAAAAATTTGGTTGAAAGAATCAACCCACTCCTGCTAGTCCTTCAACTGTCTCTGTGTGTCCACAATAGCATGGATATATCCTTCAGACTCTTCAGCAAAAATCTTTAGCTTTTCCTGAATGTTATTTAACTTTCCATTGAAAAATGCATACAAATCCTTTACTAATACCACCAATTCCTTAACATCAATTATTTTGTCAGGTAACTCCAGTTTTTTCCCATTAGTAAAATTAACCTCTCAAAGAATTGCAAGTGTGGGCCCCAAGTATTAAATAATGGAGTTAGTATAGACAAGGCATTAGAACATTGATATTCTACCCCCTGCAAAGAAATCAATGTGCTATGAATGATTTGAGACTTCCCTTTTAAAACATTTACTCTGTGTAATAGCACCTTCTTCAACGTCTGCTTTTCAGCAATTCTAGTATCAACAAGCTGATCAACGTCCATTATTATGTTCTCTATTGCAAGATCTGGAGCTAAGCCCCCCTCAAACTCAGTTTGGACCCCAATATCACCGCCCTCTGTAACTATCTTGGACTGATTTTTTAGACTATTTATTTCATCTTTTAGCTCCTTCGAAGTCATATCCAAGACAAAATTCTTCTTCAGTTCCTCTTCAAAATTTTTCCTAGTTGACACATAATCTTTGAATGTCCTTGCTAGCCTATTCTCTAAGTTCTCAACCACTGCCTTATTCATGGAGGATGCATGATGTAGGAGATTTTCTATCTCTGATCATGTAGTCTCCTGCAACCTCCATATTAATTGGCTAGCCTTTGCTATGTCTTGGATGTCAACCAATCTAGGCTTATTAGATTCTAGGGCCACACACCATACTGCTAGTGTCTTACTATCCATATTGAATCCATAACCCCTCTGTAGTCCATCAGGGCCAAAATCTTCATAAGCTACAACATTATCTTTCCTCTTGATTTGGTCAACTAAGAATGAGGACTCCAAGTCCCATCCAGGGATCAACAACATGCCACTTCTCTTCACAAGATCTCTTGCCTCCTCCACAGTTAATGTTTCACTATTTGGATCATAAGCCTATAATTTTTCAATCATTTCAACAGTCTTTTCCTGTGATTCCCTTGGTTTCAAAGATAATGTTAATTCATTCTACTTAACTCTAAAGAGAAAAATTTTAAACTCATCGAACTTGCTGAATTCATCATCATCTATAAACCCTTTAGCTTGGATGACCCTATCATCCAATCTAGTTGCAACCAATTATAACTCATCTAGGGCCTTTTCTTCCTCTTCAGCCTGTGATGTCAAATTGTTTTGTTTTAAATCAGCAAAGTATTTCCAATTACTTGGCAAGATTTGTAGTGCCTTTTACCTTGCCTTTTGTGGTACATTCATCAACTTTTGTTTCATGATGGCCCCTGCTCAGATGTGGATGGCTCAGCTTGTTCTATTTCTACCATAAACACCACATCAGGTTCAAATTCCTCAGGGTTTATTCTGTCCTCCTCCTTCTCCTCAGGGATGTCTGGCAATTTAGACATAATATTTTCATAATTCTCTATACACATGTCAATTCTCGGCATGTATTTGAGATCAGGAAAGAAATAGTGGAAGGTAGGGTTCGCCTTTTTCAATTCTTCCTCTACCCTTACAATATTGTGCCATTTAAGGGTTCTCTCCTCACAGATATCTTCATTGAGCACATTTCTAATAACATCCTCATCAGCCCTAGGCTGATCTTGAGCCAAATTGTGATTCCTCGTTTCTCTCAATGCTACTCTAATGAAGTCTTTAGGGTCATACATCCTTGCTTTAGCACAGGGCAATCTGAATTGTCTAAGGAATTCATGGATTTGGTCCATAACATCTTTATCTATAGAGAAATCCCCTATTTGGAACCTCCTTAAAGGTTCCCTTATGTCTTTTAGGGCCTAAGTGTTCTCTATCCATCATGATAATCTTCCATAGGAATTCTACTATTGTCAATCTTTCTGGGACATATTTTGGTAGTAAGTGTGGAGGTTGAGGACAAGCATACACTCTTATAATAGTAAAATTCTTTAAAAAAAACATATCACCCTAATTGTGGTTAATTTCATTGTCAATTTTAAATGTTAGGGGTCTAAGCAATTTTCTCACTAGTAAAGGAAATCTATTCCTCACAATACCTAACATCTTCATTATTGGATCCACAAAATCACTATAAAAAGCAATGGAATTAGAGAAATGGTGACTTCTATCCCATAACCTGGTCCAAAGCTAAAGCGGAATAGTTCCTCCTGCATTCTCTGTCTCATTGATGAAATCTAGGTTGATGTAGCCAATATTGCAATAGAGGATCAAGTGCATCAGCATGGAGTAGTGATTGAACTTGAAGCTTTTCAATTCAGTCTTTGTCATCATCAAATCAGTGTGCATTGCATTGATTATGTGCCCTACATAATCAAACTCCTTGTTGGTGTACAGGTCCTGAACATTTGTAGCCATGACATAAATGTCAAGAGTCACTGTCAAACCTCCATCTATTCCAATAAATTTCATTAGACCATAGATGGTATTCTAGAAATAGTTAAAAAAAAGATCAATATCAATTAAATATGTAACCTTCTTTGGCAACAACCCTACCTCTTTAATTTGTCTACGAATATGCTCCCTCATAAAATTTCCAGTGTAGTAACTTTTCTGTCTATGAACCAGGGCCTCCTCTTCTATTAGGTCAATATCCATGCTCATAGCTCCCTGAAGGTTGAAATCTTGAATAAAAGTTTCTTTGTCTAACATGTAGAGTATACACTTGTTTTGCCTATGGAAAGCTTTAGTATACACTTGTTTTGCCTATGGAAACTTTGGAACCCATCACCATCGTGATTTAGTACACGTGCATAAAATTAATAATTACCTTTTTCAGAAAAGTGTCACTATCAACTTAGAACTGTCACTTCCAGCATAGATTTGGCTGAAGTTACACTAACTATACATCTAACCCTAGGTTCTTATTCCAACTTGCTCTCACTTTTCAACAACTTACGAAGTTATGCACGAAGTTAGTCAGGATTTTGGAACCCTTAACCATCATAAAAATTTAACCATTTAGAAGTTACGAAATAGCCAGGCATAACTTTGGAGCCCATCACCATCAAAAATAACTTAACCATTGAGAATTTATGAAACAACTAGACGTAACTTTAGAACACATTACCATCAAAAATGACTTAACCATTGAGAAGTTGTGAAATAGCCAAACATAACTTCAGAACCCATCACCATCATAATAACTTAACTTCTTAGAAGTTATGAAACAACCAGACGTAACTTCGAAACCCATCTACATCATAATAAATTAACCATTCAGAAGTTAGGAAATAGCTAGGCATAACTTTGGAGCTTGGAATGGGTTCAAAATTTCAATGTGCCATGTGGGATTTAGATTTTAGAAGCGTCAGACTTCTCATTCAGTCAGTGAAGTGAATTGTGGATTCGTGATTTAGCATTCTAAATCAGTTAATATATATAGGTATTTATAATTTTATATAGAATCACTGTTCATAGTCACACTCATAGATACTTCAAAGCTCAATTTACACATTTTTCAATTTATAAAACTATTGTTCAATTTCATGAATCATGATTCAAGTAAAACTAAAAATAGTAACCTGTAACACTATTTGAAAAGGAGTCTTCTAGTTTTAGTTCTCATATGTATACACATAATATTACTATTAAATTCAAAAACTGGTATTAGAAATTTTGGTATACATAATACTAGTAACTGAATCACTGATTGAGATTCACTGAGTAGTGAGTGACTGAAGTTCTAAATGGTTGTGGTTTCCCTAGAAGGAGAAGTGACAAGCTTCCAACCATTTCCAAAAGTTAAAACCAAAATGAAAAGTACATTCAAACTTTGTATTTACAAATTACAACTACAAGTCTACAAGTAACAAAAATTTTCCATTAAAGTTTTGAACTTTCAAAGGAAATTACAAAATCCTAGTCTGACAGTCGACTCCTACATATCCTAATACTAATAGACTAATAGTAATTTGTTAATATGTTAATTTGTACACATCCACAAAGAAAAAAAGATCAGTTGATGAGTAGACCATAAAATAACTGGATCATCTCCTCCTGGAACCCCTCAGGGTCAAACCAATGATCATCAAAAATGGCGTGCATCTTCACCTTGTCATGTTCTACTTCAAGTTTGAACATGTCGCTTTGGTATCCAGCATAACTGGTAACATGATCCCATGTTGTAGACATAAGATGACTAGGGACATCCTGCTGAATCTCCTCCTCCATATCCAAATTTGGTTGGATAACAGGTTCTGGGTTGTCATTTGATGATCCCTTAGCTACTGCAAGACCCATTCTGAATTTCTATCTTCCAAGATTCCAAATTTAGAAATTTATAAAGCGCACTGTGTTCTGCAATTTCACTACCGAGGAGTATATAAAGAAAATAATCACCAACTTGCCAGGCACAATAAAACTTGAAGGAAGTTTCACATAAGGTGGCTTTCCATGGAAAAGGAAATTAATGAATATCAATAAACAAAAATTGCGGACATTTGTATCCGCCTTTGTACCCTGCGTAACTTGGCTCCGAAGTAAAAAAGACAAATAATGAGTGTTGATGAATCACAACTCATTTCCTGTAAAATTATCCTTTTTAATGTATAATCAAAACCTTGGCCTAGATTATGTAACTACTCAAGTTACGCACACTGCCAACGTGTGCTTGAAACCACCATATCCTAGCAACGATTATAAATTTTGAATTGACAACTTGGTAGCCGCATTAAATTGTGAAGAAATGTTTCACGTAAGGTGACTTGACACCGAAAAGAGAAATAATGAATGTTTACAAATCATAGCTCATATCTCGTAAAAATTATCCTTTTTAATGTCTAATCAAAATCTTGGCGTCAATAAGTCTCATTAATAATTAATTGCAATTTACAGTTTGAAGTTCAATATTTAAATGGTAAACCTTTAAATCTTTAATCTACGGTCACCTTTATGTAACCATGTTAGACTTAATGACTTGATAGATTTCGATCATCTTGAGACTAAGTCATTAAGTGGGTCATCCAATCAAATATAATTTGCATGCCCTTTTACCTTCAACAGGGCCGTTGCGTATCTTCATAACCTTTAGCCATTGAACCTCCTTTTAGCTTGCTGAAGCTACGTAGTACGCAAGAAATCATCACAAAATTGTCATCACTATCAGTAAATGACATGTAGCACCCAATTTGACACGTAGTCCCATCGCTATGTTTTGAATATTCGCCAATATATTTTTTATACTATAAATGTTGTTTTTTATTCGCCAATATATATTTTTAATAATATAATTTTTTTTTTATTCGCCAATATATATATTTTATACTATAAATATTTTTTTTTACTCTCCCATATATATATATATTTTATACTATAAATACTATTTTTTATTCGCCAATATATATTTTTGTATACTATAAATACTGTTTTTTATTTGCCAATATATATTTTTTATACTATGCATACTATTTTTTATGGGCCCATATATATTTTTTATACTATAAATACTATTTTTTATTCTCCCAATTATATTTTTTATACTATACATACTATTTTTTATTCACCATTATATATTTTTATACAATAAATACTATTTTTTATTCGCCAATTGAGATTATTTTTATTCTTGGCCAAAAAAAAAATGCCAATAAAATTAATAATTTCCTCTGTAGTTTTCTAAATTTCGCTAGTTTTTTACACCTTTCAAAAAAGGGGGGTTTCTTAAAGATTACCTTGGAGATGGCTTTGAAAATACAATACAAGGAGAAATAGATGACTGCAAACTCTCATCTTTTGTGTCTACACCAAAAATTTTCTTTTCCTCCATCCCAAAAAATGGAACCAAACTGGTAATCCAAGAGAATGGAATTATTTATAATCTATAGTGGATACCTGCAACTGTGCCTAGAGCTTACAATATCTCTCTGATTACCAAAGGAAATTTGAGTATCTCTCTAATTACAAAATATATTATCAACTGGACTAACCTCTTCTTGTTACAATAAAATTCCTCTATAGCCTCAACAAGATCCATCCTTAACACTCATAAAATAAACACTCCCTTACAAATAAGAAAAACCCAAATTCAGACAACACGGGGTGATCTTACAATAGTGTGTCCCACTTTTCGGGACGAAGGAAATTGGTCCTTCAAAAAAAACATTTTTTATGGCTTCGTACGAAGTACCCTCTTTGCACGAAGGGGTTAATGGGATTTGCGCGAAGTACCCCATGTAAGGTATTTCACATGAATTTGAGGCTTTGCCCAAAGTACCCCACATAGGGTACTTCTCGGAAAGCCATTTATCGCTGAATTTTTTAAAAAATTTCAACATCCCATTTCATTTTCACCATTGACTATTGGAGATTTTGTGGACCCAGGCCTTAGATAAAACCAGTGACGTCCAATATGACATCAACACCTCATGAGAATTTTTACCTCTTTTCATTGTTAGCAGTACCAGGTACACACATTTTTCTCATTTTAATTATAAATTATATGTTTTTATTTATTTATTTTAGCTATTTATTTGTTTTAAATAATGTTTAGTTTGTAGAAATATTAGAAAATATTAGTTGAATTTTAGAATATGTTAGAAAATCATAGTAGAATGTTAGAATATGTTAGACAATTGTAGTTGTACTATTAGAAAATCATAGTAGAATGCTAGAAAATGTTAGAAAACATTAAAAAACCATAGAAAATATGTTAGAAAATTGTAACTTAGTATACATTAGAAAATATTAGAAAATTTTAACTTAGTATATCATTAGACAATTGTAACTTAATATACATAAAAAATATTAGAAAATTGTAACTTAGTATACATTAGAAAATATTAGAAAATTGTAACTTAGTATACATTAGAAAATATTAGAAAACTGTAATAGAATGTAAGCAAATGTTATCAAATTGTAACTTAGTATGTTAGAAAATGTCAGAAAATGATAGAAAACCGTACTAGAATGGTAGAATGTTAGGAAATGTTAGAAAATATTTACAAAACATTAGAAACCGTAGTAGAAAATGTTAGAAAACATTAAGAATCTCTCTCTCTCTCTCTCTCTCTCTCTCTCTCTCTTGTACATATGTTTTAGAGTTACATGTATATATTTGTTCATGTAGAGTTAGATGTTAAATTATTATCCTAGGAGGACCGAGCCTTAGTACATCCTTGTACCCTTTAAGACACTTAGAGGACCCAAGTANTCTCTCTCTCTTGTACATATGTTTTAGAGTTACATGTATATATTTGTTCATGTAGAGTTAGATGTTAAATTATTATCCTAGGAGGACCGAGCCTTAGTACATCCTAGTACCCTTTAAGACACTTAGAGGACCCAAGTAGTATACCTTAGGACCCTTTAGGGCCCCTATTGTGACATAAAACTCTTTAAGAACCCAAGTAGGACCCTTTAAAACACCTATGACGACCTATTATAACTCTTTAAGAATACCTAGGACTCTTAAGACCTAATATGACCTATTAATTTACTGGATTAGTATATCCAAGGACCCTTTAGGACTATTAATACACCCTAGGTTCCTTTAGGAGCCCTATTGTGTCATAAAACTCTTTAAGAACCCTCAAGATCCTTAAGACCTAAAATATGACTACTTAAGATCTAATAGGACCCCTTAAGACCTAATAAGACTATATTCAAGACCTAATAGGACTAATATGACCTATTAAAACCAATTAGTACATCCTAGGAACCTTAATACCTAATAAGACCACTTAATTGTCCTAATAGGACCTATTAATACCAATTAGTACATCTAAGGACCCTTTAGGACTATTAGTACACCCTAGGTTCCTTTACCCCTATTGTGACATTAAACTCTCTAAGAACCCTTAAGATCCTTAAGACATATAATCTAGGACCACTTAAGACCTAATAGGACCCCTTAAGACCTAATAAGACTAGAATTGACACCTAATATGACTAATATAACCTATTAAAACAAATTAGTACATCCTAGGACCCTTTAGGACTATTAGTACACCCTAGGTTCCTTTAGGACCCCTATTATGACAAAAATCTCTTTAACAACCCTTAAGATCCTTAAGACCTAGAATATGACCACTTAAGACCTAATAGGACACCTTAAGACCTAATAAGACTAGAATTAAGACCTAATAGGACTAATATGACCTATTAAAATAAATTAGTACATCCTAGGACCCTTAATACCTAATAAGACCACTTACTTGACCTAATCGGACCTATTAATACCAATTAGTACATCCAAGGACCCTTTAGGACTATTAGTACACCCTAAGTTCCTTTAGGACCCCTATTGTGATATAAAAATATTTAAGAACCCTTACGATCCTTAAGACATAGAATCTAGGACCACTTAAGACCTAATAGTACCCCTTAAGACCTAATAAAGCTAGACTTGAGACCTAATAGGACTAACATGACCTCTTAAAACAAATTAGTACATCCTAGGACTCTTTAGGACTATTAGTACACCCTATGTTCCTTTAGGACCGCTATTGTGACATAACACTCTTTAAGAACCCTTAAGACCTAGAATAGGACCCCTTAAGACCGAATAGGACCTCTTAAGACCTAATAAGACTGGACTTAATACCTAATAGGACTAATATGACCTATTAAAATTAATTAGTACATCCTGGGACCCTTAATACCTAATACGACCACTTAAGGCCTAATAGGACCCATTAAGACCTAATAAGACTAGACTTAAGACCTAATAGGGATAATATGACCTATTAAAATGAACTAGTACATCTTAGGACCCTTAAGACCTAATAAGACCACTTAAGACCTAATATGACCCCTTAAGACCTAATAAGACTAGACTTAAGACATAATAGGATTAATATGACCTATTAAAACCAATTAGTACATCCTAGGACCCTTAAGACCTGATAAGACCCCTTAAGACCTAATAAGACCCCTTAAGACCTAATAATAATGGACTTAATACCTAATAGGACTAATATGACCTATTAAAACCAATTAGTACATCCTAGGACCCTTAGGACCCTTAAGACCTGATAAGACCACTTAAGACATAATATGACCCCTTACGACCTAATAAGACTGGACTTAAGACCTAATAGGACTAATATGACCTATTAAAACTAATTAGTACATCATAGGACCCTTAAGACCTAATAAGACAACTTAATACCTAATATGACCCCTTAAGACCTAATAAGACTATAATTAAGACCTAATGGGACTAATTTTAAATATATTCAGATATTTGTTTCCATTTTACACGCAGTTATAACATGTAATCAAGTACTTTGCTTCATTTTAAAAATTGGGCTTAATGTAACTTTTTTTTTTGTTTCGGGTTTCAGGAACCCTGTAAAACCTATTTTACTTAATCAAAAACATGTAATCAAGTACTTAATTGTTAACACTTAGCTTTCATATGTTACATTTAGATGTCCACTCAGGATGTACCAACACATGATGTACCAGCTTAAGATGCACCTCACACTCTTGATCTAGCAACTATTTTTCAGATTGCTTGGGTAGAGATGGATTGACTTAGAGAGTCCATCCGTACATCAGAGCCAGGTGGCATATAAAGAGATATTTGTATCACTATATTGAGGAGTTTGGAGGATATGACTACTAGATTGAGATCCCACTCTTCCTTCACACTACAGGTTGTTGACAGTATTTTTCAAGAGTTGAGAGCCAAGGTATCAGGTGATGTTTCCTTGGCGACGGCTGTGTCCCCAAGGAAATCATCAAATGAGGGGTTTTCCCATTTTAGGAGGGGAAGCCCAAGGTGAGGGCATATTAGGTTACATGGTGTGAGATTCCATAGATCGCATGCATGATATACCCTCATTTTCTTGCAGCGCATGGTCGTTATCCTAATAATGACCAGATTCCATTATATTTTGCACAACAATTGTACGTTGAGTTCCATTTGGGAATCATGGTCAACTATTTAGATCTTCCTGGATATTACAGTCAGGGGCACAATAGATTTGTAGACCATGATCAGTATCATAGGGCTGATCGAGTTGTATGCACTCATAGAGAGCTGGTTGGGAAGAGGACTCTGGTAGTGGCATCGATGATGGATGTTACTACAGATAGAGTGGTCATTGCTTCCCAAAGGGAGGTAGTGGATAGGATAGGAGAGATTGTATCTGCAACCACCTCCATCACATCAGATATAGTGGGAAGATATATTTTGACTAGACCGAGTCATGCCAGATCATTTACTGAGGCTTCATCTAGTACTGCTGCAGGGGTCAGTGATGAGGCATATAGAGTTGTAGGTTTGCCTCCACCTGTAGAGATACAAGCGCTATCTATCCATCATAGTCATTTGGATGTGGAACTTTACTTTTTGGAGGATCTTCTATAGTCATACTCTTATATTGCTAACATGCAGAGGATCTCAGTACATTCAGTGATAGATGTCATTAGAGTTACACGGGGTCTCATAGTTCCACCAACATCGGACATAACATTTAGTCAGGAAAAAAATAGTTCACAACACTCTGCACCATCTAGTTAGGCACAACATAGTTCAAAGCACTCTGCAAAGCACTTTGTACCCATAGATCAGTCTGCAGTTGCAGAGCTAGGTATACAAGCTGGAGATGTACGCATCACATCTAAGGGCCTAGACACATTTGATGAGTAGTTGTGCAGGTTGAGTTAGGTGGACACTGAAAGAGATGTTGGATCATTTATGGATTTGTTATTTCATCGTGGTGGTTTAGGCTCTACAACACTCCCCTCCCAACTACACACACCCCTAGAATCTTCATTACTAGAGATGTTTAGGACTAGAGGTGGTGTGGCTGATTTTTTTTTGGTTGATGATATGATGGTGCAGCACGGTGATGATCCTCTTGGTCCTAAGACCTAGGTATATAAAGTTTTCTTTTCTCCTTTCTAGGAGTTTTAGTGAACAATTAATTGTAGATGTGTGTATTAATGTTTGTTTAATGTATAATATTTTGCAGGTACAGTTAGTAGAGCACATTACCTCTAGTGTGGGCTCGCAACATCTTCATATGACACCTACTAGTGGTCAAATAAGTTTTAAATATACATGTAGGTTTAAGCATGAATGTGTACACTTGTAACATGTATTGATATATTTCAAGTATTTTACATAATATATACTATGTACATGTTGTATATATAACCAACTGTTGTACCAAATTTGTAGGGGTCAACTGTTGCTTCACAACCAGAGGACGCTCCTGACACTCGGGCATAGCACATTACCTCTAGTGTGGGCTCAAAGCATCTTCATAGGAGAGATTCAACAAATGTGACACCTACTAGTGATCAGGTAATTTTTAAATATATGTAAGTTTAAACATGCATTTATAATGTTTCAAGTATTTTACATTAATATTAAATTATATACATGCATTTATATTTTCATGGATCAGTTGTTGCTTCACAGCCAGAGGATGGTCGTGGCAGTCGGTCAGAGATTCGCTTTGTTTACATGCGCCTGGATGAATCCCTAGTTTAGGATATGTTGCATAGATATTTTATTTGAGACTCATTATATACGTCATTATATTATATGTTTGATATTTTCAGTTTATGATTCGAGATATATATTTATATGCTATCCAGATCTCTAGACATAGATGATTTATGATCTAAAATTATATAGATTCATAAATCTGGTTTCATTTGATTAGATGGTTTCATTTAATTATTTGATTTGATAAGATGGTTTCATTTGATTAGATGCTATGATTTGATTAGATGGTGTCATGCCCAAAACTAAGGCAAAACACACAGAATTTTTTTTTTTTTTTTAAACACAAGTACATACAACTAAAAATGGATGTGTTGTGGAAAGGTGATAACATGGTGAAGTTAGTCTTCAAGTTGCAAGGTATATTCATAGATTGAATTAGGGTCATGCCACATACGGATGCAGAGTTGGAGCATCAACTTGTTACATGGGTTACATGAACTCTTGGGTGAGGTTGAATTAACTATGATTTTACGTTTAACCACGTGTAGTATCATGATGGTAATTTAATTTTTAAGTACATATGTTGAATAAGGTTGACCTAACAATTACTTTAATTCTTAACCTAGATTACAACTTTATCCATTTAAATCTGGTGCCAATTCCCTTTCAAACTTAGCTACTTATGACATTTAAAGTAATCTTAAGACATGATCCTTGGTCAATCAAATTTGCTAAACAAAACCCATTTCAACCCTAAAACATTTGAAAATTAGTTAATTAACCCTATCTCATAACATCTATAAACAACCCCGATATAACTATTTCACACACATTAGTTAAATAAATAAAAGAGAACTAAATTAATTAAAAGAATTAATATGTATAACCTTCCTTAACTATCCTTGGACCCACTTAGACATATATATTAAAATATCCCCTAATATAAAGACTAATTAAATTCTACTCATTTTTTTTTAAAAACATATATGAAACATTTATCATTTACCATAATACAAACTCACTATACAAAATAAACTACTAATTCAAATCTAACAATCAAAATCTAATCTAATTCCTAACCTACTAATAAAAACAATTAAGTTAACCTCTAGAAGAAAAATTAAATTAACCTCTAACCCCTTTGAACATATGAGCATCATATTTCAATTTACCATAATAGGATTAAATTAACAACTAACTATACATTAGAATACCAATTAAAATATCTAAACAATCTTAAACTAACCTAACTTACTAATATTAATGATCCATTTAAATAATTAACCAATGGGTAAAATATAGTATTATTTCAAAAGGTTGATTCCATACTAATTAAATCAGAACATGTTAATAAATTTATTAACTACTAATCCTAATCAACTAATCTAGCTAACCCTACTAATCTGAACCTATTAACCTACTAGCCTACCTATCCTACTAACCTACCTATCTCCTATTCCATCACCCATGAAGGCCCACATGCCAAGTGGGAGAGGAGACAAGACACATAAGACAAGGACTGCATGGGGTTTCAAATTCCTCTAAAGAGAGTAGTGTAGGACAAGTTTTCTGGGGCCCACCAAAACCTTCATGCAATCCCAAGGAGGAATTTTGCATGGTAAGGGTAAGGAGTATGTTTTTAACCCACTTTCTTTATTTAAATTTTCCTTTCAAACATTTAAAACAATCCTAAACCTACGCCCAAATAAAGAGGTAAAAAGGTAAGGAAGAAGGTATGTGTGGGGCCTACGGGGATGGGTGTGAAACATCATGCCTCCCCTAATAATTTAAAACCTATGTATTAGCACTAAAGGGGTAATTAGGGGGGGTGGGTTAAGTGAGGGGAATATAAAAGGTATATTCTGTGTGTAAAGGGGGAATTAAATCCCTCCCCATACATTTTTCCGAAAGCATATTTTCTCTAAAAATATGGGAAGTGTCATTTGTATTATTTGGTTTTAGCTTCCACCATATTGATTTCTTAGTTTTATTATAGGAGTAGTTAATTGTATGCAATTGAATTATTTCATTAGTGCAATACACTAAGTGAACTATAAATTGAATATTAGTATTAGTTGATTTTTACATTAATATACTAACTTGTTTGATTTACTATTTTTATCAAGTTTATCTTTCCTTCTTAAGAATTGAGGTTGCAATGAAGGTTTTAAGGTGGAGTGTTGAAGCTATTGAAATGGAATATAGATTTTGAAAGGAAGAATGGAGTGTTTTTAACTTGAAAACTTACAATCAAATATATTATAGAGATTACAAGATTCATAAATCCACAAGATTTTATATGCTATGAAAACTGTTACATTGCCTTTCTTTTCAATATTGGATATCATTCTACCACGAAGGATTAAATTTATTATTCTAAAGAATAGAATACAATAGG
The DNA here is from genome assembly GCA_018584345.1 of Thuja plicata. Classification (NCBI taxonomy): domain Eukaryota; kingdom Viridiplantae; phylum Streptophyta; class Pinopsida; order Cupressales; family Cupressaceae; genus Thuja; species Thuja plicata. The sequence continues at coordinate 561,509 of MU223735.1, forward strand.
AATGAAACTAAAGACTCTTCATTTACATTATGGTAATATTTCAAAATACAACTACACATCTTCAAGATGGAAGGTCTATACAATCAATGGAAAGCATACAATATTTCTTCCTTTAATGAAGCTACTACATAATGAATAAGAGCTCTACACATCTTACTTGATAAGGCTTCTAATATGGATATTACAACACTTAACAAGAAATGAATCTGAATACAAAAAGAGTAATATGCAACATTAAAGTTGCTCTCACACAACTACACCAAAATAGAGATTTCTCCCAAGTTTTTTGACAATCATCTTGACTTCAAACCTACAAATACATGAGGAGAACAATGGGAAGCTCTCCTCCCATCCTAGGTCTCAAAGAGACCACCCCCAAGCTAGGATAATCGATAGCCAACGGGTAACAATCACACATCCACATATATGAATACAACAACAAAGAACTCCCTCCCAAGGCTTGCACAAATGGATTCACCATGAACCCATAATAAGGGGTGAAGGTAGATTTCCATGCAAGAGAATGCCAAAATTATACATACAAATAACATTCCTCTTCAAGGCTAAAATGACATACATCTTTCCATCCGATCTTCTTCTTATCTCCCCCAAAATTAGGATCAAATACAATGGCATGCAAGGGCCCATACACCTTGCATTTTATCCCCCTTCTCTCCATGAGAAGAGACTCTACACTATCATGGAATCTAACTAACCCCTTCCCCCATACATGGCCACTTATTGTCTATCCAAAGGTGATTAATGCCATCACACCCTTGACAAAACTCCCATATTCAAAACAAAGATAAAACCATAAGCAAGAATTCAAACCCAAAATCTCATTCCCTTATATAACAACAATACAAATACATTTCACATATGCAAGAGAATGAAAGAAACATACAAATCTACTTGTAACAAAACAAAGCAATTTCATGGCAATGAAGACCAACCTTCACAATGTGTTATTGCAAATAAATTTTGAGAAGAGCCAAATCCCTTCTCCTTTCTCCATCCAAAACTAATGTCTCTAAAAGTAGAGAGTGGGTGAACACCCACTAACTCTACCAAAGGTCTCTAAAAAAACCTCCAACTTCTACCCACCCACCAACATTAAATTCAGATTTGACCCTAATTTCCTTTGGCTTGTCCTTGTCCCCTATCATATATGCCAAATTGGAAAGGAGTGTGGGTTTGGGTATAAGGTCAAGACTTGCTCCATTTTTATAGCATGTGGAAAGTGGGTTATAAAGTAGGTCACCAAGGCCACTAGGGGATTCTAGATGTGTTAAAAACATTCCTAACCCATACCCCTATTACTAAGGTACTAGGATTTTTCTAAATTTGACCCTTACGTCTTCTTTTTGGCCTCTAGAAGTGACTAGAATAAAAATTTAAATTTAAATAATCTCATTGGTGGGACTTTACAAGTATCTCCAACAAGGGGTTTAATTTCCTAATGAATCAGTTAGGCTTAGGTTTACATTGCCAACCTTAGTAGACATGTCATTACATAACACATAACGAGTGTCAAGTGACACCATAAAATGACATAACCCAACATTGACATATCACTAATTACATAATGAAAACACCTAATGCATACATACAATTTTATGGTCATGAATAAAATCACTTAACAATGAGGTTTGAACCTCTTCATTAGGTTCAACCTTGGCTTTACAATGTGCTCATATGGTTGATTATTGATTCTCTAACTGATTCCATCATTCTCTTTTTTGCACACTAAACTCGAGCATCAGTAGTCCAAGATAATAAAATCACATGCAATATACATATTCAATTCATACTTAGCAACATTAATCAATAAGCAGAATTAAATTCCTAATTACAATTTTCATAAAGAAATGTTTAAAACATAATAATTCCATAATCATCATGACATAACATCCATGAAATAATCAAGTCTAATCATGATCGGATCTTCTCATCAATTCACCTATCCAAACATGTATAATTAAAATAGCATAACCTATTTCTCCATTTGAATTAAAATACATAACTATGTTGGAATTGTATTGAGATGATGTACTGAGAGGGGAGGGGTGAATCAGTACCTCTAAAACATTTCTCGGTTAGCCCATTAACCCTTAGTCATCAGTTTATAAAACAACTTATCTATTTGTTCATCTTTCTTTATGTATATGAAATCATATCATACATTCCATTTGATGTGTAATAGCAAAGGAAACATACATGAAATTTGATAACACATAACACAAGATATGGTATCGCAGAAAACTCCTGTTAAGGAAGTAAAATTTGCGGTGGAGATTGTTACCCACAAACTTCACTATCTACAAATAAGAAGAGCCGATTAAGGATTACAATTTGGTCCCTTCTGATGACCTACCCTATTAGGAGTATTATAGTAGAGACCTATTAAGATCTACTTCATTTAAAGCTATTAACAAAACTGTTAAGTGTGCACTTTGTTAAGAGATGTACAAAGGACAGTTAAGTCCACCTTCTACAAAAAGATTTTAGATGTGATGCACTTGTTAGAGTGCAACTACATAGGTATTTGATCTAATGATAAATGCAATCTTCAATTGCTGATAAACAGATCCTATAAAGCTCTAAAAATACTATTAATCATCCTTCCATGATTAAGTATTACCTTTATCTGCTTGTCGATAGCCTCCGTGTGTTCTTTGATAACTCATATATTTTGTTTGTGATCTTTGCATGAATTTTGCCTTCTACTACTTAGATTCTCTTCGTGGCTATCAATTATTAAGAATCCATGTCCTTACAAATGAGTATGGACATCTATTTATACTAATCTAGGCTCAATTCTTGATTCATGCATTTACATGTTAACTCTAGATTCAAGATATACAACTTGATCTTGATCTGTATTTTTATATGCTTTAGATTTGTTAGGATGTTTTAAAGAATTTACATAAAGCATGCATGACCATCTAATCTGATTTAAAACAAAAATAAAACTCTATAAATAGATTTACATTGCTTTAATCGACGTGTAAAACTTAGATCCACAATTTGCGGGTTCTTGATCTGTCTGTCAGTTCTGATGGTCAGTTTTCTTGATCGTCAGTGTTCCTTTCTCTAAACATGTCATTGGGTATGCTTGTTTGTTCCTGTCAGATTGATTCTGGAAACTGTGTTTCCGGTAATGCTTGTGTTCACTGGTAATGCTTATGTTTTCTAGTAATGCTTATGTTCGCCGGTGAAGCTTGTCACATTTATACTTAGCATTTTTCTCAAAACTTCTTTGTGTTGTCGGGTATGCTTGTATTTCACCGGTATTGCTTTTGGTTCATTGGTGATGCCTGCTATCTGCCGGTAATGCTTTCTGACTGTGTTTTTCTTCTGAGTATACTAATAGAAAAATAATGTCATCAATCTCCCCCTTTGACATTAGTATCAAAAACATGATATGTGCAACATACTGAGTATATTAGTATGTACACCTGTGTATACTACTGCCTTAGTCATTAGAATGAATCCCCCTATGTATATTTCGGTAAGTGTAAGTGTGTATATATATGTATATGTTAGTAAGTGTAAGTGTGTATATATATACACACTTACACTTACCGGCATATACATAGGGGGAGTCATTCTAATGACTAAGGCAAAAATACACACA